>OX422211.1:503154098-503754098 GCA_949130495.1 Sambucus nigra | reverse complement strand
GTTCTAAACAATGAGGTAAGTATTTCCATCAATAGGAAACCTTAAAGGGCTAAAAAGACCAAGCTACTCCTGGAGCCAGTTACCGATGGACATGGCACTTACCTTGAACTTCAGCAAGGCTTCCAGACTTGGTGGCCAAGTAAAGTCTCCCCTACCTGCAGGTAGGGGGAGGGGTACATATAGGTAGGCTGAAAATGGGTTTTCTTGGGAAATGGTCATAAAATGCAAACCATAAGCCCATTTCATGCACGGTTGGGACCGTTAGAAAGAAGATTTTAAAATTTCTGAGAAACCTATGAGATACTCTCGTGACCGAAAGTTGACCAAATTCAAACGGAGTTCGAAAAGCATCTGGTGACCTCCGATTAAGGTTTTTAGGTTAAAAGGTTTCTAAATGCGAATCGTAAGTCTGATTCGTGCACGGTATGGATCGTTAAAAAAGGTATTTAAAGTCATGTGAAAGTGCACTGAGATACTATCAGGTTCAAGAGTTAACCAAAGTCAAGTGGAGCTCGAAAGAATCTAGTGACCTCTAATTAGGTTTTAATGGAGAACCAAGGGTCTGAGATTCAAAGGGACTTTTTTGGACCCTATGGATATGTACATGCAATACCTTGTATTTTTATGACTTTTAAATTTGGGGATTTATTAAATTTAATTTGAAATATTAATTTAATATTAATCCCGAAATTATGTTAAATATTTACTAGCGTGATAAGAGTTAGTAATTATTGGGATTTTGTTGAATATTACTTAAAGGATAAAGTAATATGTATAATCGAATTTATTAAAATTATCATGAGTATATAATTTGATAATGGTGGAAATTAAATCGGGACGCGCTTGTGTCGTGTCAGGATTAAATTAGTATTATTAAAAATGAATAAATTATAAGTCACCTGTATGGTCATTTCGAGTGCGCCAATGGCTCCGGAAGGCTCGAGATAGTCAAAATAATATACCCGGGGGTTTAGTTTGGGTCTCAGGGCATTTTTAGGCCAAATTAACATCCCGTGAGGGCGTTTTGGATATTTCGTATTTTTGGGCAATTAAAGGCACGAATTTCCCAAGGTTATATCAACTTCTAGGAGTTGTCATCTAGGGTTAACAAAAGCAAAACCAAAGAACGACCATTGGAGAAGAAGTGGGAAAGCTTTCCATGGAGTTCAAAGCCAAAAACTCCACCGTTTGCACCGCCACCAAGATGGCCAGTGATTCGATTGATAGGGATATGAATCTTAGGTGCACCTACCACTAGGACCACTAGCACCTCACAAAAAACTGTAAGATGTTCAAGTAGCATCTTGAAGATCTCATTTAAACTGAGCATTTTAAGGAGTACATTGACATAACCGAGACCAAGTCCTCAATTTGGGTTAACGGACTAAAAAAGATGGAGAATTATATCCTCCCTAAAGGAATGGGAATGGCCATTCACAAATATACCGATCATTCAAAGTGTATTGATAAGGAAATCAGGGAAATGGTGAATATTGTATCTTGTATTCAAGAATAATTCTAGATGGAAATATCTAATCCTTTTCTCACCAAGAAGGAACCCAAAGACGTAGATTTTAATTGAGCAATCGTGTTTACGAATGAGGACCTAGTCGCCATCAACATGCCTTACAAAGCCGCTCTAGTTCTTATCTTATGTATAATAAATTTAAATATGAAAAAAAATATTAGTTGATCAAGGGAGATCTTTGGAAATCGTGCACCTCAATTTGTTGCTCAGCATAGGAGAAATTGTCCAGGATTTGGACCCTAATATGGGGTCATTAATTGATTTTAATGGAAACGTGGAGACCTTATCGGGTAAGATTACTTCCCATCAAGGTCGAACCTATCAACCGTGAAATAAAGTTCCACGCTATCTAGTCAGGGTCACCGTAAAATTCCATTATGGATAGAAGCTCGCTCCACACAATGAGGGTCGTCCATTCGTCCCTCTACCAAAAGATCAAGTTTCTGAGGAATCGGGGACTAAGGGAGATTAATGGAGACCAAGAGGTTACTCGTAGATACTTCATAGCTATCATCAAGACCGAGCAAAATCAATCTAAGAAAGTCATAATGATTACTATAAAGAGGATAATCAACACAATTAGCGACCAAAGGGCATTCGATCGAGGGTTGAGGAAACCAGATTAGCCACTGCAGAGTGAGTGATGGAAGAATTAATCATTGTCTCTATAGATACATACTAACAGGATAAAACCTTTTTTATTGGGTTAAAATTTTTCAAGGAAGAAGTGGAGCAACTCACTCACTTTCTTAGGACTAACATTAATGTCTTCACATGACAACTTTACTATCTTCCATATATAGATATAGACATTGCCTGTCATCAGCTACACGTGGATCTAACCTGTGGACTAATTAAATAAAAGCTAAGGAAGTCAGTGAAAAATAAAGTAAGAGTTATAGAAGGCGAAGTCGTGAACGTAATCCACACTGGATCCTTTGAAGAAATCCAATTTCTAGACTGGATTTACAACACTGATGTGGTTAGAAAGAAGAGTGGAAAGTGGATGGTGTGTGTAGACTTCACCGGTCTCAATAAGCATTATCCAAAAGACAATTTTTCACTACTTTGGATTGATCAGGTCGTGGACTCAATGGATAGCTACTAGTGTATAAGTTTCATGGGCACCTACTTCGGATACTATCGGATACCATTGTTTGGTCCAGATCAGGAGAAAAATTCATCAATCATGACCTTGAGCCTTTACTACTACAAAGTGATGCCCCTAGGTCTGAATAACGTGGGGGAACTTATCAACGCCTTGTGACCAAGATGATTAAGAAATAGATCGAAACAACTATGAAGGACTACATTGATAATATGGTTATCAAAAGAAAATAGAACATCGATCACATCAAGGATCTAATGAAGAACTTCAAAATCCTCAAATAATATAAGATGAAGTTAAATGCCTCCAAGTGTGTCTTCAGGGTCTTCTCTAGTAACTTTTAGGGTTACTTGGTGATGCAAATAGGGATAAAAGCAAATACAAATCAAATCAAGGCCTTGTAGGATATCAAAAAGCCTATCACTATTAAGGATATTCAAGTCTTCACTAGGATATTGGTCTCCCTCAACCGATTCATATCCCGAACATCAGAAAAGTTTCGACCTTTCTTCCAAGCTCTCAAAAAAGCTAGCACAACATTCTGGAAATAGGAATGTTATCGACGTTATAGGGAACTCAACAGTACTTGGGATCTAGTCCCTTGTTGTTAACCCTTACCAACAAGGAAGATATCTATTTATATCTAGCCATTTTAAAGTTGTCAGCTAATGGAGAACTTGTGCGTCTATAAGAAGAAGAAGAATTATCGGTCTACAATGTGCGTTATACTTTCCTTGAGGCAGAAAAATGTTAACGCATACTGAGAAAAAAATGGATTTGGCACTAGTAATATATGCTAGAAATCCACGACATCACTTTGACACTTACATGATAATTGTCCCAACGGCTTATCTATTGAAGAAAGTTCTAAAGAAGGAACATTTTTTTAATAGAATGACAAAGTGGTCTTTATATCTAGCATAGTTCGACATCAAGTATGATCCATAAAAAACCATTAAAGGAAAATTTCTAATAGACTTCGTGGCTGAATTCTTTTTAGCACCATGAGAAAAGGAAGAGGTGCAACCAAATCCAATTATGGAGTCACTAGCCATCCCTAAGGATGATCAATAATAGGGACATATTTTTTTTGTAAATGGGGCATTCAATAATAAAGGGTACAGTATTAGGATCATCTTTACCATGCCACATGGTTGTTTTATTGATCAATTAGTTTGATTCGAGTTTAAAGGGTCTAACAATGAGGCTGAATATGAGGCTATGATTTGTGGTTTATAGTGAACAACTACTATGGACGCTAAAGATGTGGTAGTGTAATGTAACTCACGACTAATTACGAACCAACTAAGTAGCGAATACGAGGCCTGGGATCCAATGATCCTTTCTTATTAGGATAAAGAAAGCGAATTATTCAAATTCCTTAGATCGTCTTCAGTGGAAAAATTGCCAATGAATAGAAATAACCATGTCGATGCATTAGTTATCCTAGCATCAGCCATTAATATTGACCTAAAGATAACAATTGAGGTAGAATACGTAGATAAACCTAGTCTTGATGAACTAGATCCGAATTCAGACATCATGTAGGTCCAGCAAACTCCCTCATGGATGGATGAAATCATATCAATTTTTAAAAATAATGATCTACCATCAAACGGTAAAGAGGATCACAAATTAACGATCTAATCGAAAAAGTTTTGCCTTAACTCTCAAGGAAAAATTTATTGACTTTTATTCACAGCCTCTTCACAAATGTGTCCATCCAGATCAAATAGAAAGAGTCCTCAGCGAGCTATAGAGAGGTAGCTGTTGAGCTCACGTAAGTGGATGATCGCTCACCTACAGGGCGATATCTCAGGGATACTTATAGACCTTTATGTAAAAAGATTCTCTTTAGTTTGTTCGCTAGTATGCTAAATGCCAGGAATTCTATCCAATCGTCAAGTAGTCAGTTAAAGACCTAAAACCCCTCATGAGTCCTCGACCTTTTTCTTAATAGGGAATGGACATGGAAGATCCTTTACATGTAGCTCTAGGAAACTTGTAGTACTTAACAACTTCCAGTGACTACTTCACTAAGTGGGTGGAGGCAGAACTGCTCACCCACATCAAATAAACTGATGCCAAGCAACTTGTATAGGGAAACATTATCACCAGGTTTGGGATCCCAAGAGCTATGGTCAACAACAATGGAACGCGATTTGACGACACCTTTAGGTATTTCTGTTCAGAATATGGAGTTAGGATCCACTATGCCTCAGTTGTATTTTCATAGGTCAAAATCACCCAAAAAAATTTATTGGTTAAAATCAAGCACCGATCAGAAAATACAAAGGAAGATGGTGGACGGTTATCCTCTAGGCTTACAGAACAACACCCAGGAGGCTGACTAGAGAAACCCTATATTCTCTAGTGTACAACATTGAAACATTTATCCTCTAAGAAATTAGTCTTCCTAATTTTAGAGTAAAGATCTTTAAAATAGAAGAAATGACGACCGAATAGCTCATGAGTTGGACTTAACAAAAGAAGGAAGAGAATAAAATCCCACACACTTTGTTACTTACCAACAAAAAATTTTCAGGTAACATAACATAAAGGTCAGATTAGGGAATTTAGGTCGACGGTATTGTACTTGAAATGTTTCTGCCGATAGAAAAATCCATCGGACAGAAAGCTAGCAACGAATTGGCAAAGCCTTTATGGATTAACGTTGAAATGAAACAGTGGATCCTACCACATAGAAAAACTAGATATCACAGTAATACCAATGTCATGGAATGGAATGAATCTGAGAAAATTCTATGATTTGTTAGGAAATTTTTATTTTTGTAAATGTCTCAATAAAGGGATACACGTTAAAAAAAATAATTCTTTTTTACATATTGACTTCAATATTTTTATTTGGCACAACACTTACCCAAAGGATTGGTATAACCCAAATTGGTATGGTGGCCTAGAATAAGCATAAACTCACTTAGGAATTAAGTGGTACAATTTGGAAATAAGTTGAGGGCCTACATTTTTAACAAAACCCACCGGAATATGGTGGCACTAACCAAGTTTAGTTGGTCGGTCTAGAATAGGCATAAAACCACATAAGAATTAATTAGTATAACTTGGAAATAAGTTAGGGGTCTACGTTTGGCACAAAACCCACCTGAAAATGGTGGAACAATCCAAGTTGGGATGGTTGACCTAGAATAGGCATAAACCTACTTAAGAATTAAGTGGTATAACTTGGAAATAAGTTGGGGTACTATGTTTGATACAAAACTCACCAGAAAACGGTGGTACGTCATAAGTTAGGTTGGTAAGCCTAGAATAGACATAAACCCAATTAAAATTTAAGTGGTACAACTCATAAATAAGTTGGCGGCCTACGTTTGGAAAAACATCCACCTGAAAATATTGGTATAACCCAAGTTGTAATGATCTTTGTAGAATATGCATAAATCTACATAAGTGGGAAAACTTAAAAGTAAGTTAGGGGTCCACAATTAGATTGAGTTATGATAGCCCTAAAATGAGCAATTAGTCTTATAATTGGAAAATTGGATTGAGTTATTATAAGTTAATTATTTTATTCAATTAATTAAACTTGATAAGTTTAAGTGATTATTATATGACACTATTGAAACTGATAATGAGATAGGACAAATATCAACCTATATGTAGTCAAAATTCAGTTGACATTTAAGTCGGATTGAAGGATCACTATTTATAACGTATTTTTACATAAGGAACGGTCAAGGCAATTGAAGTTGAACATGTCAAAAGTAAATTTGAAATGCAGAATGAACAACACTAAATGAAATAGAATTACTTTCATTTAATATAAAAAGAGAAACGATTCAAGTCCTAAAAAATGATTGACTGGTCTACTGATGTTGAACATAAAACAACCAATTGGTCTACTAAAAAATTATTAGGGTTAGTATCCCCTTAACTTGCTAGAGGACATTCTACAAAGAAACATCATCTACTCCCTCAGCTAAAGAGATTATCAACTATCCAATCGTCCCTAGCAATGACCTGATTGTCCCTAATAGTAGAGTCGCATGAGCATCATCTCCCTCTATGATAGGTTTTTTCCAAAGGGGGCGATCGATATAACCAAGGTCTCCCTCGGGGACATTACCCTTCTGAAGAATGGACACCCAACCACGGTTTAATCCAACAGACTCATCATAGTCTAATTGCGAAGCAAGTTCTTAACCAATCACTTCGAAACCCTATTCGCAAGACTTCTTTGGGGAAGCCTCCATTTTCTTCTCTAAAACAAACTTTTGTCATTAATGAATTAAATCCTACAGGGACTTTCGGTAGTAGGCTAACCTAATGTCGACTAGTTCTCTATCAACCCTACTAAACTTTAGTTAAATTCCTTCATCCTCTTCGATTACCTTATCCTTGGCTGCCTCCTGCTCATTCACCTTAGACTGAAGATCATCCACCTCCTTGTTCTTATCGATAATGGAATTCTTCAAGATATTATTACTACCCAGAAGAGTGTCATATTACTTCGCCATGTGGTCAGTCCTGGTGAAGACCTTCTACAAGACTTGCATGGCTTGAGAAAAAAAAGATAAAACAATAGTTAGATCAAACAAAAGTTCCTCAACAATCATAAAATAAAAACAAGACTTATCAACATGTTTTTTACGGAGCCATTCCTTGTAAAGGCGCTCCGAGGAGAAAGAATTCAAAGCATCCATATTGAAAGGAAATATGGTTTTTGGATAATAAAATACCTAACTTTTGAATCACGATGAGTCGAATCAATTAATGTGGTTGACTCCTCCCTTTTGTGGTAGGCAATCCTCCAGGGATACACCCTGTCTGTGGTCGATGGAAGCCTTCTTTGACAAATCTATGGTTGAGAATGCATAACCACATGTCGGTTTGATGTCACTGGTGGGGGGTGGGGGTGAACATTGGGATCAAAATTATTGATGCTCATTTTTTTAGCTTGTTATTCTCGTCTCTCCTTCTCTCTCTTCTATTACAACTTGAGTGCCTCTTTCGCTCTTAGGGTAATTCCCTTTTTTTTACGCTAGCTTCGCCTCGGGCAGACTGATTGTCTTGGCCACTTTGTTTCTTTTTATTAGCTTGAATGATGTCCAAATAAACTGTTTGTCTTGGGCAATTTATCATCTCTTCAATATTATCTGAAAGAGGGGGAAAGTAAATTTGTCTAACTAAAAGCTCTCCTATTCTTCCACCTCTTCCCAAAGGCGACCTGATTTGCTAAACTCTTCGTAGGAGAAGAAGGGATTAAAATCGTCAAATAAAGGATCTCTTCTTGAACTTTGATCATCTTGTTCTTATTATTTTTTTTCTTCGCTCACTCTCTCTTGCTCCCTCCTTTTGCTCTTTAACAGTGTGAATGGACACTATATAAATAGGGGAAAACTCCCTAAGGTAGACACCCCTTACAGCCTCTGTGGGAAATGGAGTGGTTATTGGAATGGAAATATCACCGACCACATTGTAATCGATAATACTAACTTTTGGGATCGCTATGAAGTTACTGGCATATGCAATAGTAAGGTCGTAACCAGGTAATACGTGGGTTGCTTTACAATGTGGGCTCATGCCAATTTAAGTTCTCCTTCTCCAGATGATCTTCAAGATGTGCAGATCACTTCAAATTTTCTAGGCTTTCATGTATAATTAGGATCTGCATAGAAGATAGGTCGATTGGAAACAACGACATAGCAGGAGATCCGACCACAATTGGCCTAGGTTGAAAAATATAACCCTCACTATAAAGGAGACTGGACAACACTAAGAAATTTTTATCATTTTTTTTTTGCGATCTAGGCAACCACATAACCACACTTTGAGACTTGTCTCTAGCCCAAAATTGTTAATGTAAGATTCATGACGACTCTTTAAACCATAACAGTACCTAATCCATAACAGTACCTAATATGTTTGTAAGCCGAGGTTTATTCCACAAATTTAATTGATGGCAAATGTAATTATAACGATCCGTTAGAATCTACTGTGGCCATCCGAGTTCCTCCAACACAGGCTCACTCGAAAGGAGAGAAAAACTTGGGGCGTGCGGGGATAAAGGAGGGAAGTCCTCTTTTTACCAATAGCGTGATCTTTGCGGGCTCCTATGGATATAAATTGGTCATCGTCAAAGGGAATGAAATAAAAAAATGGAGTCGCCAGCCTATATTACTCAAAATGGTTAAAATATGTAACCGTCCTCGAAGAAACGACATCGAAGACAAACTGATGCGTACAAAACCAAATAGATCGAGGGTTCGGGGACTAATTTATGGAATGGGAAGGTGCTAGGAACCCATTCTACCATTTTTGTCTCTCATGGACTATGACAATATTCTCCTTTTTCTCAAAGCGTAATTCATGTGTGTAATGTGTGTGATGTGAAAATAGGTGAGAAAAAAAAATCTTCATACTCACGTCCTGGGAAGGAAAGAGATGAGTCATTCTGAGGAGTATAAAAAGAAAGAAAATAATCCAATACGGTAGCCAAAATGTGAGCACTGCGCCGGACCATAATCCGTTGTGAGGAATGGAATATGTACGTCTAACGGAGCTGCTAAAAATATAATATAAATAAGGCTATGATATGTGCAATACACTGGACCATAACCAACTATGAGTAAGTGGACATGTATGTCTATCGGTTTTGCAAAAAAAAGGAAATATAAAAAAATAATATGAAAATATGATGTAAGTAACCACCAAATCATGATTCACTACGAGGGAGTAAATGTGTGTGTCTAACAGTGTAACTAGTATATATATATATATATATATATATAAATGATAAAAAATTCATTATACCTAAAATCTTATGTTTCCCCGAGATGCATGGTGATTTTATTCTAGGTAATAATTTTATCTCAGAATATTTACCAATGTCTGTTAATGAAGGAACCATAAGTCTCACTTTGAAGAAGGAGGTAGTAGAAATCCCACTACTTCAACAACATAAATACAAATGTGAGAAAAACTTCCATCCTATTAAAAAGGATTCTAATATAAAAGTGTTAGCTGAAACCCATTGGCTATACACAATTCTGGAAGATAATTTTAGCGAAAATCCGTTAAAATTATGGGACAAAAGTCCAAGATATTGCTCATTAAAACTCAGAAATCCTGATGTAATAATTAGAGTAAAACCTATGGTTTACACTAGAAAGGATATTGAAGAGTTTGATAAGCAAATACAAGAATTGTTGGAATTAAAGTTAATTTCAGAAACTTTTAGTCCACATTCTAGTCTAGCTTTCATTGTGAACAAACACAGTGAAATCATAAGAGGAAAAGCCAGAATGGTAATCAATTATAAAAGGCTTAATGAACAAATTGATTTCGACGGATACTTTATCCCTCGGAAAGATGTTTTGTTAAACCTTACTAAAGGTAAAACAATCTTTAGTAAATTTGATTGCAAGTCAGGTTTTTGGCAATTAAAATTAACTGACGAATCGAAACCTCTGACTGCATTCAGTACTCCAAAAGGTCACTACCAATGGAATGTAATGCCCTTTGGACTCAATATAGCACCTCAAATCTTTCAGAGATGGATGGATAATATATTCAGAGATATCAAAGATTTTTGTATTGTCTATATTGATGATATTTTAGTGTTCTCAAAAAACATTGAGGAACACAGAAAACATTTGAAAACTTTCAGTGAGAAAATACTAAAACATGGTATTATTCTCTCTCCAAAGAAAATTGAAACTGAAAAAAAAGAAATCAATTTTCTAGGATTAATCCTTACTAAGGAAGGATTACAACTCCAAGATCATATTATTTCCAAAATCAAAAATTTTGATGAAAATATCTTGGATAAAAAACAATTACAAAGCTTTTTGGGAATTTTAAATTATGGTAGGAATTTCATTCCACATTTATCCCAAAAAGAATTACCTCTTCTTGAAAAACTCAAGAAAAACAATTTTTCATGGTCTAAAAAGGACTCTGAAACAGTCCGAAATATAAAAAGTTATATTCATGAAAATTGTCCTAAGGTTTATTTTCCTAACCCATGAGATAAACTCATACTTGAGACAGATGCTTCTGACTTATGTTGGGGGTGTGTACTCAAAGCAATTCCACAGCAATATTGGTCTGAACCACAGTCCAATAATGTAGTAGGAATAAGAAGTAGAAAAACTACTATTCCAAAATCTGTTGCTAAACAGGAGTTGATTTGTGGCTACAATTCTGGTAAATTTAAGCCTAATGAGCTTAATTATATAATTTTTGAAAAAGAACTATTAGCCATCAAATTAGCTATTAAAAAGTTTCATATATTTTTAGCACCAGAAGATTTTATCATAAGAACCGATAATCAGGCTGTCCGTGATTTTCTAACCAACAAAAGAAATATTTTAGAAGGACGCAGATTGAAATGGTTCAATCAAATTGCTACTTACACCTTTGAGGTAGAACACCTTAAAGGAACCAACAATTTCCTTGCAGACTTTTTAAGTAGGGAAAATTGTTGAAACCCGCTAAAACAAGTGGAGAATTTGCGAAAACCCCACTAAACCAGTGGTTTATTAGACTGCTCAGTGTAAACAGCATATGAGTGGAACTAGGAAGTTAACATTCTCTAACCAGGAGGTTATTAACAGTTTCAGGTATGGCAGAAAACCAAAAGGGACAAAACATCCCTGGAGAGGAGCAAGGACCTTGGATTACAGTAGCTAAAAAGGCTAGTAGTTCAAGAAGAATTCCAGAAGTTACAGTTAAACAAGCTGTTGCTTCATCATCCAACACACAGCCTAAAAAGGGCAATGTGTATGTTGTTTTTTGTGGAAGAAAACCAGGTTTTTACAATTCTTGGTATCATTGCCAAGAACAAACAAATGGCTTCCCAGGAGCATGTTTTAAAAAATATACCAATGAGGAGGAAGCAATATCAGATTGGGAAGAGTTTTTGAAAAAATTTAATCCACCGAATCTGATATATCAATTTGCAAATATTCAGAGCAAAGGAAACACTTTTGACTCTGAAATAAATGATTTTGTAAACCCAGGAATACCCTATCAGATTTATAAACCTTTGAATGATTCCTGGAAAGCTCATTTAGAAGGCAGGAAAAAAATTGAGCCTTCTTGCTACTAGCATTGCTGAACAAACAGCAGAGCTAGATCAATTGAAATCTTTAGCTCTTCAGATATTGAAAAACATCAATTTTGAAGACGAAGATTTTTCTTTACAAAAAATCAATACATTTTTATCTACTGCAGAACTCCTGCAGAATGACTTTTCTGATAAAATTTTCAACAAAATCAGAAGGATTTGTTTGTTTGAAAAAGCAAAACAAATTCTACCAGACACAGTTTTCAAGGAGGAGATTTTATCAAAAATTGAAGATCATGGTCAAAAGGTAAAAAGCCTATTGATCCAACATGGTGAATTTTTGAATGTCCTTGATGGCAATGGAATCCCTAAACTCCATATGCACATTGATGATGAATGGGATCCAGAAATCCTTGAATGGGGATTATGTAATAAAATCATCTATCAAGTTCATTTGGGAACAAAATTCACAACTCTTCCAATGATGGTCAAAACAATGATCACTCATGTCATGGACTTAGTTATGCGATGGAACCGCACTTTTACTCTGGAAATCATCGGAGGGGTAGGATGGAGACAAAGAGAAAATTTTTACATTCCTTACCAAATTTATTATCTCCGAAAAACAGAAGAATGGGATTGGGACGAAATGGAGAAACAAGACCAATATAGTTTAGCTTATATTCCTTACATGGATATGGAATTATATTGGATTAAGTCATTCCTTTCTGTCACAAACAGAGCTCAGAGTTTATATGCGGAGAAAGAATTTAAGTTCATGGTAACGGATGGTAAACGACTTTTCGTTACTTCAATAGATATTAATTACCAGCTTACTGAAAACCAGAAAGCTGAAGCAGAATCATTTCTGGATAATCTAAGGAGAAAAACTAATCTGGATGTTCCTCATGAATTATTAACAAGTGCTGAAATGTATGAGGAAAATAATTTAAATCCACACCTTGGAGATACAGATAATGACTATGAATTTGATGAAGTTGCATATGCTAACCTAGCTAATGCAATGGAAGGATAATAATTGGTCAAGATTATTCCACCTGGACGACTGCAACACTATACAGCACACGATGTGGAAAAATCGTAAGCAATGACGCCAATCTGAAGAAGACAAAACATCATCATCAGACACTATGCTACTTTTGACTTCTTTGTTTAAAACGGACGAAGAAGCTACTATTTACTTTATTAAAGTAATTTTGTTTTGTTATTACTTTTTCTAAAGTGGTTGTACCCACCTTATCTGTAATTCAATTGTAATTAATCAGGTTTGAAGTCTATATATATATATATATATATATATATATATATGAGAACAAGTAAAGTAGCAAAATAAAAATAATGGGACTCGAATTCGAGAATGACTCGTGAAGCTTACGTAGCCAAAAAAAGGTATTAAAGATCCCTACTTAGGTGATCACAAAAGGGTAGGATTTAACCCATAAACTCGAAACTAGAACTTCTCTTACTTTGTGTTGAAGAAAGGTGGACAAGTGTAGAGAGTGTGAAAAAAATGGGGAACCCTCTATTGGGCTTTTTTAGTTTTATGAAAATATTTTTTTATTGTACTAATAATAAAAAAGAGATGAGGTGAGGTGAGAAAGTTAGATAAAACAAAAATAAACAAAAGTGAAGGAAAATGTATATGAATAACACTGATTAAATGAGATTAAAAGGATAGAAGTAGACCTACTATTAAACTTTGCTAGTGATTTTTAAGTGGTGTACACTGACTTTTATGGTGGTTAAATGGTGGTGGAGTAAGGGAAAAATAGGTGGAAAAAATTGAGGTGAAGGTGCTGTAAGAAAAGAAAAGATAATGTTTGAAAATGGAATTTTCAAGATGATGGCGCACTGATTTCGATCCAGAGAATGTTTTGATTATTAAAAAAGGGTCCCCTGAGAATGAGATTATGGCCTCCATAAATAACAAAAAAAAATGCGTTAGGGGGTCTATCGATCATCATAGGTCCTAACCTACCTATCTGCATACCCCTGGCATACTAGGGAAGTAAAGTACACCTATAGGCACAGGGTCTAGGGTGCCTATAGGAAGCCCAAAAAGGACTTTTTCAGAAAAATAGGAATAAAATGCAAACTGAAAATTTGAACTGTGCACGGTCGGGACCGTTGGAAAGGGTATTAGAGCCCTATGAAAATGTATCAGGCCAATCTCAGGTTGGAGAGTTTACCAAAGTCAAATGGGCCTTGAAAATGCCCGATGGACTCTAGACGGGTTTTTAGGAGTGAAAAGGTAAGTACGTGCAAACCGTAAGTCCGATTCATGTACCGTATGAACCATTCAAAATTTCATTTAGATACCTATGGAAATGCAATAAGCTATGCTCGATTTGGACAGTTGACCAAAGTCAAATAGAGCTCAGGATCATTTGATAAACTCTAGGTTAAATTTAGAATAGGAGTTGGGGTCTGAGGGTGAAAGGAAATGTGTTAAAGACCTGAGCAGGTATTTGAATGCTACTAAGATGTGGTGTCTATAGAGCCCCTCCACAGACGAACTTAGAACAAGCGGAGGTCATCAAAAGATAGACACCTCATGAAAGGTTAAGAGTTTTGAGGGTAGAGTCTTGACACATAAGATCTAAGGATTTTGAGTCATTAATTTAATGGATCGAGGTATTTACTAGGAATTAAAGGATGTAATGACCAAACTCAAAGGGTCAAGGCCAATTATATGGACCTAGTTCAATTATGTAGACCTAAAGAATGAAAGCGACCGATTCAGATGGTTAAGCCAATTCTGGGGGCTTAGGTAAATTCTGCGGACCTAGAGAGAGAAAGATAGCGATTCAGAGGGTTGATCGGCTTACCCCTGGCTCCTTATAAAAGGTGGGCGGTCTCTCTCATTCTTTATATCCTCAATTCAGTGAACTTCCTTATCTCTCTCTCTAGAAATCAGTTTCAATTATATTTTCTTTGAAAGAATCTATGAAAGTCATGGCGAATAACTCTTAGATGGCTACTGACGACTAGGTTGACCTGGAGTGGCGTGATGGAGAGGCAATGGTACTTGGGAGTGAGAACACTTATTTTAGTTTCAAGTTTGTTCTTGATGAGAGGGTCTTGCTACGAGAGCCTGGTAACCATCATTCTATGAGGGCGAAGAACCCAAATGCTTATGTGAGTACTTGTTCTCCAATTTTTAGAGTTTTTTTCCCTTATTTTTATTTTCTCTCTTTTATCCTTGGGATTCTAAAGGGTTTTTGCAAATGTGCATGTGGATATTGCTTCATCATGTGTGTTCTCATGGTTTAACGAGGATAAAGAAAGTGTTGGAGAAACTCCCCACACAGTGCAATTAATGGTAGAGGCTGCAGGACTTGGTCTTTTGGACGGGGCTTTAGACGTGACGCCACGCTCTTCAGCAGTGTTAATGTTTTGGGAGAAAGATGGATGGATACCACCCATACGTTTTAAATGGGCATGGGGGAGATGACGGTTGCTCCCATGCATGTTCATCAATTGATCAGGTTGTAGTGTGAGGGTCACCAGATCATGGTGGATGGGACTTTATGCATATCTGAGGTCGCTGTTCGGGCTGCCCTCAATGATATTAGGCGGATCTTTCATGGAGAGTCGATCAGGATATCATGATAAATGAAACCTTATTATCCAGACAAATTGATATGATCGACGGGAAATAGGTGATGTAGGCAACCTATTCGTTCATTTTTCTCCTACTGGGGGTTTTGTGGGCGATGAGTGGTGATGTAGTCCATTTGTGGTTTATCCCCTTCTTAAGGATCACTTTTGAGATTCATATGTATGAGTGGAGGAGCTTTACATTGGAGGCCCACAATTCTTCCTTGAATTCCTTCAGTCGACATCATCGACAAACTTTTATAGGGGCCACATACCTTCTAGAGGTAATATTTAAAGACAAGTTTCTTTATTTTCCTGCTTTTTTCTCGTCCTTATTTTTTTGACATTTTATGTTGCTTTTTATAGACGTGGTTCTATGAGGTGATTGGACACAATGTTGGGTTGGTGTTCTTGAATGCGGGTGAGGTGGGGAACTTCCTAAGGATGTACCAGTGGAAGAAGTTGAACAGGAAGTCGAACCAGTTTTTTATTTTGAGGGATATGAGGGTGGTGTTGAATGCCTCGACGAGTGATCAAGCTAGGGTCTAGTATTGTTCTTTCTTTTTGGATTTTGTGTATATTTTTCCTCTTTTGGATTTTTAATGACTAATTTTTATTTAGGGATAGATGGAGTTCTTTCCTTGGAGTTTTTCTTCGAGGTCTATAGGGGTTATGCTCATCCATGCCCAGATGCAGAGATTGTTAGAACGTGAGTTTAGGTACGTCAGGTACCAAGGAGAGAGAGTGATGAGGCAAGTGATGGAGGTTGAGGTAAATGTCCCCCGTTAGCGCCTCCTGAGTTCTTAAGGCAAGTGAAGGAAATGTTGGACGAGGTAAAAGTGGTGGTGACGATGGAAGGTGAACCCTACATTCTTTACATGGACATGACGATGGGATATGATTATTCAGACTTCGTGACTAGTTGGTTGATTCCATCGGCATTTATGATGTACAGGGTATGCCTCCACCAGCAGCAGGATCAATGAGGGGTAGTAATGTACCGGTATCTTCTGCTCATAGTTTGTTGGATGGCACAACGATGATGACAAATTATGTTCTTGTCCGGCATCTTTCCACTCTATCTACCATACTCAGTTGGGTGGTGGGTAGGTCGTCTTGGTGCCTCATCATCTTTTGAAACTGATATATGGTTTCACTCCCCTTCCTGAGTAGGTTCTTTAGAGAGAGGTATGACTTTACTTTTATGTTTTGCATTTTGTTTCTAACTTTCTCGTTTCTACTATACTGATTCTTTTGTACATTGTTCATGTATCGACATTGTGGATACAAAATATTCGACACTAGATGGCTTTGGTATATTATCACGTGAGGAAGGAGGCCGGGTATTATATGGTGCCACCTATCACTTTTGAGGATATCTCTAGTTATGGTAGCGGGAGGTCCACTGCTCGCCTTTAGGGGAAGCGCATTCGCCGAAACGCTTAAGGCGATGACTTTATTTGACTGTATTTTGGGAAGTTTGGGCTACGACCTAACACGTTTTGATCTTTTTTTTCTTTTCTCTTTTGTTCCTGAAAAATGTAAACGTAATAACGAATATATACAAGATGCAGTTTTCATTTTCTTGATTTATCTTGGATTGAATTGCCCAATCAACATGCACTTTAATTTTCCAATGGGATTTTATTTGTTGTGCAAGTAAGAAAAGATTTTTAAAAAATGCGTTATTAATTTTTTAAAATTCTTTCTTTAAAAGAAAACAGAATGGAAAACTTTTATAAATAGGTTATCTTGATAAAGAAGGGCTTATCAAAAATATTTTTAAAAAAAGGAAGGTACAAAATTTCCAAAAATAGGGGAATGCTGATAGACATACCCCTTGGCCCGCCTATCAGCATACCAATCAGGTCTAAATCACTTTTTAGCCATTATTGTACTCCTTCTGCACTTGATTGTATTTAAGAACAATTATTATAACATGAGGTCGATCCCCTTTATCTCATGTGAATGGTTTTGAGTATAAAGGGGGCTTTGGTATGGAGTTCACACCACACTTCACTTTCATTTTTTCTTTCTATTCCCCATATTTTCTTACTCCCTTGAGATAGCGGTTCCTATGATTGAATCATTCTCAGCTTAACTTGAGGGTTTGTAGGCCATGTACCTTTACAATATTAACTATGAGGCTTTAAACTTGCGTACGGTCACCTTCTGTTGTAACCATTCCATGGATCGAAATCTTTTACAAATGGAAATGCATTTCTAGTACCCTGAGGACCATATATTTTGTTTTGGCCTAGACGAAGTGTGTCACACCTACGAGAAGTTTTCTATAATATTAGGTGTCAACCCTAGTGTTACTACGACTATGCTGAACCTGTCTCGTTCCCCTCGGGAGTATTTAGTCGGGTAGCTTTACATTTCTTTTTTAGTTGCCCGACCACTGGGGAAGTATGGTAGATATGTCATACACATAATAATCCATGTACTAAGAATTCACACAACTTAATTAACTTGTCATATTATTAAAAGAATATTTTAAGCCTTATACCATTAGTCAAATTCATACACTGTGATTATTCCGGATGATATATAATATATTTCGTCGATACGTCTCACGTCGTAAATTTTGAGTACTTAATCCTAACCAAAGAGGTTACTAAGTCTCCTAACTTTCCCACATATCAATTTAGTACCCCTAACTCTTTATTTGTGTCCCAAATCCCAACTTATCACTCCTAATTGTTTAAATCATGTTCTTGCATCATAAAATAGGAAATTCCTCGTCGGACACTCGAAAATTCAATCACTACGTTCCAAACTAATTTTAATATGTTACGGGCTTTTAATTACGTCCCTACTGGTCTCCCTAAAGTCCTAATGTATTTACATAATCCCCTCGTTCAACTTTCAATGGCCGAAATCGGTTAAATCAAAAAAGGGGAAAAAGTCCACTATTTCTGGGGAGGTCGATCGATCGATCGACCTATGAATGTCGATTGATCGATCAAGAGTCCCATTTTTGTCCCAAATCTTCATTTCAAGATGTTAAATTCTAAAGTAAACAGATAGGATCATTATACGACCTAATTACATGATTCTAAAGGTTTCATAACTCTCAATTCATCATCAATTAGTCTTTTCTTGGATCAATCATCCTAATTTCATAAAAAGTCTTATTTTTCTATTTTCTTCAAGAATTGTAATAAATTCTTCATAAATTCGAAATTAATTACAAATTGTTTATGATCTAATATGTGAGATCCTTCCAGAATAAAGATTTCATAAGCATCCTACCCATAATTAAGGTTTCATCTCCAAATTTCATGAGTTTTCAGATTTTCAAGGATATCATCAAATCCTACTCTAACATGGATAATTTATTTGCTGAATCTTAATGGATTAAATCACTTGCCTTTGTATAGAAGTTCTGAACCTTTGATGATGGTCTAGGTTGGTTCTCCTTCTCTTTCCGATCATAATTCCGGCGATCGCGACGGCGGGTGGTGGTTATGGCTTTGGAAGCACCTTAGAAGTTCTCCTCTCTTCTCTCTTTGATCAAGAATTGATTTGACAAGTAATGAGCCCATAGGGCCCTAATATAGGCTGATTGAAAGACCTAATTTTCGTGGATTACTATTCCTTAAAAATGGAAATTACCAAAATACCCTCCTGGGTTGCCGGTTTGGTCTAAAAATGCCCCGGGACCCAAATTAAACCCCCGACTAGTGTTTTCTGACTATCTCGACCCTTTTGGACACACTGATGCACTCAAAATAACTATACAGGTGATAAAATTAAAATTTATTTTTTAAATCCAATTAAATTGATTCTTGACGCGACTGATACGCACGTTCCAAATTAATTTCCCGAATTATCGTATTCATGACTTGCGATAATTTTAATTATTTCAATAATCATATATTATCATATTTACCCAATGATATTCATCCGCATCATCATAATCAAATACTAACTCAAATATTGCTAGTATTTAAATCCGGATTAATTTTCATTTAATTTAATTAATCCCATTAAATAAAATCTATAAAATTACGGGGAATTACATATTTCCCCCTAATAACTAAATTTCGTCCTGAAATTAGAAATTAAATTATACCTGGCCCAATTCGTTCGATGATAGGGAATGGCCCCACGTATCTAGGTGATAAGTTTCCCTTCTTCCCAAAATGCATAATCCCCTTCATAGGAGATACTCTGAGCAGCACCTGGTCCCCCACATTGAACTCTTGAAAGGACCTTTTGGCATCGGCATAACTTTTATATCGGTCCTGAGCTACCCGAATACGGCTCCGTATCATCTCTATTCTCATCGAAGTATCCTGAATCATCTCCGTACCAAGGAGTTTGTTATCCCCCACCTCTATCCAACATGATGGGGAACGACAAGGTCTACCATACAACGCCTCAAATGGAGCCATATAATAGTAAACTGGTAGGAGTTATTATAGGCAAACTCCACCAGTGGAAGATACTGCTCCCAACCACCTCCAAAGTCTAGGATGCACATGCGCAACATGTCTTCCAACATCTGATTCGTCTGTTCTGTCTGCCCATCTGTCTGTGGGTGATAGGTTGTACTTAATCGCAATTCTTTTCCCATGGCTTCCTAGAAACTCTCCAAAAACCGTGATACAAATATTTTGTCTCTATCAGACACGATATTGAGAGGCACCCCGTGGAGTCTTACTATTTCAACTATGAAGATCTGGGCATACTGTCCCGCAGTTTAGTCTATCCGGGCTAGCAGAAAGTGAGAAACCTTTGTCAATCGATCTACGATCACCGATATGGAGTCGTGACCTCTCGGTGATGTAATCCCGTAATAAAGTCCATAGAAATGCTCTCCCATTTCCACTTATGGAACTCTAACGGTTGTAAAAGTCCTGCCGGCCTCTGATGGTCCACCTTTACTAGTTGACACATGGCACATTTCGAAACAAACTCGGCAATATCTCTCTTCACCCCGCTCAACCAGTATTGTTGTCTCATGTCCTGGTACATATTATCCCCACCAAGATGCACCGCGAATCGCGACCCGTGTGACTCTGTCATTACCTCGTGTCATAAGTCTTCCCCCTCAGGAACAACTAACCTTCCATTGAAGCGTAAGCACCCGTCTAAACTAACAGAATAAGATTTGGATCCCTCTACTGACAGTTGCACTATCTGCTCCTGACAAAATGGGTCTATTTCCTGGGCCTGTATTACCCTCTTAATAATTTGGGGCGTAACTATCATTATAGACATGAATGATCGGGCCACTGCGTCCTGGTGCCTCAACTCCTTCCACTTTGCTTTCCACACCTAAGCCACCTCATTTACTAGCCTACGGCTCAATGCGTCTGCTACCACATTAGCCTTCCCTGGGTGGTATTGGATATCGAACTGATAATCCATCACAAACTCTAGCCAACGGCGTTGATGCATATTCAGGTCCTTCTGGGTGAAGAGGTATTGAAGGGATTTGTGGTCTGTAAATTAACAAAATTTATCCCCCAGGAGATAATGTCTCCAAATTTGAAGAGCAAATACGACTACTGCTAGCTCCAAGTCATGGGTGGGGTAATTCCTCTCATGAGGTTTAAGCTTACGAGAAGCATAAGCTATGGCCTGACTCACCTGCTGCAGTACTCCCCCAAGTCCTAGTAAGGATACATCTGTATAGACTAGGTACTCCACTCTCATCCTGGGCAATGAAAACACTGGTGCTGAGGTTAACTTGTCCTTCAACTCGTCGAATGCCAATTGACAGGCATCGCTCCAAATAAATGTCACACACTTGCGAGTTAGATGTGTCATAGGACTTGATATTTTTTAAAAAACCCAAATAAACCTCTTGTAATATCCTGCTAGCTCAAGAAACTACGTATCTCTGTTGGTGTCGTGGGTTGTCCCCACTCCCTTACTGCGGATACCTTCCCCGGGTCAACAGATATTCCCCTGTCCGAGACGATATGATCTAAAAATTGGACCTCCTTCAGCCAAAACCCACACTTCTCATATTTTGCATACAACTCGTTCTGATGTAGCATCTGTAAAACCTGTCTCAAGTGGTTGGCATGCTTTTCCTCGGTCTGGGAGTAAACCAGAATGTCATCAATCAAGACGATGATGAACTGGTCCAGGAATTCTCTAAACATTCTATTTATTAAGTCCATAAACACGGCTGGGGCATTGGTCAGGCCAAAAGGCATAACCCTGAACTCGTAGGAACCATATCTTGTCAGAAAGGCAGTCTTCGAGACATCCTGCTCCCTAATTTACAACTGATGGTGTCCCGATTTCAAGTCAATCTTTGAGAAGAAGGAGACTCCTCTCAACTGGTCGAATAAGTCATCGATTCGGGGCAATGGATACTTATTTCGTATCGTGACTTTATTTAATTCTCGATAATCAATACAAAACCTCATAGATCCATCCCTCTTCTTAACAAATAGCACAAGATCACCCCACGACGAAGTACTCCTACGGATAAAACCCTAACCCAATAGATGCTCTATCTGATCCCGTGGCTCCCTCATCTTCGTTGGAGACATATGGTACGGTGTACGGGCTATTGGCTGAGTGCCCGATGCCAAATCTATTACGAAGTCTATTTCTCTACTAGGTGGAAATCCAGGAATATCCCGGAATACATCAGCGAACTCCCTAACAACTGGAATTGAATCAAGTGGTATCACCACCTCCCTAGAGGTCTCCTCCTCTATATAATACAAGTGTGTGGATGATCCTCCCTCAGGATGAGGCATCACTACTAGAAACATCTCCTGCCTGAGTATGGAAAAAATAATACTCCTACTGTAACAATCAATCATGGCTCGATACGCAACCAGCTAATCCATACCAATAATAGCATCATACTCGGTCATATTTAATACTAACATGTCGGAAGGCAAAGTAAGCCTCCCAATCTCTACGCCCACATCTCTATATATAAGGGAAATCATAGAACCCCTACTCAACGGTGAATCAACACAAGTAACGGTGCTATTTGCGATACCTAATAACCCCAAAGCGTACGTAAATCTCAAGGCAATACAACAGTGTGTGACTCCCGTGTCAAATAAAATGCGCCCCATAGTCCCCTGAATAGAAAACATACCCTAAATCGCGAGTGGATCCTGTGGAACTGCGGCCTGCTGGAATTGGTAAACCCGACCATACTAAAGGTGTCCCTACTCGACTGGGACGGCTGGAATTGGTGGTAATATCGGCATCTGCTATGGCGCTGGGAGGGAGGTGGGAAACATTAGTCTCTGGGTCTCATTTCGAGCACCCTGTTGCTACTGCTGCTGCGGAGCCCTGCCCCTTTCAAGACAATTTTGACGTTTGTGGCCAATCTTTCCACATAGGAAACATCTCCCCGGGAAGTTTCCCCCTCGCTGACCTTGCTGCCCGCGGCCCTAATGGTCGTTACCACCCCTTCCCTGGCCATACTGGCCCTGCTGAAACTGGTGATGGCCCTGATGATCGTGTTGGCCATGCCTAAAACCTCCTTGGCCATGCCTAAAGCCTCCTAATCGAAATATCTTAAAATCCCCCCTACTGGGGACCCTGGTCACCCAGTCCATCTTGTCCCTGAGTTGACTGTGCCCCGTTGGCACCATTCTCCCCTATCCTGCTCTACTGGCTGGACCCTCCTGCTCGTTTACCCTCTGACAAGTGAAAACGGTGGTCCTGGAAGTGTAGTAAGGCCACGTTAACCACATCTGAATAAGTGGCCAATGAGAGATTTCCTAGCAAATGCTGACGAATCCTCCATGTCAACCCATCCGTGAACCTCTGAATTTTCCTTTCTTCTGTGGGTATCTCATCAGGGATGATATTCAGAAGATTAGTGAATTCGGTCTCATACTCCGCCACTGTCCTTCCCTCCTATTTAAGGTTCATTAATTTTTTCCTTATCTCTGTGTGAACCGCTAAGGGAAAATATTTGCGGTCGAACTGCACCTAGAACTCTTGTATAGAAAGAGCGTCTCTCTCTTCTGTGGTGGTAATTAACTCCCACCACTATAGTGATGATCCTACTAGCTTGAAAGTAGCCAGTACCTTCCTCTGCACATCCGTGCACTCGTACATCCTTAAGTGCCTTTAGATGTCCTTTTTCCACTGGCTCGACATGATAACGTCAGAGCTTCCTGCGAACTCCGGAGGGTGCACTTTCTGAAAGGCATCTCGGACACGTTCCCAAGCAGATGGGAATGCCTGAGCCTGGATTGGGGCTACCACCAGTTCCCGAGGTTGTGCTTATTACACAACTATTAATGCGGCATTTACCGCCTGGGCTATGATGGCAGCAACTTCAGCAGCGTTTATAGAACCCTGAACTGGTGCAGGCTGAGGTTCAGGTTGGTCATCCATGGGAATTTTGTTTGCACGTCCAGGAGGCATTTGAAACGAGAGAGAAGTTTTATAATACACAGTTAATATATTTAAAATAACTGGAGAAAGTGGGATATATAATAGAGTACAACAATCCTAAAATATAGGGCTCTATATCAAAGGACGCTACGGGGAAACATAACAAGCCGTACAGATCCCTAAGGACACTAGAACCTGATGCTCTGAAATCACCTGTGACACCTGGACTAATTAAATACCGGGTAGCTACTCATTTATTCAAATTAATACAAAATGTCAAGTTGGTTCAGTCTCTCGAAAACATTTTATATAATCACTAGCCACCTAATATTTAAAAAGTGAGTTGCCAAATTTTATTAAATTAAATTAACATGCAACCAATTAAATTATAAGCTAACTATACCACATCCACTTCAACATCAAAATAGAATGATAATGGAATGATAACATGAGTCTGGAGTAACACTCCTCTGAATAATACAAATACTGAATGAATAAATAAATCTAAAACTGATATGAAACTGGTAGTCTAAGAATGCTATCTCTAAATGGAAAGGGGGGACATGCCCTAACTGATAAATGGCCTTGAATAAAATCAAATGCAGAATGTGGAGGCATCTACTACCGAGATCCTGTAACTTCCATAGCATCTACAGCACGTCAATGTAGTGGAACTCTTATGCTTGGCGTCCCTGTGGCGGGGCACCTAAAAGGTTTTACAAGAAAAATAAATTTGAAAGCAAACGGGTCAGAGCCCGAGGTGAAACAATTTAAAATACAGCAAGTGTTTAATTTCATTAAACAGTAAATATTTTATACATGTTTGTTACGTGTTCTCACATGAGTCCTTAACCCCTCAACTAATGTGCACGCCTAACGTATACCCTTAACCCATCCTAGTTATGCCGCTAACTATCTAGTCTGTACCACTTCATGTCTTCATATTATAATATAGGGATCTATTTGTATTATTCTAATATATTCCGCACGTAACTCACCTTTTCATTAATCATAATTATTACATCAATTATGATATGAATTATCACATTTTTAATTTCATTCAAATATCTCAAATATTCGTTTTCACAATTTAACAATGAGCCAATTATATGTGCAAGTATATCATTCTCAGCATAAATATACAAATATGGCACCACCGGGCTAAGATGTGGTGCACGCATACTCTGCTATCGAATCCCGGTACATCGCGTACAAAAGGACTACGCATTCCGAATGTGTCAGGAAACGTTTCAATAAGCAAAATCACATAACTTGGAGGCGAACATAGTTCACATCTCCATGGGTCACGCACATACCTATGCTCCCACGGTCAGCTGACTTAATAACTAGAAATAAGACATTTCGAACTATGCCTTAAGGTACCAATCTACATCCCCCCGTAGGCACACAAAGATTATATGGCCCTTTATCAAAAGTCGACCTCCCGTGATAGCAAGTATGGTAGATATGTCATACACATAATAATCCATGTACTAAGCATTCACAAACCTTAATTAACTTGTTATATTATTACAAGTTATTTTTTAGCCTTATACCATTAGTCAAATTCATACACTATGATTATTCCGGGTGATATATAATATATTTCGTCGATAAGTCTCATGTCGAAAATTTTGAGTACTTAATCCTAATCGAAGAGGTTACTAAGTCTCCTAACTTTCCCACATATCAATTCAGTATCCTTAACTCTTTATTTATGTCCCAAATCCTAACTTATCACTCCTAATAATTTAAATCATGTTCTTACATCATAAAATAGGAAATTCATCGTCGGACACTCGAAAATTCAATCACTACGTTCCAAACCAATTCTAATATGTTTCGGGCTTTTAATTACGTCCCTACTGGTCTCCCTAAAGTCCTAACGTATTTACATAATCCCCTCGTTAAACTTTCAATGGCCAAAATCGGTTAAATCCAAAAAGGGGAAAAGTTCACTATTTTTGGGGAGGTCGGTCGATCGACCTATGAATGTCGATCGATCGATCAAGCAGGTGCAGGCTACGGATTTGCTTCATTTTTAGTCCCATTTTTGTCCCAAATCTTCATTTCAAGATGTTAAATTCGAAAGTAAACATATAGGATCATTATACAACCTAATTATATGATTCTAAAGGTTTCATAACTCTAAATTCATCATAAATTAGTCTTTTCTTGGATCAATCATCCTCATTTCATAAAAAGTCTTATTTTTCTATTTTCTTCAAGAATCATCATAATCACTTCATAAATTCAAAATTAATTACACATGGTTTATGATCTAATATGTGAGATCCTTCCAGAATTAAGATTTCATAAACATCCTACCCATATTTAAGGTAGCATCTCCAAATTTCATGAGTATTCAGATTTTCAAGGATATCATCAAATCCTACTCTAACATGGATAATTTATTTGCTAAATCCAAATGGATTAAATCACTTTCCTTTGTATAGAAGTTCTGAACCTTTGATGATGATCTAGTTTGGTTCTCCTTCTCTTTCCAGTCACAATTCCGGTGATCGCAGCGGCAGGTAGTGGTTATGGCTTTGGAAACCCCTTAGAACTTCTCCTCTCTTCTATCTTTGATCAAGACTTGATTTGACAAGTAATGACCCCAAAGGGCCCTAACATAGGCTAATTTCAAGACCTAATTTTCGTGGGTTACTATTCCTTGAAAATGGAAATTACCAAAATACTGTCGTGCCCCGACTTAATTTTGTTAAACTCATCCTTTTAATTAGAGATAAATTGGCTTAAACAATGCTTTAATTTAAATCTCTAAGGAAAATAGCATAAGAAATTTTTTTTTTCCAAAGGTATGTGTAGATGAAAACATAACTGCCTTTACTTATAACTAATAAGTACTACATAACTTTACCTAACCAAGATCCTTAGTTTAATAATTACACAAAAGAAATCGATATTCAAACCATACTAAATATCCGTCACTCCCCCGTTTTAAGGTCCTAACTTGGCAGTGAACTCCAAATTATAAGCATACTTGAAACAAAACATTACAGGAGTGTAAGCTATAAAGGCTTAGTGAATGACCACATACCACACATATAACCAATTTGAATAACCATTTTTATTTTGTTCTAATGCTATAACCCAACAGGAATTGTGAAACTCTCGCAAGCCTGGACCCGCCACAGTCCAATTAACCAACCACAGTTATTAGGGACCACCACATCCCTTTATTAGGCCCGAGTACACAAACCTTTAAGTTGGATTAACAGGACCACCACATCCCGTAGGACCCACCACAGTCCTTAACATTAGATAAAGGAATCACTAGTCCATATCATTATATAACATCGCTTAACATTTTTAATCATATGCATATGTTTCATAAATACAACATCACTCCCATAAACATTTTCACACATGTGTTTAACTACACATTTCCATATGAAATTATAAGCATTTATAATTCATAAGGAAGGTCACTCACCTTGGATTTAGTGCTAAGATTAATACCAACTACTTCCTTGGTATGGTAGTATTAGCTGCTTCCCCACCTAACAAGTCAATGTCGTTAGTATTTGAATACACCGATTAACATCAAACCCGATAATACATCACATCATTTGGTCAATCAGAAATAAATAAGGAGTAATTAAATATTACACTTCACATATCCATAACATTGAATTAATTAGGGTCCTAACACAATTTACAGAATTAAATTACGAATTTGCTTGACAAAGTCATGCCCATTTTATTACAGCCTTTTCCAAATCATTTCTCAAGAAAAACAACAACACAACTTCAACTTCATGGAATTATCATAATTTTTGTACAACATAACTTTCCATGATATTCTACCCAATATCAGTAAACACATTAAATAATACAAATTTAATGTTTCATAATTTTTAGGGCTCATTTTCTATGTCGAGCAAAACGTCAAACACCTGGTATGCATTCTTGCTCCTTTAGGGCAGATTTTAAACCAAGAATTCAAACTATCACCAAGGGTTAATTACATGGTATTTTTACACAATTTTCGGATATATTATACATTTATGAGTTTATTTTACTCTCCAACTTAAATTACTCAACTCCAATAAGTATTCCATGATTTATGCCATTTTTAGTATAACTAGGTCAAAATACAACATTAAGGCATAACTTAACATTTTTAAGCATACCTAACCTTGACCTTGAGTATAATTCATGGAAATATATAATAAACATGTTTTATCAGAAATATACATCATAATCATGAATTTTCTAAATCAAAATGCTTTACGAAAAGATGATGTAAATTTAGGACTTTAAAGTATGCATTTACGATCCTAGCTTCAGTTTTAACTTATGTTCTTAACCCATCCTTGTTCCAACACAATTCAGCAATATGGGTATCATTAAAATATATATTCAAATAAAAAATAAAAACATGATAAGTATAGAACTCATCCATGTGACCAACTTTAATAAAGATGTAATTACCTTACGAGGATTCCTTGATTTATGGAAAATTTCAAAAGATTTATTCCTTAACTTTCTTCTCTCTCTCTCTCTCTTTAGGCAAAACCCTTGTTCATGGCTGCATTTTCTGAACAAAGGGTATGTTTTATGAAGTTTAAGTCGGCCAAACTATCACCCACCCTCTAACCAATCAAAAAATAGCACATGGTGTGCTAATAAGACAATTGTCACTTAAGGAATGGACATATTTGCCCTTGTTTCGTACTTTCGCTATAACTTCTTGTACGAGCCTCCGTTTAACCCACCGTTTGTTGTGTTATAATATTAATTCATATATCTACAACTTTAATAATTTATGTTTTCCCAAAATCATAAACTAATACGCCTAATTTGGGCTTCGAACAAGAAAGTAGCAATTTACCGAAAATCTCAAAACTTTCACATTTGGCGACCAAACATTGCCAATTTCGTATCAACAACCTTATTTACTTTTATAAACATAACCATGCATTAAAAACATAATTTATAATGCATTAATCGCATAACTAATCATATGTTCTAAACATGGTATCCCCGATTATAAGCTCAATTAACACCTAATGTAAACAACACATATATCACAGGAGCATGCATCCCCTAAACATGATAATTAACATGTTTAACACACATAACCAATCTATAACTTATAACTCCTAAGTTATAATTAATCATGTAATTAACCTTCCTAATCATGTTTTAGGGCCTTACAATTCTACCCCTCTTATAAAAATTTCGTCCTCGAAATTTAACGCATAAAAAACTTACCAAATAGATGAGGATATTGCTTCTTCATGTTATCCTCCCCTTCCCAAGTGTCATACTCCACATTCCGATTTCTCCACATTACTTTAACTAGTGAAATTGTTTTACTACGTAACACTTGCTCCTTTCTATCTACAATAGCAATTGGTTCCTCCACATAGGTTAAGTCATCTTGAAGCTCTATCGGTTGTGAGATAAACACATGTGAAGGATCGGGCACATACTTACGTAACATGGATATATGAAAAACATCGTGTATCCGGGACAATTCTGGTGGTAACGCCAATTTATAAGTTACAGCTCCAACCCGTTTCACTATCTCATAAGGGACAATGTACCTGGGACTTAACTTTCCCTTCTTCCCGAATCTCATAACCCCTCTCCAAGGAGAAACACGTAGGAATACTCAATCACCTTCCTCAAATTTCAATTCTTTCCTTCGGTTGTCTGCATAACTTTTCTGTCTGCTTTGCGCCACCTTCAAGTGATTATGGATAAGATTTATCTTTTCTGTAGTCTGCTGTACGATTTCTGGCCCAAGTAGTTTTCGTTCTCCTACTTCAGTCCAACACACTGGAGTTCTGCATTTTCTCCCATACAAAGCTTCATAAGGAGCCATCTCAATACTCAAATGATAGCTATTATTATAAGCAAACTCTATTAGTGGCAAGTGTTCATCCCAACTACCTTTGAACTCCAATACAGAAATTCGTAACATGTCTTTGAGTGTCTGGATCGTTCTTTCTGACTGCCCATCAGTTTGAGTATGAAAAGCTGTACTAAATTTCAATTTAGTCCCCAAATCTTGTTGTAAACTAGGCCAAAAGTGAGAAGTAAACTTAGGACCTCGATCAGAAATAATAGAAACAGGTGCACCATGCAATCTGATAATCTCATCCACATATAATTTGGCATATCTATCCATGGAGTAAATAGTTTTAACAGGAAGAAAATGTGCAGACTTAGTCAACCTATCAACGACAACCCAAATAGAATCAAACCCTCGTGATGATTTTGGTAAACCTATAACAAAATCTGTAGTAACATGCTCCCATTTCCACTCAAGAATAGGTAAGGGCTGTAGTAAACCACTTGGCTTCTGATGCTCTACCTTCACCTGTTGGCAAACTAGACATCTAACAACAAAATCTGCAATGTCGTGTTTCATTCCCGACCACCAATAACATTGTTTCAAGTCTCTATACAGTTTCGTGCTCCCTGGATGCATAGCATATAAAGAACAGTGGGCTTCCTCTAAAATCGTTCTTCTTAAATCAGGCACGTTAGGTACACACAAACGGTTTTCGTACATAACAATGTCATCATCCCGAGTAGAAAATTCATTTGCTTTACCCTTTTTCATATTATCTCTAACTTTCTCCAATTCTGCATCTCCATTCTGTGCTTGTTTAATCCAGTCAATCAACGTGGGTCTAATATTTAAATGTGCCACTATTCCGTAAGACTCATTCAAAGTTAATTCCACCCCTATTAAAGCTAACTCTCTCACCAGGTCAACTCGAATACAATAAATACAAGATACTATGCCTAGAGATTTTCTACTCAAAGCATCAGCAACAACATTAGCTTTACCCGGATGGTGATGTATCATGCAATCATAATCTTTTATAAGTTTCATCCACCTTATTTGCCTCAAGTTCAAGTCTTTTTGTGTAAACAAGTATTTTAAGCTTTGATGGTCAGTAAAAATTTCACAACTAACACCATATAAGTAGTGTCTCCAGATCTTTAATGCAAAAACTACTGCAGCTAACTCAAGATCATGAGTAGGGTAGTTGTGCTCATGTATCTTTAACTGTCGAGAAGCAAAAGCAATTACCTTTCCATGCTGCATTAATACACATCCAAGTCCTTGATACGAAGCATCACTATAAATAACTAAACCTTCTGTACCTGTTGGGATAGTCAATACTAGAGCTGATGTCAACTTACCCTTTAAATTTTCAAAGATTTTATCACAATCACCACTCCACACAAACTTGTTCTCCTTTCTGGTAAGCTTAGTCAATGGCAATGCAATAGAAGAAAACCCCGGTATAAACCTCCTGTAATAGCCCGCCAATCCCAAAAAGCTACGTACCTCTGTCACACTAGTTGGTCTTTCCCAATTCATTACTGCTTCTACTTTCTTGGGATCTACACAAATACCATCAGCAGAAATAACATGCCCCAAAAATACTACCTTGTCTAGCCAAAATTCACATTTAGAAAATTTAGCATACAACTGCTTCTCTCGCAAGGTCTGTAAAATAATACGCAGGTGACATTCATGCTCATCCCTACTACGAGAATATATCAAAATATCATCAATGAAGACAATAACAAAAGAATCCACATATGGGTAAAATATAGGGTTCATTAAATCCATGAACACGGCCGGTGCATTTGTTAACCCAAATGGCATGACAAGAAATTCATAATGTCCATACCTGGAACGAAAAGCAGTTTTAGAAATATCACAGTCTCTTACTTTCAATTGATGATATCCGGATCTGAGATCGATCTTGCAAAACACCTTAGCTCCTTGTAACTGATCAAACAAGTCATCAATTCGGGGTAGTGGGTATTTGTTACGGATAGTCGCCTTATTCAATTGACGATAATCGATGCACAACCTCATGGTTCCATCTTTCTTCTTCACAAACAATACTGGGGCTCCCCACGGTGATACACTAGGCCTTATAAAACCACGATCTAACAAATCTTTCAGCTGTATCTTTAGCTCTTTTAATTCTGCAGGTGCCATACGATATGGTGCAATAGATATTGGTGCAGTTCCTAGTACTAACTCAATCGAAAATTCCACCTCACGATCTGGTGCTAACCCTGGGAGTTCTTATGGGAAGATATCTGCAAACTCATTAACTACTGGTATATCTGATAGTTTTCCAGCCTCTTGTCGTGTGTCCACCACATGAGCAAGATAACCCTCACATCCTTTCCTTAGCAGTTCATAACATTTTGTAGCAGAGATCAAACATGTTGGAGTGACATTTCGTTCCCCAATAAATTTAAATTCAGGTTCACCCGGTAATTGAAACACTACCTCCTTTTTAAAGCAATCCAAACATACATGATATGAGGCTAACCAATCCATACCCAGTATTACATCAAAGTTGCGCATATCGAGAGGTAATAAGTCAACTAGTAATTCTTTTTCACCCACCCGCACCACACACTCCCTATATACCCTCTCAATAAAAACCAGCCTCCCTACTGGAGTTACAATAGCCAAACTAGAATCTAATGATGATAATGGTTTATTAAGATGCAACAGATAAAGCAAAGACACAAAAGAATATGTAGAAACCGGATCTATCAACACATAAGCATCTTTATCACCAATAGGAAGTGTACCTGTCACTACATTAGGCATGGCTTGTGCATCTTGTTGCGTCAGTGCAAACACTCTGCCTTGGCCTTGGTTTTGAGACACGCCTCCTCTACCTCCCCTATGTACTTTCGGTGTAGAAATCCTATCTCCTACTGTCACACTCCCAACTGAAGTCGTAGCTCCCATCGCTGGATAATTCTTTCGTAAGTGCCCCGGTTGATGACAATGGAAACATAAAGGTGTCGTCTCAGCTATTGTACACTCCCGAGACACGTGCCCTTGACCACCACATATATAACAAAATATGGCCCTCGATCCCATCACAGATGCATTTTCTGACCGATTCATCCCAGTCCTTCCACCTCGAGCTTGAAATCTTCCATGTGCATTTCTATTATTTTTAAATTCTTGGCCCTTAGGAAATCCTCGTGCTACACTTTGAGTTGAGGTTCCCGCCTCCCATCCATATGATCTTATACTATCATGTATAGGTTTCTTCGAGTGTTCAACTTGCATTTCTTTTATTGACTTTTCTGACACCATGGCCCTATCCACCAAGTCCACATAATCCGTGATCTTCATATTAGCAACCATGCTTTTTATATCTACACTCAGCCCGGTTTGAAACCGATCACATTTACTTTCTTCTGTCCTCACCAAGTCAGGTGAAAATCTAGATAAGGATATAAATAAAGCTTCATACTCTGCCACTGTTCGATTCCCCTGTTTCAACGTGATAAATTCTTCCTCTTTCTCTTTCCTATAAAGCCTTGGAAAATATTTTTCAAAGAACACCTTTACAAACCTCTCCCATGTAATTTGTGGAGGATTTATTGGCACCACTCCCCCCATTGTAGTAAGTAATCTTTATGTTGCGTCCCACCATAACTTTGCATCATCCTCTAACCTAAAGGTTGCTAACAAAACCTTTTGTTCATCTCGCACTTCCATCACCTTGAATATTGTTTTCATCTTTCTAATCCACCCCTCTGCCACTAACGGATCAGTAGTCCCAGTAAATACTGGAGGATTTAACTTCATGAACCTCTCATGCAATTTGTCCCTATCCCCACCATGTTGTCCACCTCTTGCTTGTTCCATAAGTTGTGCCACAGCACGTAATATTCTTCCCACATCATCAATAGGTTGTTGTTGCACCTCTGGTTCATCCACTTCAATAGGTCTATGTCCTTGCTGACTATTAGATACATAGGATGCCTCACCCTCTTCTCTATCATGCAGCTCGTGTGGATCCATCACTCACTGCAATATAATTAACTTAAACAAAATATAATAGCAGCAGTTTAATATTAACATTGTTAGTCAAAATCCAGGTGCATAACAAACTCACTTTCTAGTGTCCACTGCCAATCTAGACCCTCACACCCTATCCAGAACCAAATAACCACGCTCTGATACCAAGTTGTCGCGCCCGGACTTAATTTTGTTAAACTCATCCTTTTAATTAGAGATAAATTGGCTTAAACAATGCTTTAATTTAAATCTCTAAGGAAAATAGCATAAGAATTTTTTTTTCAAAGGTATGTGTAGATGAAAACATAACTGCCTTTACTTATAACTAATAAGTACTACATAACTTTACATAACCAAGATCCTTAGTTTAATAATTACACAAAAGAAATCCTGATATTCAAACCATACGAAATATCCGTCACTCCCTCGTTTTAAGGTCCTAACTTGGCAGTGAACTCCAAATTATAAGCATACCTGGAACAAAACATTACAGGAGTGTAAGATATAAAGGCTTAGTGAATGACCACATACCACACATATAACCAATTTGAATAACCATTTTTATTTTGTTCTAATGCTATAACCCAACAGGAATTGTGAAACTCTCGCAAGCCTGGACCCGCCACAGTCCAATTAACCAACCACAGTTATAAGGGACCACCGCATCCCTTTATTAGGCCCGAGTACACAAACCTTTAAGTTGGATTAACAGGACCACCAAATCCCGTAGGACCCACCACAATCCTTAACATTAGATAAAGGACTCACTAGTCCATATCATTATATAACATCGCTTAACATTTTTAATCATATGCATATGTTTCATAAATACAACATCACTCCCATAAACATTTTCACACATGTGTTTAACTACACATTTCCATATGAAATTATAAGCATTTATAATTCATAAGGAAGGTCACTCACCTTGGATTTAGTGCTAATATTAATACCAACTACTTCCTTGGTATGGTAGTATTAGCTGCTTCCCCACCTAACAAGTCAATGTCGTTAGTATTTGAATACACCGATTAACATCAAACCCGATAATACATCACATCATTTGGTCAATCAGAAATAAATAAGGAGTAATTAAATATTACACTTCACATATCCATAACATCGAATTAATTATGGTCCTAACACAATTTACAGAATTAAATTACGAATTTGCTTGACAAAGTTATGCCCATTTTATTACAGCCTTTTCCAAATCATTTCTCAAGAAAAACAACAACACAACTTCAACTTCATGGAATTCTCATAATTTTTGTACAACATAACTTTCCATTATATTCCACCCAATATCAGTAAACACATTGAATAATACAAATTTAATGTTTCATAATTTTTAGGGCTCATTTTCTATGTCGAGCAAAACGTCTAACACCTGGTATGCATTCTTGCTTCTTTAGGGCAGATTTTAAACCAAGACTTCAAACTGTCACCAAGGGTTCATTACATGGTATTTTTACACAATTTTCGTATATGTTATACACGTATGAGTTTATTTTACTCTCCAACTTGAATCACTCAATTCCAATAAGTATTCCATGATTTATGCCATTTTTAGTATAACTAGGTCAAAATACAACATTAAGGCATAACTTAACATTTTTAAGCATACCTAACCTTGACCTTGAGTATAATTCATGGAAATATATAATAAACATGTTTTAGCAGAAATATACATCATAATCATGAATTTTCTAAATCAAAATGCTTTACGAAAAGATGATGTAAATTTAGGACTTTAAAGTATGCATTTACGATCCTAGCTTCAGTTTTAACTTATGTTCTTAACCCATCCTTGTTCCAACACAATTCAGCAATATGGGTATCATTAAAATATATATCCAAATCAAAAATAAAAACATGATAAGTATATAACTCATCCATGTGACCAACCTGAATAAAGATGTAATTACCTTACAAGGATTCCTTGATTTATGGAAAATTTCAAAAGATTTATTCCTTAACTTTCTTCTCTCTCTCTCTCTCTCTTTAGGCAAAACCCTTGTTCATGGCTGCATTTGCTGAACAAAGGGGATGTTTTATGAAGTTTAAGTCGGCCAAACTATCACCCACCCTCTAACCAATAAAAAAATAGCACATGGTGTGCTAATAAGACAATTGTCACTTAAGGAATGGACATATTTGCCCTTGTTTCGTACTTTGGCTATAACTTCTTGTACGAGCCTCCGTTTAACCCACCGTTTGTTGTGTTATAATATTAATTCATATATCTACAACTTTCATATTTATGTTTTCCCAAAATCATAAACTAATACGCCTAATTTGGGCTTCGAATAGGAAAGTAGCAATTTATCGAAAATCTCAAAATTTTCACATTTGGCGACCAAACATTGCCAATTTCGTATCAACAACCTTATTTACTTTTATAAACATAATCATGCATTAAAAACATAATTTATGATGCATTAATCGCATAACTAATCATATGTTCTAAACATGGTATCCCCGATTATAAGCTCAATTAACACCTAATGTAAACAACACATATATCACAGGAGCATGCATCCCCTAAACATGATAATTAACATGTTTAACACACATAACCAATCTATAACTTATAACTCCTAAGTTATAATTAATCATGTAATTAACCTTCCTAATCATGTTTTAGGGCCTTACAATACCCTCCCCAATTGGCCTAAAAATGCCCCGGGACCCAAACTAAACCCCCGGCTAGTTTTTTCTGACTATCTCGACCCTTCTGGACACATTGGCGCACTCAAAATGACTATACGGATGATAAAATTATAATTTACTTTTTAATCCAATTAAATTGATTCCTAACGCGACTGATACGCGCATTCCAAATTAATTTCCCGAATTATCGTATTTATGACTTGCGACAACTTTAATCATTTCAATAATCATATATTATCGTATTTACCCAATGATATTCATCCTCATCATCATAATCAAATACTAACTCAAATCTCGCTAGTATTTAAATTCGAATTAATTTCCAATTAATTTCTATTTAATTTAATTAATCCCATTAAATAAAATCTATAAAATTACGGGGTATTACACAAGCTAAGAGGTCTTAGTAAACTTTTGACAAAGGTGGAGCTCGATGAATGCTTTTCTTAATGGATTAAGATGACTTTCGGGTGTCCCCGAGGTAATAGGTTGAGAGATATTGTTGATGGTTAAGACTAAGGTGTTGGTTGGCTTATCAAACTTCTGAGGGATGTGTGACACCCCGCCTAATTAAATACCGGGCGATCACTCCTTTATTAAATTAAAATCAAGGTGAACAGTTGGATCATTCTTAGCATCACTGTCGTTCCAATTTAAACACCCTAATTAATTAAGCTAAGTGTCAAAACCATTTTTAACATTCCTTTCAAGTTTTATTTATTTATTTTATTAAACAATCAATCCAATAATTTAACATTCAACAACTGGCTACTAACAATAAAACTTAAAGTAAACCATCCAGAATATAATAAATCCCAAAGTGAAAATACTAGAAATAGATGAAGTACAATATCCAAATAACAACTGAAAAATGGAAAGGGCGTCACATGCCCCAATAATGAACATGCTAGGAGTAGAATCAAATAGATGAAGTCGTCTAAACAACAGGCCTGCAACTCCCACCTAAGCTGCAGCGCGTTCCTGCCAAAGGACCCTATGCAAGACGCCCCTGTGGCTGGGCACCTGTAATATATACATATATATATATATATATATACAAGAGAGAAAGAGAAATGGAAACGGGTCAGAGCCCGATAGTGTATATGATTTAAAAATTCGTTTAACAAGTATTTAAATTGATTACAGGCTAATGCAACAACATATTAGTGCGACACTCTCTTGAGAAATTCTCACCTCTCTTCTAATGTGAACACCTATCGCACTAACCTTCCCAATGGTCTATCTCGTCATATACCACACTATCTTTCCCCAATGATTTAACTTATCTTAGGTTATTCGCAGGATTTACAACTGAACAACACAAGTATTTAAAACGTAAGATTTCAATTTGTAATCAAGGTTCTCCTTTTAACTTTATTAATCAATAAAGTTTTCCAGTGTCATATTATACTTTCTCAAAATAATTATTTATAATTTGAGTCATCAACCATGTCCTACATATCAAATCACAGTAGGCAGTTCCAGATTTCAGAATTTCATATATACGGGCAGAATTACTGTTGGTACTTTTGGTGGTTTGAGGTATGAGGTTTTACACAATACGCTCCTGAAATCTCGCGAGTGTTTATTCCGTTGAATTCTTGTTAATTGAACTCATATTTTGAATTGTTAAATTCTTGGAAATCTGGAAAATAATTGTTCGAATTATTTTCATTCATGAGGTATTATTCATGTTGTTTTGAGCAAACTGTCATGAGATTTTAATATGGCACTGATGTTGGGCACCCGCCAAGACTCCTTTTCCGGCTACTTGATAAAGTATGGCGCGGTATGGTGAGGCCTGGTGACTCCGGTTAATGTGTTGTTGAGAAATTTATTGATAAAATGATATTGAGATTTGCATTATTTTATTTGAGTATTCGTAGTCGTATTGTTACGCTTTGTTCATCGCTAACATCTTTGTTGAGCATATTCCTGTCGTATTGTGTACTTCCCCATCTTTTTTTTAGTTGGCAGGTGAGCACGGATTTGAGTGCTATGGACCAATTGGGATGATTTTAGCGAGGATGATTTGGGAAGAATTTTTAATACAAGAGATGAGAAGACTTGTATTTATTTTGATGTATAGAGCATTTGGAGATTTATTTTATTTTCGAGATAATTAGATTGTTGTAATTATTTCGAGAGATTTGTTGTATTAATTTGAAGATGAGAATAGTGGTTTCTTGTTTTATTGTGGGATTTAGATGCTCTATACCTTGTTATTTGTGGATTAGTTTAGTTTTATCGATACTAGCGCACCGTTCGCTCTCCCTGGGCGGGCGGGGTGTTACAGGATGAACTATCCATTTAGCTTCTTTAGATCATGTTCAACTCTCTGACTTGGGATCCCTTCTTTAATCTCGATTCCTACCTCCCAGGGGGATCTAAAATGGGGGTAGTACTGGCGTCCTATTACGGTTATAATATGTGGCAGGAAATAATTTTTCACAATATTCACCTGCGCTTCTTTTAGACAGTCGATTTGTAATGTTAGCGGCCTTTTCCCTCCATTATCTTAAAAAAATTCTTACTGATTCACAGAGGTTCTGCTTGAGTAGCTCAAGGTCTTGGTGGGTGACCTCTAGGTACTCGTTGGACTTATATTGTGCTATGAATTATCGGGCCACGTCGTCCTAACTACAAATTTTAGATTCCTCTAGTGATAGGAACTATTGGAGAGCACTTTCTTTTAGAGTCTGTCAGAACATTTGTGCCATTATCTCTTTTGATGCTCCGAGGAGAGTCATATCACGATTGCAGTTGTGTGGATGTAGATGGAAGATTTGTTGCCCGTAAACTTTTTGATATCTTTCATTTTGAACTTCTATGGAAATCAAGCTTTAGGATATAGAGAGGTGTGGGTGTAATCCACGTAGTTCCCCGAGATTTTGACTTGGTCAAAATTTTTAGACAAAAAATTGAGGTCTTCTATGACCTTGTTATACTCTTGTTCTTAGGGATTAACAGGAACAAACACTGGAAGATTAACCCCTAGCTGGGCAGGGTTTGGTAGTAACAGTTAAGCTAGTGGTGGCTCGTTAATAGGTGGGGCATGCGGGACATGCTGGTACTCTTTTAGAACCCGCATTGGTTCTGGATCTTATGGACCCATAGCACGGAGAAACGCGATATCACGCTTGGGAGATTTGGGAGTCTGAACCTTATGCCTTTGCATCTCTTGGACCTCTGCCTGAAGATTATCAATCTTTATACTGAGCTAAGCGAGGATAGCCATCGGGTATGGCTGGACATTAGTGTTCTGGTTAACATTCTCCACAAATAGTCTTTGGAGGGACTGCTCAAATTTTATAAAAGTAGTATAGGAAGTAGTAAAACTCCAAGGTGGCTTGATGGAGTGTAATATCCTGCTCCGATAATTTAATAAAATTATATATGAATTATAAATGAAGAGTTAATGACAATTATAGAAGAATTGTGGGTAAAATTAGAGAAATAAAAGATGAAGAAAAAAGATCGTTCAAATGACAAGGAGTTATCGTTTGAACGACAAAGGTATATAGCGAGAAGGTCGTGAGATATAAGGCTTCAAACGATGTGCTACTTACTCACAGTAGCAGGTCGCGCGATCTATAGTTCTAGCGACATAGGAAAGTAGTTAGAACGACATAGGGAAGTCATTCGAATGACGTAAGTCAGAATTTTTTAATCTCAGTTTCCCTTGTGTGCTGTCACAATCTCAGTTGTTCGATCTTTATCCTTTGGAAGGGTTTTATAATGGTGTATTTGGTTTGTTTTAAGTTGATAAAAGATGAAAGAATGTGAGAGAGAGAGAGACTCTGTGTGTGTGTGTGTGTGTGTGAGAGAGAGAGAGAGAGAGAGAGAGGGGGGTATTCCACCTCCACCCACCACCAAACCACCACACTTCCACCATTTTATAGGTGTATTCCACCACATTTAAACCAAACACACCCATTTCAATCATTAATAAAGAAGAGCTACGAATTTTCGAGGTGTATTTGGGGGATTTTTGGAGAAGGTGAAGGTAGGTTTTCATGGAGTTGAAGGGGAGTTTGGGTTGGAAGCTTAATGGAGCATTCTTTCGGAGTGGGGAAACCTCCTTGAGACCACCTTAGAAGATGGGAGGTTTCCATCTTCTTAGACCTTTCATGCCTATCATTTAGGAGTTGCATTTGAATACATGAGTAGAATAAATGGTGAATTTGAATAAATGGTGCATTTGGATAAATGGTGAAATTAATGTGTAGAATAAATAAACATTTTTATAAAATAAAAATGGTGAAAAAATGATATTTTGTTGAAAATAGTAAATGAATAAATAGTTCAAGGTTTTGAAATAATAAAAATTTGATATTTTGTAAAAATGGTTTATTTTCTAGAAAGATTGGTGCTAAACATTTTGTGGAAAAAAATGTTTGAAAATAATGATTTATGTTGGTAAACATTAGTGAAATAGCGTTTTTAAAGTTTCTTGCAAACATGAAGATTTTATGAAATAAATATACATTCATTGAGTTTGAAAAAATTAAATGTCTTTTATATCTTGAAAATGTATTTTTGCAAGTATAATGAATTTCCAGAATGAAAAATGTATTTAACCCATTTAATAGGATTTTAAGGTTAGGTATTCATTCTTTTATGAGCATAAACTTGTAGTATTTTGGCACTAAGTATACAAACAAGTTTAAAGAAGATTTGTTGGGTTTAAACATGAAGTAAGAAGGGTAGAAATTCTTGTCCTTAAAAGTGTGTGAAGAAGAGGTTAAAATGTGACAAGGATAAAGTGTAAGACTACATATAAAATGAAATAAGTGGCATTTTTTATAAAAGTAGTCTTGAGGGAAAACAGATCTCTTGAATAAAGAAAGTAAAGAAATCTGTGGTTTGGAAAATTGTTGATAAAGGTATTTAGTAAGTGTTAATGGGGAAACATGGAAAAGTTTGTGTGTATAACTTACTAGTGTTGTAAAAGATTAACACTTATGAAATTGCAAGTAATTAAAGAGGTAAAGGTGTTTCCAATTAAGAAGAATATTACTCCAAGGTTAAAAAGGGTGTTAAGGTCTTAAAGCACTTAAGAAGTTAGTGTGGATGGCTTAAGAGTATTTTTGAGAAATTAATACATATAGAAATGGAGTAAGGGGTGATTTTGGAAATAAATGGGTAAAATGGTAATTTTACTTAAAGTGGAATATTTTTATGAAATAAAAATGTTGGAAAGGTGTTACACAAAGTGGTCCTAAATGAATATGATTTTTGGAATAAAATCAAGGTTAACATGTAAAGGACATGAAATGATAAAATTTCAAAGTGTAACACAAGTTGGGGTGTAACCCTGAAATTTGGCTTCGGCCGGGTAAAAAGGGAAAAGTGAAATAATGGGGACATTTGTAAAATGTTGAAACACATTGAAAGGAACTCGAATGACACCAGGATAAGCAAGAAGATCCCGTATCCCTAGAGTGAAAACCCCAAGACCACTAGCCAGAGCATATGGTGCGCATAGCCGGTGGTGTGGAGCCCATTAAAGTATGTGGTATTAAAAGAGATAAAAGGAATAAGGAGCATGTCAAGAAAAGGGTTGTGTGGTAAAATGTGTTAATACAACCTAACTTGAATGAATAAATAAATGTTCCAGTAAAGGATACAATGGACAAGTAAATGTATAATTGATAAATGTCCATAAAGTAAGGAAAAAGGTAAAGTGAGTAGGTGAATGGGTGATTATGCAACCTAAATGGTTAAACCCATAATTAACACAAGAATGTGTTGTAAAAAGGTTTTCAAAGTTTGAATAAGTATTTTCTTACACGGTGTTCGAGTGTGTTGAAAGGGTGAGTTTCAACGAAAATACTGAAGTGTATTAGATAACCTAAAGGGAGTGATTTCGATACAGGAATATGTTTGGTTTCAAGTGTTTAACGGGGTGTGTTAAATAAAGTGAGAAAATGTTAAGGGTGAATAAATGAAATATCTACAAAATTAAGGTAAATTAATTTGGATAAGTAAGCTTTTCTTAATTAAAAACCTTTTCATACATTATATATATATGTATATGTATACAATATAGTTACATGTACATGTAGGAATAACGTGTTGAGTCTCCTTTATGCCGTTCAATTCTATATTTCGTTTGTATATTTTCCACTAGTCGTAGGCTCACACCCTCGCTTTGTTACGGCAGGCTGGGAGCGGTTTTATATTTTGAGAGCGTTATACATGTAAATACTTTCTTTATTTGTTTTTACGATTAGTGGCTCTGTGTACTTGTACTTCGGGGTGCTTCCCATGGGTCCTTCACATAGTTTATTTTGAAACCGAAATCACATGCTAACAAGTGAAACATTAATTAAAATAAAATTGAACTAGCAACATTACATAGGTTAGTTATGTCATTGTACTTCACACCTAACGCTCGGGTCGGGGCTCTACAAATGGTATCAGAGCTCTAGGTTCAAGGTTTCTTTCGTGACTGACGTGGTGAGGTCGGTATCGAATCTTCAACGTCAGTGTAATTTGAGGTTGGTCATGCTAGTTTGACGACGGTTTAGTTCGTGTCCTCGACGGTAAAGTTTAAGAGGTCAGCACGACAAGTGAGTTAGTGCCAAGTGGCACGTAATTAAGTTGATATTAATTAATCGCTTTCGTGCTTCTGATAAGAATATTAGTAATTTATGGGTGTCCATGTCAGCCTATAGTGGTGACACCGGGTTTTTAATGTGAGGTGCTTATGTTGAATTTTAATGACATAAGGTTATTTGAGGTGTCGATAAAATGAGATGATGCCCGTTGGGCTAGTGGCATGAGATGCATATAGTCAGGGGTATAGGTTGATGGTTAGGGTATCACGACTAGACACAAATAATTGGTGATTGAAAGGTATAAATCCTTAGGGTGCGGCGCTAACAGGTAGTTAACGTCGTTAACGTAATTAGAAAAACTTGATTTTCAAGTAATGTCTCGGTTGGTGGTAATTCGATGAACACATGGAGTTGTGTAAGCTAATAATAGCAACACCGTGATCATTTGTGTGAGATGTATTGTATGATAATTTTGATGGTGAGAGTAGCCTCAGTAGTGGCAACACTGAGAAATGCTCTTGGCGACCTAGTTGTAAAAGTTATGTATCTCATGTATGGATACAAGATAACTGAATAGCATTCATAAGTATTGATCTAGTGGTGAGAAACTATTTGAGTTCCTTGGTTGAGAACTTGGAGTTAGGGTATATCAATCATGATATGGTATTGAGGAATAGGATTTTGCTTGGCATATGTGGTATAGACCTTGGTATTTATACGCAATATTCGACGTCCCATATCCTACTAAGATATGTCTAGTTATGTTAAATTATAGGTTAACCCATGGTGATGTTGCATAGTGAGGAAATTTAGTCATCACGGTTGAGAATTCAATGAGGATTAGTGTAATACCCCGTAATTTTAATGACTTTTAAAATGGGTTATATTTTAAGTTAATGGATTAATTGGATTTTATTATAAATTAATTCATTTGGGTTTTATCCGAATTATGGATATTAAAATGAATAATTTAGAATATTACTTAAAGACATTTAGGTAATATATGAATGTGATGTTATTGATATTGCTGTGAGTTATTAATTCAGTAATTTGAATTTTTAGTCGGACAAGGTATGGGACGTGTCGGGACTAATTTGTTAAATTAAAAAGGAAACTTATTTTTCTATCAACTTTATAGTCGTTTCGACTGCGCCGTTGCATCCAGAAGGGTTGAAATAGTCAGAAAAGTCTATTTGGATGTTGGTTTTGGGTCTCGGGTCATTTGGAAATGAAAAGACAACCCAAAAGGGCATTTTGGTTATTTTTACAAGGGGGGTGAATAGTGATTTCGGATTTAGTCTTATTATAAGTATTTGGAGATTAGTTGAACGTGAGTTCATTCATCTCTTCTACACAAAATTGAAAGGTCATCTTCTTAAAGAGAGTGAAAGGTTGCTTGGGAAGAGAGAAGCTTGCTTGGAAAGGAGGAGAACCAAAGGTCAAAGGTCACCACCACCTATCACCACCGGAAGTTGGCCAGAGAAAGGGAGAACCACCTATGTTATTCAACTCCAAAGGATCAGATCTTCATTAGAGGCAAGTGTTTGATAATTTCAATCTAAGTTTGTATATTGTCCATGTTAGAATAGTTATAAAAAGATGAGATTTTTCATGTTTGGAAGATGAAAAGATGATATTTTTACATGTTTGGAAGATGAAAAGATAGAGTTGTTAATGGATTTACTGAAAACTGAAAATTAATGGGAATCAAACTCATGTTGTAGGTAGATAGTAATCTATGAAATAATTAGTAAGTTGTTGAAGAAATTATGAGAATCAATGGTGTGTTCTTGAAGATATCATGTATATAATTTTCTGGAAATAGAGGATAAATATATACTTTTAATCCAAACTCTTGATGATTCTAGTATGTTTAGATCATTAGAAATCATTCACATATGTTGCTATATCATGTATTAAGGTTTATAAGGAATTTGGGAAGTTAGTATGAAGGTTTGAATGATTAAAAGTGATGTAACCCGTAGTAGAAGAAATGAAGAAAACTGGGTTGATATCTGGGCGATCGATCGATCGACCCCCTGCCTTCGATCAATCGACCTCCCCAAAATTTGTGAAGTTGTTTCTTTTAATGCTTGTTCATAACCCAAACCTTTTCTAAATCTTTGGTGATTATTAATGGGATATAATGGGACTTAGGGAAGATCAGTAAGCCCTAGTTAAGAATCGAATTGATTTGATTGGGATTTAATTAATTAAAATAATTGAATAAAATTTCGGTTGCTAGATTCATGTGTTGGATTCTAATTTGTATACATGAGGATTAAGGATAGGTCCAGTAGGGGAGATTTAATATAACACCTGGGTAGCCTTAGGGTTACAATTTGAACATCAAGGACTGAGTTTAAGCTCATTATTGATTACGCAAGGACTGAGTGTAGTACAAGCGCTTAGTGGTATGGCTCCTGGATAGAGATGGGAGTTTAGACCACATTTGGTTGAACGAATAAAAAGGAGGAGAAAACGAATTATAAATTATGGGGGACTGAGAGTTTGAATTATGGCGCAGATTTGAGAATTGATCTATGATTGATTTATTTAATACTTCATTTTAAACAAGATACGTCACTGTAATACCCCGTATTTTTATGGCTTTTAATTATGTGATTTCATAAATTGAATTGCCTTGAATTTGAGATTTATTAAAATTAATTTGGGATAATTAATTGAAAAATAATCCGGATTTAAATGCTAGCGAGACGAGAGTTAGTATTTGATTATTATAATTTTGTTGAGTATTACTGAGTGATTATGGTAATATGTGATTATTTAATTTATTAAAATTATCATTAGTTGAAAATACGGCAGTTTCGGTAATTAAGATGGGACGCGCGTGTCAGTCGTGTCAGGATCCAATTTAATGGATTTGAAAGTATTTTATTTTTATGTCATTCGTATGAGCATTTTGAGTGCGCCAACGTGTCCGAAAGGTTCGAGATAGTCATAAAACACTAGCCGGGGGTTTAGTTTGGGTCCCGGGGCATTTTTAGGCATAACCGGCAACCCGGGAGGATATTTTAGTCATTCCTATTTTTGGATGAATAGTGACCCATGAATTTTAGACAGTTAATACTAGCCAACACATGAGTCCCTTAGGGTTTCTCAACCAAAAATCATAAACGGCCATTAGAGTGGAAGAGAAGGAAGTTTCCCATGGAGAACCACCACTTAGAGATTTTTGCACCACCGTCACCACCACCGGATAGATCGAAAAATAAGGATCATCCCCATATCGTCTACTTCATCGGATCAGAACCTTCATTATCAGGCAAGTGATTTAACTTGCAATAATTTAGCGCATATATCATTCATGTTAGGTTAGGTTAGAATTTAAGAATAACCTTAAATAATGAAAATTGAATGGATTTGAAGAATTTAAATCATAATTTGGGTAGGTCTTGCATGTAGTTTAATGTTGGAGATAATAGCAGCCACGAAATTATGATTTATGGGTAGAGAATTATGAAATTGTATTGAATTATATAGTGTTCTTAAAGAAATAGGAGAATTAGGGTTTTTGTATGAAAATTAGGTAAATTGATCCAAGAATTTGATGTTCCATTCTGATTTGATGATTCTAAAATGTGAGAAACTATGCAAACATGTTGTTATGATTATTAGTATACTTGGTTGGGAGTTTAAACATTGTAATGAAGCATTAGAGGTGTAAAAGGAGGAAACCCCATAACTATTTAAGAAAATATGGGTTGATACCTGCTTGATCGATCGATTGACCCCTTTTCTTCAATCGATCGACCCCTTCTGATTTTTGGCAATTGTTTTCCCTTAAGGCTTAATAAAAATCCCAAGGGATATGATGATTCTTCGAATGTTTAAATTGATATTTTGGGACTTAGTTAAGGACAGTAGGGTCTTAGTTGAAGCCCAGAAAAATGGATTATCTTAGGGATTTGAATACTATTGCTTACTAGGGACTACCGAGTGAATTACGGTTAGAAATTGTTCAAATTGAAACTATAATGGGAATAAACGTTGAGGTAAGGATAAGAACAGTAATGGAAGGGCTTTAAGTTACTGAGATAACATTAGAAACTAGTAGGAGGCCTAGTAACCTTTTGGGGTAGGTTTAGGTACTCAAATTGACACGACGAGAGAAAGTTATCAAGTTAAATATATAATTACGTATGATGTTCGGGATAATCTTACTACGTAAGAGATGTACTAGATATAATATGAATATCTATATTGAAATATGATTACTACGGTTGTGTGAATGCCTAGTGAATGGATTTCTTATGTGTATGACATACCTACCATACTTGCTATCACGGGAGTTTAGTTTTTTTTATAAAGGACCCTCTTATCCTTGTGTGCCTTCGGGGGGGATTTAGACTGGTACCTTAAGGACATAGGACTGTGAATGACTTATTTGTGAGTTGATAAGTCAACTGACCATGGGAGCGTAGGTATGTGAGTGACCCAAGGGTATGTGAACTATGTTCACCTCCAATATGTGTGATTTTGCTTATTGAAATGGTTCTTGAGAGATTCGGAACTCGTAGTCCCTATGTACATGATGTACCGGGATTCGATAGCAGAGTATGCGAGCACCGCATCTTAGCCTAGGGGTGACATATATGTATTTATGTACTGAGAGTGATATACTTATATACTTGTGACTGGTTCGTTGTTTCTTAGTAGATGTGAATAACTAAGATATTTGAATTGGCTAAGAATGAGAATTTAATTAATACTTGAGATAAGTAATTATAATGAATGCGAATATGGGTTATGAATATAAATGTTTTGGGTACTAAGAGTATACATCCTATGGTAGAATGCAGAAGCGGAAGAGTTTCAGACTAGTTAGTTAGTGACATAACTAGGATGGGTTATGGTCATACGTTAGGCGTGCACATTAGTTAAGAGGTGAGAAACTCATGTGAGAGTACGCAACTAACATGTTTATAATATGTGTTGTTTAATTGTAATTTAAACACTTGCTAAAGTTTTAAATTGTTTTCACCTCGGGCTCTCACCCGTTTTCCTCCAAATCTATTTTGTTTTGTAAAAACATTTTAGGTGCCCAGTCACAGGGATGCCAAGCATAGGAGTTCCATTCTGATGACGTGTTGTAGCTGCTGGGGAAGCTGCATGATCTTGGTATTAGACGCCTTCATATTTATCCTTGGTTCCTTCAAAGTCATTTGTATCAGTTAGGGCATGTCGCCCATTCTTATTTATAGGTTGTAGTTACAGTCTATCATTATTTTGGTTATTGGTTTATTTATTCAAACTCTTGTATTGGGACTTTATTTACTCTAGCATTATTATTATTGGAGTGTTTACTCCAGACTCAGTTGATTTCATTTTGTTGGTTATTCATATGAAATTGTTTATGCAATTGATGGGTAATGATTTAATTCTTGGTTATTTGTTAACATAATTAATAAAAATTTGACATCTCTCTTTTAAATATTAGGTGGCTATTAATAAATTAAATGTTTTCGACAGTGATGCTACAACTGAACCAACTTGATATCCTGTATTAATTTCATAAAGGAGTAGCTACCCGCTATTTAATTATTCAGGTTGTCACAGGTGGTATCAGAGCATGAGGTTCTAGTGTCCTTTAGGATCTGTGCGGCTTCTTATGCTTCCAGCGCAGCTTTCTTTGATATAGAGGCCTATGTTTAGGATTGTTGATTTCTTTGGTGAGATTTCGTTCTCCTGCTATGATGTATATGATAGTGAATATTATTTGCATTCGAGTGTGCTTGTGTGCCGAACAATGCAGTACGTCAGGCGAAGACAGTTGGGCGGACAGCAGGAGGCAAACATCAGTTAAGGTTACTTGATTTATTAAAGAAGGATGACAGTAGTTGAAGTCACCCATATTATCGCATGAAAGTCCAGGACGATAAAGACGGCTAAGGCGCGACTCGTGACTTCCAGGTACAACTATAGTAAAAAATGGGGTCAAATTATAATCACCCAGCAAGGTTGGATTGGGAGAGAGTCGAACGAAACATTGAAAAGAACCAGCAGTGGAAATACTAGAAATGCGGAGATGGCGTGTGCTAGCCAACGAACGTAAAATATCCAAAGGCTTGGGCATATGTCGGAGTATGGATAATAGGGAGTGAAAATTTGGGGTAAATTTTTCCTTGGCTCGTAAGAGAGAAGTTTCAATGGTGGGAGGCAACCACCACACTTAAAAGTGGAATTTTTTGTCAAGAGAAGGCGCATAATTATGGTTTGATCATAAGTTCTTTCATCAGATGTTCAGGGTGAGATGCGGAGATTATTCTGAACTCACACAAGAGGGTTGGACAGAGGTCACTTTGTGAGGATAAATTTCATTATTTAGCAAACCTTACACCTGGTGAAGTAGGTGAAATAGAGAAGAGAACATTAAAGGGAGAATTTGCATACACGAAAAATTGTTAACACTTCTGGGAAATTCTGCTTGGACGGTCAATGCAGATAGTAATTAAGTCGCGTTTTGTTAATATGGAGGTAAGAGATTCCTTGTGAGGGTAGCTATAAGAATCAAAGAATTTAGATAGAGTAAGACTGGGGGAAATGGTGTTGAAGAAGCACCACAAGGGGGAGACCCATCAGGGAGCCCATTTAAATGATTCAGATAGCTGAATTATTACCAAGCGATGGTGATTTCAGAAAGAGAGGTGGAAGCCAGTAGCGTGTTCCTTAGGGCCATCAAAGCTAAGGGAACAACGGAGATAGTCATCAGAGTCGAGACTACCAACGTCCGAGAGAAGGACCACCTTAACATGGTCAGTGTGATCGGAGATAAGTGGAGTATGTGTAGAGGTATTTTGTGGAGAGTAAAACACGTGCATTATAAATGTTTCCCTAAGCAAGTGTAGGGATAAGGGTATGGTGCCTAGCAAGAGCAGTAGTTATTAAAATTTTTGGTTTGGTACGAACATGTGTGATAAGTCCAGGAACTATATAAGCTGCCAGGGCGATTGGCAAGGTAGAAGTATGAGTTATATCCTCAGAGGATGTTGTGTGTTGTATGTGGCATGAACGAGTTGCTACATTTGTTATTATTGCTATTTTTCATTTAAGAGTCGCGTTTAGCGAGTATCTCATCAATATTATTATTTATGTGAATATTCCTCCCAGGTATAATGGGGTTACCTTAGTGTTATCCGCGGAGGATGAATGGGTATATTGATAGCGATATATACTTTATTGAAATTACTCGTTTTAGTGATGTGTTATACGAGTATGATATTATCTTAATTATAGTTTTATTATAATGTTTAAATCGATAGTGTGCGGTTATTGCAAGTCTATCAGGGTTACTACCTTGGTGTAGAATGTTTGTTCTGGCAAGGCCCCATCTGCGAGAGGGACAGGATCACAATTGTATTTTTGAATAAATGTATATATATATATATATATATATATATGAGGCAGGCTCCTGTGCACACTAAGTTTGCACATTACCTTTTATATATAGTAAAAAAAATATTTTTGAGTTGATTTTTTTTGTGTGATATTTAAACATTTCAAGGAACCCGTATAAAAAAAATCAGCTAAAAAAAAACTTTTTTTGCTACTTTTAAAAAATCGGTCAAACTTTCGCAGTTTTTAAGCACTTTAAAAACTGCGAAAGTTTGACCGATTTTTTAAAAATAGCAAAAAAAGTTTTTTTGAGCTGATTTTTTTTATGTGAGTCCGTTGAAATGTTTAAATATCACATAAAAAAATTGGTGTGCGCCAGCATTAAGTTTGCACACTTTTAAAAGGTAATGTGCAAACTTAGTGTGCACAGGAGCCTGCCTCTCTATATATATATATATATATATTGTTGAGACTTCGAAAAGTATAATGGTCTCGGACTTTCATTCCCGCTATGTGTAGGTACTTTATCGATATGATGCGGAGTGTATTTAGTTTACTATTCAGCGAAAAGATTTAACTGATTATTATAATTAACGCTCGGGATGTAGTAATAAGAAGAGGGCATTGTTATATCACCCTTTAGAGACGTGGGAGTTAATACTCGTGGTTGTATGTCTGGGGACGGGATTTTGAGAACCCCAATTATATTTGCATGATGTTTATGGAAGGTGATTTCCATCAATGTTAAGAGACAGTGTCTTTCGAAAGGATTTCCTTATTTAAGTGAAATCGCGGAAGGAGATATAACTTTATTGTAAAGAAGCGGGAATATAGGAGTACATGTTATGGACCGAGGGCCTAACAGATTTCGATGACTGACAATGCTAGGAAGTAGTGTATCGGGGGGGTTCCTTATTTGAATTTCGCTTTGCGAGACACCCCACGCATGAAACTTAGCGTAAGGTTGGTAGTAAGGAAATGTGTGGCCATTCGTTCATGATTTGGATACCTCGATCGTTATGTAAGTATGTAGTTATAACTGGAAGTTAAAGGGTAAATTATGATATAAGGACAGTAGAGCTAGTGGTGTGGTGTGGAAGTACTGGAAAAAAAAATGGGTTTTTATTTCGGCGGGTTAGAAGATGCACTAAGGTTAAGGAGGATTTATGATTTCAAATTCGGGGGTGATTGAGAACGCCCAAGTGGTACAGTCACGTTAAAAATGCTGGGGTAATAAAGAGTTTGGAGTACGTATGGAGCGTATATGATGCTTAAACCCATATGCATGGGTTACAAGGGGTGTAGACACCCTGGCTTGCTTATGTGTTAATCGTCGAAAGAAGGGACATAAATGGGTGAAATTATTACTCGTGAGACTAATATGACAAAATGGAAGTGGTACAGTGGATTAAGCGTCGTGAGAAGAACGGCAATCTATTGATTCTTGTGCAATCAGAATAACACGTCCAAAATTGGTTAAAAGGCAGTGGGAAGCCATTTAAAAAGGGAGTGTCTCTTGAGAAGGCAAATAGTTAACTATTATGGACAATTTGGAGTAAGGTTCCACCCAATCGAATGTTGAGAGTGACTTATGTGTAAATAGAGCGAGGATGTTGATAAGGTATAAGAGTTCAGATGTTCACAACGTGGTGAAAGGTGCATGTGTCAAAATTTTGGTATACGTCGAGGGAAGAAGAGGGTTAGTAAGTATCACTTAACGGGAAGAATTATACGTGAAAGTCAGCATTGAAAGGGGTATAGTAAGTAGTAGATCGGTTGGGGTAAGATGATCAACCAGATAATTTTGTATCAAGCCAACGATTCCAGTGATGGAAGAGTCAAGATGGTAAATTTCCTTGAGGGGTTGCCAACTTATAGATAAGTAACGAGTTCCTTCGAATATGTGGGACAGGTTGTTCGGAAGGAGAGAAATTGATATCCTTGGGTGATTTACACTATTAGATAGTGAACACACCGATAAGTGGTCCTACACAGAATTATTCTGAACTAGTATGAGATACCTGAAACCCACCTTCAATATGGGGTATAAGGAAGTAGTGGGAATAATTTTGTTTTGAGAAAGTTGTATCACCTATAGCACGAAGAATAGGTGCAAGTTGATTGACGACTGGTGGAACTGTATGAAAGCAATTTTGGATTCATTGGGATCATTTCATTTTCAAAACGGGTATATCTAGTAAGTGAGGTATATTGTGGTAATGGGGATAAGATATTACCTAATGGTACAGTTGGGTGAAAGCACCCGTATCTATTCATTGTGGACAAGGTGCTTACTGAGGTTTTGTGTGGATAAACCTTATCATTCTTTCTCTGGATGTTCAGAGGTGGGCGAATTATCATAGTTTTGGATCAGTGAGGAGTTAGAATCCGATGACTAAAATGGGATAACCACCAACTTTCGTGGGTAGTTTTCCCCTTGTGTAAAAGTCACAATGCCGGGAACAGAGATACAAAGAACGGACAAGAGCAGTGAGATGTTCTATGGTTTCTCCCAGGATGGGAGTTTTGTGTCTAGATAAACACGGGATTTAATATGTAGTGAGGTACGAACTCATAATAATAGTGAGATAATGCGGCCAATGATGTATAGGCTATTTTTATTCGAATGTTGGTCAGTAAGAGCGCAATGTGAGGTGCATTTATTGAGGTGTAATCCTATAACTGGTAAAGTATTGAGACTGTTCAACTTGTTGTGAAGTGAGGACTGTAGTGATTGAGCCTTTCTTGTTATTTTGTTTTGAGTACTGGAGGATACCTATATTTTCCAGGTATGCCTATTTTTCTGAATTTCGGGAGGAAATTCCATTATTATGGAGAAGTATGTAATACCCCATATTTTTATGGCTTTTAATTATATGATTTAATAAATTGAATTGCCTTGAATTTTGAGATTTATTAAAATTAATTTTGGATAATTAATTATAAAATAATCCGGATTTAAATGCTAGCGAGACGAGAGTTAGTATTTGATTATTATAATGTTGTTGAATATTACTGAGTGATTATGGTAATATTTGATTATTGAATATATTAAAATTTTCGTGAGTTGAAAATACGGCAGTTTCGATAATTAAGATGGGACGCGCGTGTCAGGACCTAATTTAATGGATTTGAAAGTATTTTATTTTTATGTCATCCGTATGAGCATTTTGAGTGTGCCAATGTGTTCGGAAGGTTTGAGATAGTCAGAAAACTCTAGCCGGGGGTTTAGTTTGGGTCTCGGGGCATTTTAGGCATAACTGGCAACCCGGGAGGGTATTTTAATCATTCCTATTTTTGGGTGAATAGTGACCCACGAATTTTAGACAGTTAATACCAGCCAAGACTTGAGTCCCTTAGGGTTTCTCAACTAAAAATCATAAACGGCCATTAGAGTGGAAGATAATGAAGTTTCCCACAGAGAACCACCACTTAGAGACTTTTGCACCACCATCACGACCACCGGATAGAACGGAAAGCAAGGATCATCCCCATATCGTCTACTTCATCGGATCCAAACCTTCATTACCAGGCAAGTGATTTAACTTGCAATAATTTAGCGCATATATCATTCATGTTAGGTTAGAATTGAAGAATAACCTTAAATAATGAAAATTGAATGGATTTGAAGAATTTAAATCATAATTTGGGTTGGTCTTGCATGTAGTTTAATGTTGGAGATAATAGTAGCCACGAAATTATGATTTATGGGCAGAGAATTATGAAATTGTATTGAATTATATAGTGTTCTTGAAGAAATAGGAGAATTAGGGTTTTTGTATGAAAATTAGGTAAATTGATCCAAGAATTTGATGTTCCATTTTGATTTGATGATTCTAAAACGTGAGAAACTATGCAAACATGTTGTTATGATTATTAGTATACTTGGTTGGGAGTTTAATACATTGTAATGGAGAATTAGAGGTGTAAAAAGAGGAAAACCCATAACTGTTTAAGAAAATTTGGGTTGATACCTGCTTGATCGATCGATCGACTCAAGAATGTTGATCGATCGACGATCGATTGATCGACCCCTTTTCTTCGATCGATCTACCCCTTCTGATTTTTAGCAATTATTTTCCCTTAAGGCTTAATAAAAATCCCAAGGGCGATGATGATTCTTAGGATGTTTATATTGATATTTTGGGACTTAATTAAAGACAGTAAGGTCTTAGTTGAAGCCCGAAAAAATGGATTAGCTTAGGGATTTGAATACTATTGCTTACGAGGGACTACCGAGTGAGTTACGATTAGAATCGTTCAAATTGAAACTATAATGGGAATAAACGTTGAGGTAAGGATAAGAACAGTAATTGAGGGGCTTTAAGTTACTGAGATAACATTGGAAACTAATAGGAGGCCTAGTAACCTTTTGGGGTAGGTTTAGGTACTCAAATTGACACAACAAGATAAAGTTATCAAGTTAAATATATAATTACGTATGATTTTCGGGATAATCTTACTACGTACGAGATGTACTAGATAGTATGTGAATATCTATATTGAAATATGATTACTAAGGTTGTGTGAATGCCTAGTGAATGGATTTCTTATGTGTATGACATACCTACCATACTTGCTATCACGGGAGGTTAGTTTTTTTTGTAAATGACCCTCTTATCCTTGTGTGCCTTTTGGGGGGATTTAGACTGGTACCTTAAGGACATAGGAATGTGAATGACTTATTTGTGAGTTGATAAGTCAGCTGACCATGGGAGTGTAAGTATGTACATGGCCCATGGGTATGTGAACTATGTTCGCCTCCAATATGTGTGATTTTGCTTATTGAAACGGTTCTTGAGAGATTCGAAACTCGTAGTCCCTATGTACGTGATGTACTGGGATTCGATAGCAGAGTATGCGATCACCGCAGCTTAGCCTAGGGGTGCCATATATGTATTTATGTACTGAGAGTGATATACTTATATACTTGTGACTGGTTCGTTGTTGCTTAGTAGATGTGAATAACAAAGATATTTGAATTGTCTAAGAATGAGAATTTAATTAATACTTGAGATAAGTAATTTTCATGAATGCGAATATGGGTTATGAATATAGCTGTTTTGGGTACTAAGAGTAGACATCCTATGGTAGAATGCGAAAGCGGAAGAGGTACAGACTAGTTAGTTAGTGACATAACTAGGATGGGTTGAGGTCATACGTTGGGCGTGCACATTAGTTAAGACACTACACCAAATTTGCACTATTGTCACGGTTATTGACCTTGACAAGTTGGACTTGTCAAGGTCAATGACCGTGACAATTCGGGGCGAGATAACTTTTTTTGTCACGGACGTGTCACGGTCATTGATCGTGACAAGTTCGTTAGAATTGTCACGATCATGTCATGGGCCATGACCGTGACAAGTTTAGTAAAAATTGTCACGGTCATTGACCGTGACAAGTCCGTGACAACCATATTTGTGACTTGTCACGGATAATGACCGTGATAATTCTGGGCAGAATTGAAAAAAAATCTGCTGGGCAGTATGGCCACTGCCACTGCCCAGCAGTATATTTGTACCTGTTATAGCAACGTTGTACCTGTTTAAACATCATATATCCAAACAATCTAAAGATAATGCAAATATATATTCAAAATAGAAACAATATACATGACGATATAATCCAAATATAATTAAAATGTACCAACTTAAAAATAATATCACTACATGTCTGGGGTAAATGTGAGGAGGTGAGTAGGCCACATGATATACGAATTGACACACCCACTAATATACATCGTGCCACATTGTTCGCGCAACCACAATAGGGAGTTCTCCTTCCCGGGTATCACATGCGTGACGAGCACTTTGGACTCGATCTCTTGAAGCGCACGTCCATGAACTATTCCACCCTGGGCGATATTCGGGTCCCTCAACCCTCGCCCTATTCGTTGGCCCTCAAATACGTCCAATATGAACACGCTTGGCCAACCAATTGTCAACATCGGTCTGGGGAAGGGAGCCAAATAATGAAGTGGTTCATCGAAGTACGCGCGTGTCGGTGATGAAGCAGCGAGGTCCACATCCTCATCATCTTGTGCCTTGTTCTCCCGCACCTCCTCCTCCTCCACCGCCTTCTCCTTTCGTTTCTCCTTACGGTCTTCGCCCAACGTACGCTTCATGAATGAGTACATATCTTGGATCGTCGCCTCCAAACGGGACAGCTTCGCGTCATGTGAATCAACCATTCGAGCCAACCCGGTGTCGCTCGTCTCCAATCCGATGATCCTAGATTTGGCCACCCACGAGCTCACCCCCTTATCTTCCCCTTGCGATCAGAGCCAAGCACTTGGCTGAGTGCGTCTGTGAACAAAGATGCCTTGTCGGCATCAGACTGCAACTCATGCACTTCCTTAAGCTTTGCCTGAAACGATAAAAAGCACATGATTAGTAAAATAAGTAAACTAAAAAATTATAACGTAATTAACAAAAATTAAACTGTCGGATTACTTACAATCGTGGCCGCGACGCTCGGGGACACCTCCTTGTCCTTCCCCTTCTTCGTCCGAAGAGCCACATAAGTATCGAGCCTATGTGGCTTACCCCCTGGGCCACTCCCTACCCCCTGAATTAAAATAAAGTAAAATTAGTATCGGCCCCGCAAAGTAAAATAATGAAGAATAATATATTTCTGTAGTTATAGAAAAATTAAATCTTACCTTCATCCTATGCTCCACCTCGGCGTAAGACGTCCGGCCGGAGTAGTGCACGTCCGTCTTTTTTGCCCGATTTTCCATCCCCGATTGGCGAGATGCCAATTGTCGATCCTCGATCTCATTGTCAATGAACTTTTGCCATTATGCCAATGAGATCGGCTCCTTGGGCGGGACGGATGCACGCCATTGGATAATGGACTCTCGTGTTTTCCTAAAGTACCATGTCCGTATATTTTTCTTCCACATCTTGTGTTGCTCCCTCAACTGCTCCAAGACGGAATCGCATAGCTTTGGATCTAAGTTGAATTGTTCCTGTCCAACAAATACAATGTTAGTTGCGAATAAATATAAATATAAATATAAAATTGAAATTGAAATTGAAATTGAAATTGAAATTGAAATTGAAATTGAAATTGAAATTGAAATTGAAATTGAAATTGAAATTGAAATTGAAATTGAAATTGAAATTGAAATTGAAATTGAAATTGAAATTGAAATTGAAATTGAAATTGAAATATTCATATAAATATAAATATATTACCTGTAGTGTCGCCCAAACAGCTAACTTGAGCTCATATGGCACCTCCTTCCAACTCATAAACCCCGGGCCGATGACCGTCTTTAGCAGCTCGAAGGATCTCACTAATAGCTCCGATTTGTTCTCGATGGTAATCCCAAATTTTCCATATTTGGGGGGCCTAGGGGCCGAGGAGCCCTCGTCGCCTCCGCTACAACCGATCCCATACGACATCATCATAAACAGCATCATCATCTTCGCCTTAATACCTAAAGGAGACATTTGCTGTGAAAAAATGTTATTAGTACAGATAAAAAAAATGTTATTAGTACACATAGACACACACCCCTACGCCACCCCCACCACACACGCACACGTACACGTACACCCCTCCCCACCCCACCCCCTCCCCCCACCACACCCCCTGCCCCCCTCCCCCACCACACACCACTACACACATATATACACACACATATACACATACACACATAAATATGTCTAAATTAGTTGATAACATCTAGCGTGGAATAGATGTAAAGCATGGAATTATTATTATATATATTATATATGCACGGAATAAATGTAAAGCATGGAATTATTAGTACACATAGACACACACCCCTATCCCACCCCCATCCCTGCCCCCACCCAATCCCCCCCTCACCCCACCCCCACCACACACGCACAAGTACACGTACACGTACACCCCCTGCCCCCACACCCTGCCCCCCTCACCCCAGCCCCACCACACACACGCACACGTACACGTACACGTACGCGTACACCCCCCACCACCCCACCCCCTCCCCCCACCACACCCCCTGCCCACCCTCCCCCACCACACACCACCACACACACATATACACACACATACACACATAAATATGTCTAAATTAGTTGAAAACATCTAACGTGGAATAGATGTAAAGCATGGAATTATTATTATATATATTATATATGCCGGAATAGATGTAAAGCATGGAATAGATGTTATATATTATGTCCGTTCGAATGCCTCAAAATAAAAAATTCCAAAATTATTTTTAAAACTTGTTCCTAGATCCCAATACTTTAAAAGGTAAATACACAACTCAAAAAAATTCTTCAATACTTCAAAAGGTTTTTAAAACACATTTTATGAAAAAATTCTCTCAATTTAAAAAACATCTTAGTGTGTGCAATTAGCCAATATTATATCAAACTTCTCGAAAGGATATATCAATCTTTAGTCCTTAAGGTTCATCTGACCTAAACTATAGATTGTGTCTCACTCATAACTAACCAAGTCTATTTAACTTGATAGACTCAAACGTTTTGATACATGATAGAGCCAATTCATATATAATACAAATGTTTACATTTTCAGTAAGACTTTGCCAACATTTAGTGAACAATAATGGTTCTATCGCTTTTGTTTGTTAAATACAAATCTACTAAGAATTTGGCGACATCCACGATGAAAAAAATTGGTAGGAGAAAAATGATACCAATTTAATGTTTTAATGGTGAAGGAAAGTTCAAAATAACCTGCATTATTAAAAAATAAATATCTTTCAACAGAAAGAATGCATTGATTTCTTTAACTCCAAGAATAAAAATTCTAGAATCACTTAAAAATAAAATCACAACGAATTATTTTTTATCTTTAACCATAGTCAAAATATCGTAATCTTCCCTTTGAAATTAAAATTAGACACAAATTAATCTAAATTAGCAACAACATATTAATATGTGAATTGTCTAATTCGAATAAAAATGAGTTAATCTTTATATACATAATCATCAATATTAATCTAAATTAGCTTATACCCATACAAGGCTAATATTATATACATTATCATCAATGTTTTGCCTTTAATATAATAATCCCCTATTTTCCACATACTCACCCACCACATACACACACACACACACATATATATACACACAAACATATATATAAATGGAAGAGAGAGAGAGAGAGAGAGAGAGAGAGAGTTGTAAAAAGGAGGGAACGGCGGGGGGGGGGGAAGAAGAAGGGGAAAGGGTTTTTGCTGAAGAAGTTGTCACGGTCGTTTCAAGGTCCTTGACCGTGACAATTATTTAAAGAATTGTCACGGTCATTGACCGTGACTAGTAAATTTGTCACGGTCCTGTCAAAGTCAATGACCATGACACAAAACGGGTATTTTTTTGTCACGGTCAATGACCTTGACAAGGGTGGTCGGCTAAAAGGTGATAATTTTGTCATTTTGGTGTAGTGAGAGGTGAGAAACTCATGTGAGAGTACGCAAATAACATGTTTATAATATGTGTCGTTTAATTGTAATTTAAACACTTGCTAAAGTTTTAAATTGTTTTCACCTCGGGCTCTGACCCGTTTTCCTCCAAATATATTTTGTTTTGTAAAAACATTTTAGGTGCCCATCCACAGGGACGCTAAGCATAGGAGTTCCATTCTGATGACGTGTTGTAGCTACTGGAGAAGCTGCAGGATCTTGGTATTAGACGCCTTCATATTTATTCTTGGTTCTTTTAGAGTCATTTGTATCAGTTAGGGCATGTCGCCCATTCTTATTTAGAGGTTGTAGTTACAGTCCATCATTATTTCTGTTATTGGTTTATTTATTCAAAATCTTGTATTGGGACTTTATTTACTCTCGCATTATTATTATTGGAGTGTTTACTCCAGACTCAGTTGATTTCATTTCTTTGGTTATTCATATGAAATTGTTTATGCGATTGATGGGTAATGATTTAATTCTTGGTTATTTGTTAACATAATTAATAAAAATTTGGCATCTCTCTTTTAAATATTAGGTGGCTAGTAATAAATTAAATGTTTTCGACAGTGATGCTACAACTGAACCAACTTGATATTCTGTATTAATTTCATAAAGGACTAGTTATCCGGTATTTAAGTAGTCAGGGTGTCACAGTCACAAAGGTATTTGCGTTGTTTATTGTGTGTAGGACTTTGACGATGATTTGGAAAGCACACAAAAGAGGCGTAAGGAAAGCAAAGAGATTTTATTTGAAGAGATTTCAAAATTTATTTTTTTTGGAGAATTTGAAGACTTGCATTTTTAGCATTTTTCCAGCTTTTGGATTGCATGTGTGGACATTAGAATTGTTTAGGCATTTTGTTTCATAATTTGGATATTTTTATTTTGTACCGGCATAGACATAGGGGGAGATTTGTAAGGACATATTTTTTGTAGTCCTCATTTTACATTGAGTATGTCGTATACCGCTACAACCGTCGAGACAAGCTCACGATCATACGTTAATGAATACGGATCCGAATTTCAAGCATCTTCAACATATGCTCAACATGAGGTTCAATTTCATATAGAATGTGTTTAAGTTTCGTAAATGCTTTACTTTAGTATTGGGATATTTTTCGAAACTGTCTTTACAAAACTGAGGCATTTTTTTTAAATCAAAATTAATTTTTTAAGACCTGTAGGCGAGCTTTTTAAAATAATATTTTCTCTCTCCCGTTGTTCAAACGACAAGGTAATATCGTTCAAACAACATTGACATGCCATTCAAACGATAGCTTCTAATGACATGTAATGTTGTTTGAAGGGTTGTTTGAAGGGTCGTTTGCTTCAAATGAATCCGTACTGTTTTGGTTTTTTCAAGGTCGTTTTTATGTTCGTTAGTAAAGACATCTCATGTCGTTCAAATGACATGGACATGTCGTTTTAACGACTTCTAACCATATGCGTCGCCTTGAGATTTTTGTTCAGCTATAAATACATGTTTTAAAGACCTTTTTCATTAAGACTTTTGATACACGAAAACTACTTTTTGACATGCCTTTAGTTTTCATCTTTTAGGGTTAAAAACCTAGTTTTTGATTCACCAAATCGTCCCAATTCTTTTGTGAATCAATTGTGGAACCCAAATCAATTATATTGACGTTTTATCTTTATGGAGTGCCATCTCTACTGCTTATTGGTGGTTCTTGTGGGAGCTGCTTGCTGACGACTACGGTCTTTGGGGATACTTGAGGGTGTTCACTGCTGAGGAATGACTGCAGTCTTAGAGGTGATCGAGGGGATATTTGTTAGTTACTAGGTTGCGATCTATGTGAGTTTGGTGTGGTAAATTCATTACAAATTTCATAGTGTAATTTGTAAGTTGTGATTTATGTTATATAGTGAAATAAAGGTTTTACCCAAAAGGTTTTTTTTCCCGATCCTCGAGATTTGTGATTGTTTGAATTTGTATATTTGATTTATATCACATTAATGCATGATTAGGGTTTAATTAATTTGGATCAAAGATTAACTCTAATTAAATAAGTTTAAAATTATAAATTTGTGAATTAAACATATAATCGATATCACGCAACATTCTCAGAGGAGGAGTTAATGATAATTATAGAAGAATGGGTAAAATTGGAAAACTAAATAAGAAGAAAAATGGTCGTTCAAACGATAAGGGGTTATCATTCGAACGACAAAGTTATGTCATGAGAAGTTCGCGAGATACAAGATTTCAAATGATGTACTATTGACTTACAGTAGCGGGTCATGTGAAGGGTCACACGATCTATAGTTCTAATGACATAGGGAAGTCGTTCGAACGATATAGGGACGTCATTTGAACGACGTAAGTCAGATTTTTTTCATCTCAGTTTCCCTTGTGCGTTGTCATAATCTCAGCCATTGGATCTTTGAGCAGTCGAGCTCAGATCAACACAAAAGGGGAAAAATGGAATTTTTGGCCTCTAAAAAGGCTTTCTAAGGGTGTGTTTGGTGTATTTGGGTTATTTTGAGTTGAGGGAAGATGTAAGAGAGAGAGAGAGAGAGAGAGAGAGAGAGAGAGAGAGAGGGAGACCACCTCCCCCTCCACCAAATAACCACTCTTCCACTATTTTATTGGTGTATTACACCACATTTAAACCAAACACACCTATTTCCATCATTGACAAAGAAGAGCTACGAATTTTGGATGTGTATTTGGGGGATTTTTGGCAAAGGTAAAGGTGGGTTTTCTTGGAGTTGAAAGGGGGTTTTGCTTGGAAGATGGATGGAGCATGCTTTTGGAGTAGGGCAACCTCCTTGAGGCCACCTTAGGAGGTGGGAGGTTGCAATATTCTTAAACCTTTCATGCCTATTATGAGTAGGGTGGTCTTTTCCTTGTATTAAGATTATATTTTCATATTTTAGTCTTGTAGTTAGATTATATGAGTAGGGTGCATTTGGATAAATGGTGAAATTACTATGTAGAATCAATAAATATTTTTATGAAATAAAAATGTTGGAAAACGATATATTATTAAAAATAGTTAATGAATAAATATTTCAAGGTTTTGAAATATTAAAAAGTTGATATTTTGTAATAATGGTGTATTTTCTAGAAATATTGGTGCTAAACATTTTATGAAATAAAATATTTGAAAATAATGATTTATGTTGGTAAACATTGGTGAAATAATATTTTTAAAGTTTCTTGCAAAAATGAATATTTTATGAAAAAAAATAGATATTCATTGAGTTCAAAGAAATTAAATGTCTTTTATGTCTTGAAAATGTATTTATGCAAGTATAATGAATTTCTAGAATGAAAAAAATATTTAACCCATTTAATAATATTTTAAGGTTTAGAATCCATTCTCTCATGAGCATAAACTTGTAGTATATTGACACTAAGTGTATAAATAAGTTTAAATAAGATTTCTTTGGTTTAAATATGAAATAAGAAGTGTAGAAATTCTTGTTCCTAAAAGTGTGTAAAAAAGAGGTTAAAAATATGATGAAGATAAAGTGTAAGACTATATGTAAAATGAAAGAAATGGTATTTCTTGTAAAAAGTAGTCTTAAGTGTAAATGAATCTGTTGAATAGAGAAAGTAAAGAAATGTTTGGTTTGAGAAATTTTTTATAAAGGTATTTAATAAGTGTTAATGGATAAACATGGAAAAGTTTGTGTGTATAACTTAGTAGTGTTGTAAAAGATTAACACTTATGAAATTGAAAGGAATTAAAGAGGTAAAGGTGTTTCCAATTAAGAAGAATATTACTCCAAGTTTAAAAGGGGTGTTAAGGTCTTAAAACACTTAAGAAGTTAGTGTGGATATCTTAAGAGTGTTTTTGGGAAATTAGTACTTATAGAAATTGAGTAAGGGGTTATTTTGGAAACAAATGGGTAAAATGGTAATTTTACTTAAAGTGGATTTTTTTTATGAAATAAAAATGTTGGAAAGGTGTTACACAAAGTGGTCCTAAATGACTATGATTTTTGGAATAAAATCAAGGTTAACGTGTAAAGGACATGAAATGATAAAATTTCAAAGTGTAACACAAGTTGGGATGTAACCCCGGGTTTTGGCTTTCGCCGAGTAAAAAGAAAAAGGTGAAATAATGTGGACATTTATAAAATATTAAAACACATTAAAAGGAACTCGAATGACACCGGGATAAGCAAGAAGGGCCCGGATCCCTAGGGTGAAAAGCTCAAAACCACTGGCCAGAGCATATGGTGTGCATAGTTAGCGGTGTGGCACCCGGTAAAGTATGCGGTATTGGAAGATTCTGAGAAAATATAAAAGGAATAAGGAACATGGAAAGAAATGGGTTGTGTGGTAAAATGTATTAATACAATCTAACTTGTATAAATAAATAAATGTTTCGATAAAGGCAAAAATGGACAAGCAAATGTATAATTGATAAATGTCCATAAAGTAAGAAAAAGCTAAAGTGAGTGGGTGAATGGATGATTGTGCAACCTAAACGGTTGAGCCCATAATTAACATAAGAATATGTTGTAAAAAGGTTTTCAAAGTTTAAATAAGTATTTTCTTACCTGGTGTTTGAGTGTATTGAATGGGTGAGTTTCAATGAAAATACTCAAGTGTGTTAGATAACCTAAAGGGGGTCATTTTGGTTATAGAATGTGTTTGGATAAGCCAAGCATAATGGTTTCAAGTGCTGAACCGGGTGTGTTAAATAAACTGAGAAAATGCTAAGGGTGAATAAAGGAAATCTCTATAACATTAAGGTAAATTATCTTGATAAGTAAGGTTTTCAAAATTAGAAACCTTTTCATACATCTTATATATGTGTATGTATGTATATATATGTATGCAATGTAGTTTCATGTACGCGTAGGCATAACGTGTTGAGTCTCCTTTTTGCCCTTCGATTTTATATTTCGTTTGTATATTTCCCACTGGGCATAGGCTCACACCCTCGCTTTGTTACGGCAGGTTAGGAACAGTTTCACATTTTGAGAGCGTTATACGAGTAAGTACTTTCTTTATTTGGTTTTACGATTAATAGCTATGTGTACATGGACTTTGGGATGCTAGACATGGGTCCTTCACGTAGTTTATTTTAAAACTGGAATTGCATGCTAACAAGTGAAACGTTAATTTAAATTGGACTGGCAACATTATATAGGTTGTTTTATTACACTTCACACTTAACGCTCGGATTAGACCGAGTTGATGATGGGTCGGAGCGTTACATGGAAGATATGAGTCAATAGGGATCCAGGCTAAGACTAGGGCATGCGATCGCACCTGAGAGGAAAAAAGGTTTTTTATTTTTATTCTAATTGAAAAGGAGTTTTTTTGGTATATATATATATATATATATATATATATATATAGTGAGGAATTTTTTTAGGTATTTTAAAAGAGGGAGAAAAGGAAAATTCCCAGCGTAATTAATTTAGGTTTCACTTGTATTATGTTCCGCACAGGGTGCAAGTGAAATTCAAGATAAGACCCGAGTCTGGGAAAAGATGGTTATATAATGCAAGACATGGTTTGACTTGTTTCCAGACTTACAAAAAAGGCTTTCGCTTTAAAAATGGGAAAAATAACACAAAAATTCGTGCAATAAGGCGACTCGAAATTCAGGCAGAGTTTTACTTTAAAACTGACAGACTAGGTATGAGTATCCTAGGGTTGACGCCTATATGAGGTTGATGCATTGGGTGGTTAGTGGAAAGCTTATCTCCTTTAGCATGACTTCCATGATATAACTCTTGCCTATAAAGGAAATCAATCATGGATACATGTGGAAAAGCCATTTGATATACCTGAGTGTACGTGAATTGCCTCACGATATACCTCGTAGTGATGGTACGTGTGGGAGCGAATTTGATATGCTCTACGTACGTGAATGAGTTCCTTGCTATATACATGTCGTCGTGATTTCGATCAAGCGATACAATGCAAGGGTAACCCTTCAATATGCATCGAAGGTACTAGGCCAATGGAAGGTGGAAATCATATTGCTTAAATTAACCGTGCCCTGCAGGATCGATACCCATCATAAAGTGATCCCTAGTACAGGAATTTTTTTTAGTCAAAGTGTAATGCTCACATGACGTAGCAAGAATGCACGAGTCTTAATTAGTATTTTATGGAGAGTTTTATGTATGATAAGCGAGAGAAATACTACTGTTATGAGGTAGAGCATAGAATATATACGAGTTAGCATGTGATGAGGGGGTAAATATGGAGAGTAAAACTAGTATGTATATAAAGAATATAGCGTATACAAAGTGTGAGGCAAGTGAATATATACAAGTGAGTAGAAGGTATATGCAAAGCGAGAGTGACATGGGAATATGAGTATAAAAAAATATTTGGATATATACAAATGGGAGAAGTGTGGAAGGGTTTCATAGTGAGACTAAGTTGTAATACCCCGCATTTTTATGATATTAAATAATTATGAGATTAATTATTAATGTTGGATTAATTAAATTTAAAAGGTCGAGAAATTTAATTGTTAATTAATTCGAATTTAAAATAATTATTAACTAGCGTGCCAAGGGTTAATACTTATTGATGGAAATCATTGATTATTACTGTGGGTATATGTAATATGGAATTATATATTTTTTATAAATTGTAGGAGTGCGAAATATGACAGTTTGATATTTTAAGTCAGGATACGCATGTGAGCCGTGTCGGGACTAATTGGATGGGATAAAAAGATAAATTATTTTTGTATAACTCGTATGGTAATTTCAAGTGCACCATTGAGTCTGTAAGGGTCTAGATAGTTGGAAAAACTCTACTCGGGCATTTTATTTGGACTCCGGTGTAATTTTAGGCTTAACCGGCACCCGTAGGGGTAGTTTTGTCATTTGGATTTTCAAGGAATTAAAATGGATGAAAATTAGATAATTATTATATCAGTACGGGAGTTACATTAGGGTTAAGTTACACATAAATCAAGAGAGACCCACAGAGGGCGAGGGAGAGCAAATCCCAAAGGAGGAAGGCCAATTAGCACCACCTTACACAACCACAACCACCATCGTGTCAATCGGAAAGTGAGGAACGCATCGATTCCAACATCACCATCAGATCAGACATTCAAATTTGAGGCAAGTGTTTATTACTTTATTTCCTATAGCAATAATCATGCTCATGTTTGTGTAGGTGAATTTGATCATGAATTACATATGAAATTGGGTGAAAATTGGAGGTTTCATTTATGATTATGGACTGATTTGATTAGTAGTTTAATTCCTTCATGTATGTAGAGGACTAATCACGAAATTGGAAAATTATATCGATGAACAAATCTGGGTTGGTTAGGTTCTTTAATTAAAAATTGAGAAACTAGGGTTCTTATGATCTAAATTTGGGAATTTTGAATTATAATAATGATGGGTGATGATTTACAGATGTTATATTAGTGGAAATCATACATACATGTTAGGGAACTGATTTGGAATGGTTGATTGGTGATTGGGAATTATCCGTAGAGGTTAGAGGTGTTGAAATGGTGAAGAGAACGTATCTGGGTAGACTGCCTTTTTAAAGGTAGAGCTTCAGACCGCTTTTTAATAGGTCCGAATCGTTTTCCTTATTAATAGGTCCGGACCGCCCTGCTGTATTTTCCAGAATTGAATTGTGGACCTCTAGTACATCCTTCGGTACTTGAAATGCAAGAACTTTAATGAAGTCTACTGAGATTCGAAGTGATGATATATTAAGTCAATTGTGATTTAAGACTTGGGCATATGTGGGATGAATGACCCATACAAAATTATGATAGAGATCATAATCATAATTATTAACACCTCGAGAGTATTAAGTGAAAGTAATACTACGAATAGGACATGATACTTAGTTGTGTGAATATCGAGAGATTATAATAGGTTGTGTGTATACCTATGTATTGATTTATTATGTGTATAGCATATATACGTTACTTGCTATCAAGAGGAGGTTTCGCACAGTGGACAGTCTTATCTTGGGTGACCCGATGAGTGGATATTGACTTGTACCCAGAGCATATGAACTTGGATACATGCTATCTATTACGTAGGATAGTTTCGATGGTTTAATGGGAGTGTAGGTATGTGTGTGATCCATTTAGCTGGTGAGTATGCTCGCCTTCAATATTTGTGTTATGATATTTACGGTTCGTGAGAGATGCCGAACCAATTGTCCTTTATACAACGAGTGATGCAGCGGGACATGATAGCAGAGTATGCATTGCGCCAAGTGGTCCTAACCAAGGGGAGTAGGTTGTATATATATATATATATATATATATATATATAGGGATGATGTGACTTTATGTATATGTATATAAATATACTTGAGAATGAATGATTCTAATGTGTGAAATTAGAAAATGTATAAGTATGGGTAAGTAAAGTAATTCCAGAGGATAAAATACTTCCTATCAAAATAGTGAATATAAAATGGGTAACTTGCATAAAAGAATATTATTAGCGTATTGTATAGGCGATACGAGTTACTTCCTTGAGTTATATTTAGGAGTTCATGTCAATGACCTAGTTGGAAATATTATAGATGAATAGGTTAGGTTGGACGTACGCTAGGTGTGCACATTAGTGATGGGTGAGAATCTCAAGTGAGAGTTCGGAACCAACATGCACATAATAATTGCATCTTTGCAGTTTTAAATACTTGCTAAAATAAATATTTTTACAAATCGGCCTCTGACCCGTTTCCTGTTATTTCTCTTTTCTTTTGCTATATATATATATATATATATATATATATCCACAGGATCACCGCCAGACTTAGACACATGGATCATTCGACGAACTGCATCTATTATGGAAGTTGTAGGTTATTGATATTAGACGTTGCTATCTCTTCATTCTATTCCTAGTTCATTTAAGGCATGTGTCACCCGCTTCCAGATTAACTATTTCAGGATTTTATTTTTATTAGCATTTCCTTACTGTTGGATTGAGTATTATGATACTTTGTTTTTAGACTTTGAACTGGAATGGTTTATCCAGTATCATTTATTTCAGTATTTGATTCATGTACAGTATTTATTCTTGTGGAATGGAATTGGCTTATATATTAAAGCATGTAATTTATTAATGGATTAATTGGGTATAATTAATTTGGAAAAATATTTTGACACTTAGCTTAATTATAAATTAGGTGATTAATAAGGAAAATTATTTTCGTCAATGATGCTAAGAATGAACCAACCGAAAACTTTGATTTTAATTTAATAAATGACTGATCACCCCGTATTTAATTAGGCAGGGTGTCACATAAGCAAAAATATCTGCAAGTGGTGTGTGAAACATATGAGCAACATGTGGATATATACAAGAGAAAAGAATGTGAGAGTGTGTTCTAGTGAGACTAAGCATGGATATTTACAAATGATATGGATAATGTGCAAGTGTGAGTAAGTGGAGTGAACATGGTAACTATATACAAGTGAATAAAGTATAAAGCATGTGATAGAAAATATAGGATATACATGTAATGAGGAAAAGAGCATAGTAAAGAGAACGATATAGACATCAATATATATATATATATATATATATATATATATATATATATATATATATATATATATACACACACACACACATAACATATAAGTATGGGAATAAGAAAAATATACAAGTGGAGTCATATATACACATATAGAAAAATAGAGAAAGGAGGATAAGAGGAAATAAAACTCATGTGAAATAGAGTCTAATCCTCTAAAAATTATAATTTCCCAGAGGAGTCGCCCCTGTGGCCATCCAAGATTCCTGCGGTATGGGCTCGCTCCGAAAGGAGAGAAAAGCTCAGTGCACCCGAGGATAAAAGAGAGAAGTCCTCTTTTGCCACTCGTGCGGTCTTTGCGGGCTCCCACAGATATAAATTGGTCATCGTCAAAGGTGTGAAAATATAATAAATGGAGTCGCCAACATATTTTGTTCAAAATACGCAAAAATATGTAGTCGTCCACGAAAAAACGACATCAAAGACAAACTGATGCATATAAAACCAAAAGAATCGAGGGTCCAGGAACAAAGTTATGAAATGGAAAGGTGTTAGGCACCCATTCTGCCCTTTCACTCTCTCATGGGCTATGTTAATATTCTCTTTTTTCTCAAAGTGTAACTCATGTGTGTAATGTGTGTGATGTGGAAATAGGTGAGAAAAAGAAATCGTCATACTCACGTCATGGGAAGGTAGGGATGGAAATTTTACCCGAAATTTTGGGTCCCCGCGGATACCAGAAAAAAATCCCCGAAAATTCAGATATCGGGGCGGGTTCGGGGAGCTAAAAAAATGCCCAAAATATTTTGGGTCGATTTCGGGTATAGCCTCGGGTCTCCACGGGGATACCCGAATTATTAATATATAATTATATATATACTTATATTTTAATAAATATATAACATATAAAGATGTAACCCTAAGAGATACACACGCCAAACCTAATAGATACACACGCCTACCTCAGCCCAAATTCTCTCCCACGCTTGCTCCCTCATCTCCCTCCCACACCGGCGGAGACCTCCCACTCCGGCAGCGACCTCATCTCCCTCCCACGATGACCCTATTCTTTCTCCCCTATTCTGTCCAAAGGGGAATTACGACGAGCTGAGCAGCGACCTCCCACGCCAGCAGAGACCTCATCTCCCTCCCACAATGACCCTATTCTTTCTCCCCTATTTTGTCCAAAGGGGAAATACGACGAGCTGAGCAGTGACCTCCCACGCCGGCGGAGACCTCATCTCCCTCCCACGATGACCCTGTTCTGTCCAAAGGGGAATGGTGACGAGCTGAGCTGGTAGAAGGTCTGCTATTTTCAGCTGTTCTTCTGCTCCTCGTAGGTTCAAGTAGAAAGGTAATACAATGTATATGTATGAATTTGTTAGAAATAATGTATTTGAGTTTTGGGTTTGCCACTGATAATAGTTATAGATTTGAGTTTTATTCAATGTATAATGTTTTGCCACTGATAATAGTTATAGATTTGGGTTTTCTCCACTGTCTTCTCTTTGAGAAAATTGAGATTTGGGTTTATGTTTAAACAGTCATGATGCCACCTGCTGTGAAACCTGTTTATGTAAACATCAATTTGTTTGATGTTTTTTCTTTATTTAGCATAACTAGTATCAGATGTTTTCTCTTTGTTTAGCATATCTAATACTGAATTTTTATATTAAAAAAAGAAATGAATGTATATATATAAAAACATAAACAGGTTCCCTGCAGGGAAACCTATACCCATTTTAAACGGGTACAGGTATCCCCTAACCCATTATAACGGGGAACGGAGCGGGGATGGGGAATGCTATTTCTAACGGGGACGGGGATGGAGAGTTAAAACCCGACCCCGAACCGACCCTTTTCCATCCCTATGGGAAGGATAAAGATGAGTCATTATTATGAGTATAAAAAGAAAGAAAATAATCCGAAAAGCTAGCCAAAATGTGAGCATCACGCCGGACCCTAATCCATTCTGAGGAATGGAATATGTACGTCTAATGAAGCCGCCAAAAATATGATAAAAATAAGGCTACGATATGTGAAATAAACCAGACCATAACCCACTATGAGTAAGTGGATATGTATGTATATCGGGATTGAAAAAAAGGAAATATAATAAAAGGATATAAAAATATGATGTAAGTAACCACCTGATCACGATTCACTGTTAGGGAGTGAATGTGCGTGTTTGACGGGGTCACTAGTACATATATGTATATATACTCATAATACCACTAATTATGAGAACGAGGTAGAGAAATAAACAAAATCGAACCTGAATCCCGTGAATGACCCGGGATGCCTACATAGCCCAAAAAAGGCATCAAATTCCACGTAGTTCGGTGATCACACAAGGGTGGGGTTTTACCCATGAACCTGAAATTAGGCATTCCCTTAGTTTGGTTTGAAGAAAGGTGCACAAGTGTATAGAGTGTGAAAAAATAGGAAAATTCTACTTTAAGGTTTATAGGTGAACCCTCTTTTTGGCTTTTCTAGTTTTATGAAAATATTTTTTGTGTGTACTGATAATAAAAAACATATTAGTTGAGGTGAGAAATTGAGATAAAGCAAAATTATATCAAAAGTGAAGGAAAAAATAAATGAATAACACTAATTAAATGAGATGTAAAAGGGTAGAAATAGACCTCCTATAAAACTTTGCTATTGATTTTCAAGTGGTGTATGCGAATTTTTAAGGTGGCTGAATGGTGGTGGAGTAAGGTTAAAATAGGTGGAAAAAAATGGGGTGAAGGTGATGTAAGAAAAGTAGAGAGAATGTTTAAAAATGGAATTTTTATGTGACACCTCGCCTAATTAACCCCGGGTGATTAGTCCTAAATTAAATTAAAACATGTTTCTCATTTGGTACATTCTTAGCGTCATTGTCGCCTTTTTAATTACTAACCACCTAAGTGAGAAAATTAGACTGGTGCCAATTTTATATTTCATTAACTTAAATGCAATACTCATGCGAAAACCAAATAATATGACAATCACAATTAACTGAATTCAACCATTCACAATTAATTAACTAACCGAATAAACCATCGGTTCAAAATCCAATAGAAGTAAAGACAAGCAAATAAATCTCAACAAGTCTATCATAAGTACTAAATGAAACAGTGAGCAACATGCTCGAATGACTGATAGGAAGTTTCTGCACTAGAAATGAAAGGAATGAGACGTCTATCAAACTCCCGCAACATCCACCTATGCTGCAGCAACGGGTCCCTAGAATGACTCAAGCCTGGCGTCCCTGTGGCTGGACACCTAAAAGGTTTTTAAAAGTTTTTATAGCAAGGGTTAGTACCCAAAACATTTGGAAAAGATTTAGTAAATGATTAACTTGCAGTAATAAGTAAATATGCATGCTCTCCATATTTTAGCTAGTGTCGCACTCCCTTGAGAACATTCTCACCCCTTCTCTAATGTGCACTACTAACGCCTTAATTAATTGGCATAGTTATTTATCTTGTGACTAGATAATTAATATAACCCCTTGCAATCATCCCACTCTAACCGAGTGTGCCATAATTATGATTTATAAGCTATTATTAACATTAAGTTAAGTAATCATTTCCCTTTTAAAAATCACATAACTTTTACACCCATTATATGTATAATACAATTCACGGCCTGTATTAATTTACCCGTATATCATTATTTACCTCATTATATACGTATAGTTATATTACAACATTCACAAACATGCTGGAATAATAATTAATACTGAACATCCTCCCGAGTAATGACTTACTGTATGCAAATTCTCTAAAGTGCTATCTCACTAGGCATATTCACATAACCTAGTTACCCCAAGTTAGAATTGCTCACTAACTTGAATAATACATAAAATTTGGAGGTGGTCATATTCCTTCCCTGAAAGTGAGATACCCCTCACCCATATAATGGATGCTATGACCTGGGAATATACTCACCCGACTCCTCAAGCTAGGGGATTCATCCACTACGCGCAACCTCCCAATATAGCACTAGAGTATATAATAATAATATCTAGACACTGATATTAATGCACACACCATATATATATATACTATCGCAAACCGTATATATATATAATTAGTTATCCCGGCTATACCGAGTACTAAGTCCGTAACACAAGCCTATTCAAATTATTTTGAGTTTATGGTCCAACTCTAATTATTAATTAATTTGCACATTAATTAATTATATTATTTTTGGCGTCATTCCAACCAATACATTCGGACTTACTCTCGTGGCCCGAAATAAAACAATACCCGAGTCTAAATTTCCCGACTCTAAATTATTTAGCCTTCACTCTAAATAAAATTAACGTCTTGGTATCACCCAACCAATATCCCCAGACTTACCCACTCAATCCGTATTTAATTATTTGGAAATATTATTCCCAAAAATTAACCATAGTGTGTCACCCATAAATATCCTCCAAATCCCAATTAATTTTAATCATGACGTGACACTCAAAATCTCCTCCAAATCCTAATTAATTTTACTCATAATTAATTAGCTTGAAAATTCTATATTTATTTCTCATTAAATAACGCATGGAAGAATTTAACTAAATTTCCCTTTATTTACAAAACTCGGCGAACTGTCAAAGTTTTCGGACCATCGATCGATCGATGGTCAACCCTCGATCGATCGTTCTGGGCAGCATCTTCTTCCCCTTCTGTTTCAGCCATGGATGAAAATCTCCAAACCTTAACTTCTTCTACAGTAAAAATCCAGCCTTCCCATCAATAATATACATTAAAAACCTTATGAAGGACCCCCATAAAGTCCACAAATAACTAATTAATTTACATTCACTACTGTTTTCACGAATTGGGGAAAATCCGATTTTAGTCTTTGACCCATTTACACAGCAAATCATTATCTCAAATTCGTTTCTAATTCCTCCGGTTTACACATCTTACCAGATATATATGATGATCTCAGATTATACATGAATTTCTACACAATTTAAAAAACAGTATAATGGTTTACAAAACCCCATGTTTATACCCTTTAAATCCCAAAACGAATTTCTTTGATTTCACACATCACATGAATATGAATTGAAATACACTTTAAATGCTACAGCAAGTTAATCATTTGCCTTAGGGTTCGTAGGGTCTGATTTTGGAGTTGTGAATGCCCCAGGTTGAAGATGAACTCCTTTGTTTTGGCTCTCCTTTGTCCCCCAAATTTGTCTTTAACTGCTCTTAGGGTTTCTTAACCCCTTAAATATTTTCTAAACTCAATTCAGTCGTTCCCCCATTTCTTATAATTATTTAATTAGGCTAAATCCCGTTTTTTGCCTAATGGGCCAAGCCTAAGTGACCCAAATGCCCCCGTGTGGGCCCAGTTATGCCTAAAAACGTTTTATGACCCGTTTACTACCCCCGGGTACACTTTTCTGACTATCTTGGCCCATTCGGACTCAACCGTACACTCAGAAATTGGCATCCAAATTAATTTATAAAAATCCTTATCTCACACCCAAATTAGTCTATACCGACTTCCAGCTGAGATAAGTACATACCCCATCATTAATACCCGAAATTACGTAAATAAATTATTACTATTCACTTAGTAAATAAATTTCTCTAAATATTAATCATTCATTCCCCGATTAATATCTAAATATATTTTTTCATACTTAATTCAATTAAAAATTACGACACACAAGAAATTTTAAATTTTCGAATTAATTAAATATTAAATGCACAAAAATACGGGGGGTTACATACTCCCCCCTTACAAAGGAATTTCATCCCCGAAATTAGTTCATAACTGTGGTGAAAAGCTCTGGATATTGTTCCCGCATATCCTCCTCCTGCTCCCATGTAGACTCATCAATGTTGTGATGAACCCAATGTACTCTAACTAGTGGAACAACCTTGGATCGTAACTTTCGCTCACTACGGTCCAGAATAGCCACCGGTCTCTCCTCATATGAGATGTCTGGCTATAAATCAATTTCCTCGAGTGGAATGTGCCAGAAGGCCCTCTCGCTCCTTCGATATTTCTTCAGTGATGCTAAGAATGAACCAAATAAGAAACATGTTCTAATTTAATTTAGGACTGATCACCCGGGGTTAATTAGGAGGGGTGTCACATTTTAGGATGACGGTGCAGTTATTTCGGGGCAGATAATGTTTTAATTGCTGAAAAATAGTCCCTTGGGAATGAGGTCATGGCCTCCATAAATAGCCAAAATTAGTGTTAGGGGGTCTGTCGATCGGGATAGACCTTATCCTAGCTAGAGACATACCCCTAGCTTGCTGGCGAAGTAAAGTAAACATCTGCACAGGGTGTGGGGGTGCCTATAGGAAGTCCAGAAAGGATGTGTTTGGAAAAATAGGCATAAAATGCAAATCATAAGTCTGAATCGCACACAACCAGGACTTTTAAAAAGGGTATTTAGAGACTTGTGAAAATATATTGGGCCGCTCTTAGGTTGGAGAGTTTACCAAAGTCAAACGGGGGCCGATGGACTTTAGACGGGACTTCTTAAAGTAAAAATGCAAGTACGCGCGAACCGTAAGGCTGTTTCGCACACGGTATGGACTGTTGGAAAGGATATTGAGATCCCTATGGAAGTGCAATGAGATATGATTGGGTTGGATAGTTTAACAAAGTTAAACGGAGCTCGGGAGCATCCATTAGCCTCTCGGTCAAGGTTTAGAATCGGACCTGGGGTCCGAGGGTGAAAGGAAAAGTGTTAGGGACCTGAGGAGGTATTTGAATGGTACTAGGATAGGGTATTAACAACTACCGTTCGCCTGGATTGGAGGTATTACATAAGAAAGAGTACGTACACCAACAATGGTGGAAGAGGAAACATAATTCCCCTTCTATTATATGAACCGTCATAAAATCAACTCTGGCATCAATGTCGAAGGTATCCTGCTCCTTTAGTGAAGTCCTAATATGGATGTTTCAGGTATAAGGTATTTAGTATAAATAATTCAAAGTTATTATTGTCGTCTAAAAAAAGGTTTACCAAAGTAAACCATTTCGTCAAATTTATACACAACAATAAAAAAAATAGAGAAAAAAGTATAGATAAAGGGAGATAACATGAGATTTTGAGTGGTTAGACCATAAAATTGAGCCTACGTCCGATATGGAGCCTGATTCTCATTATATTCATGTAATAGTACAAGTTTAGGGGGCCTTAAAGGCATATTAGAGGAGAGAAGTAGGCTAAATGCATAACATACAAGTTTTGTGTAAAAAAGGCCACGGACTCTGTAGTGTAGACTGGAAGAGGCCGCAACATGTAGTGATTCAGATTGTTGGAGTGGGTGATCGAAATGTGGACTTCGATATGGAGAGAAGCTAGAGGGACTTGGGAAGAATTTTATTTCCCATATCTTGCTTATCAAATGAGGATGTGAGGTCCTCTATTTAAATTATTTGGTGAGGGCATCACGTTCTTAGTGTGCATGACTTGTGGATAAGTGTTGTAGAAATGGAATATTTTTAGAAGGTAGACAGTTGGCAGGACATTAATGATGTGTGACGATTTGTAACTGATACACCTGGGATGTGCCGAGGCTGAGGTTCCATAGCCTATCAAAGGCCTATTTGTGGACCTATAATGTAATCGTGTCATCGTATTCGTGGCCTATCTGTGCACGGCATGTAGTCTTAAGTGTATAGGGGGAAATGAAGTACCATTCGTGGCTTGGTTAGATACATGATGTGCCATTCTTTGTAGCTTAAGGCCTTTAGTTAGAACTTGAATATATCTTTATTGTATTTGTATGAGCCTCTGTGCCACGTATTTTATCTCCATTGGTTGACATGTTTTGGGAATAACAGAAGTCCCAAAGCCTTAGGGCTAAGAGGAGAGTGATTTAGTGTCGGGGCTTTATTCTTATCTACAGACAATCATCTTGAAGTTGGGACCTACTGTTGAGAGGACGAAACCATGTGGATACTACATTTTACCCGTTGAGGCTTAAGACTTGTTGATGAAGGTCGTGTGAACGTAGCGGCTGTTTGTTGTGGCATTTCAAATTCTATAAAATTTCCTCTTTCTACAATCTCTTATATAAATGGGATGAGGTTGTGGCTTCATTATCTTATTCAATACTTGAGAGCAAAAGCATTTAGGCGATTTTTTGCATCCCAAAAGTGATTTCCAGTGACTTTTTTTATGACAATTTCCTTCGATTCCAAGTTGGTTTTCTATCGTTCTCTTATGATTTCTTATTATCTTTGCACCGTGCTTTCCACTTCTTTTTAATGTATGCCTATATCTTTACGGATAACCTTGAAATCACTAAAATTATTAAGAGTTTCAATTTTTTGGATTTGTGTTCTCGGTTGAACGGATTCGAGTTTTAGGTGATTTTGGGCTTTAGGATTGAATTTGAGTATCGATTAGAGTAGGCGATGGAATTTTGGAGTGGACTGTATGTTTAGATTGCATTTTAGGCCGAAAATGGAGTGTTTGGAAGGATTTTAGGCTCGGTTTAGTTAAAAATATAAGCTATTATTCATTTGTGTTTTATTTAGAAACTAAGGTTTGTTTTTTATCTTTCCCAACTGGTAACAATTGTTTATAGGCGTTTGTGTTGATGGTTGCGGCTTTGTACAAGTGGTCATGACCTTTAAGTAGTTTTACCTTTCCCTTTGCTATTGTTTACCCTAGTCTCGGTCTCATACTTAAATTTTAGGAGTCCGTGGCCTTACGTTTTATAAGTATTATTGCGGCCTTACCCATAGTACTTTTGAATTTTAGGATCTATACTTGTGTTTATTTTCCGTGACTTTTCATTGAAGTCGTGGTATTCTAAAGTTTTGCTTTTGTTATATTTTGTTTATAAAGGCTGCAACACTTTAACTGTGGAGTTCCCTCTTCTTTTACATGTTTTGTCGTGACCTTATGCTTCGAAATACTTGGGAGTACTTGGAGGATTTTTGAATAAGACATTTTGATGTTCCTCCTCCCGTAGTGTTAAATATAAAACCCTTAGAATCCAGGGGTTGTAAATTAAAAGAATGCCTAACTTGTATTTGTATTGATTTTAAGTCCGCAGAGTCTTCTAACAGCTTAAGCATTCTAATGGAGGTTGTGGATGATAGCCACAGAGTTGAGGAGGATACTTTCTTAATAAATAATCAAGTTCTAATTGAGAGGAGTATCGTGTCTCCTAATGGATAATTTCCTATTGCGAAAGTTAGGAATGCTGAAGTTGGGTCATCCAGCCACAGTACTGAGACAACAAAGGATCCTACAACCCTCAATTATCATTGTATAATGAATGATGAGTGGCTATCTTAGTTATCTGAGGCTTGCGAATTTCCTGAAGGAACCATTTGTACGCTTCTTTTCGTGGACTAATGATCCCGTTCCGCGGTCCACAATGATGGTGTTTGCTTCCCTTTATATGCATTCCTCCTTGAACCGTGGCTTCTAGTTCTCATTCCTGTGAGGAAGATTCTGAAGGTGATTAATATAGCCCCAACCCAAGTTCACCATAATGGGTGGAGGGATATCTTGGCTGCTTTGGTGATTTGGGAGAATAAATTCGCAAGGGATATTATGGTCGTAAAGTTCTTTGATTTTTATAGGCTAAAAGAGAACTCCGTAGAAAATATGTGGTACTCCTATATGGAACTGCTAAACGGTAGTAGGTACCTTATGAGGGGTGGTCTTCCAGTATTAAAAACTGGAAGGGCAAATACTTTTTCATTTCCGGTGATAAGTGGGAGGCACACGTCGAGGAGTCTGAGGAAGAGAACATAGAGTTCTGCGGTCATGGGGGCCCCCTTATGGAAAGTAGAACAAATTGCATAACATGACCGTGACATTAGGTTTTCATACTTTAAATAATATTGATATTAATTATTTTTACAGTCCATGCAGGTTTAGCCCCCACATAGCGTAAAAGGAGGAGGACTGGATACTGTACTGCCCATATTGCACCTGTGAAGCACGAATAGGAAGGTACTAATATTTACCTCATAGACTGCGGCCTAATTTGATACTTTTAATTTTCAGTTCCCCCTAACTTTTCCTGTTTGCCAACTGTGCAGGTACCTTCGCGGAAGGACATCCAACAATATATATTAATAGGGAATTTCTTCTTTCACAATGCGACGAGCTGGAGGGGGATGTCCAAACTTTAAACCAAGATTCGCAAAAGGGTAAAGGCAAAAATAGGAAGAGGGAAGCAAACAAAGGTGCTATTCCAGAAGCTGCCATCCCCTTGGGACCCAAAATGAGGTTGTGGATGGTGACTCAAACATACTACTTTCTAACGATGTCGTAGTTAATATATCCAATGAAGGATTCATTTTTGCCAATATCGGGGAGAAAAATAAAGAATCGACAAACTCTGAGCATATCTCTATCACAAACTCACTGTCGTGTATGTCTGTTTCAGTGGACGTAAACTCACTTTCCTTATACGGGGTCTGTTTCAGTGGACGTAAACTCACTTTCCTTCTCATTTACGACCCCGTATAAGGAAAGTGAACCCAAAATCTCCATGTGATACCATTTCTGTCGAGGTCCCCTTGATAATGGGGGTTACCAATCCTAATGACTTCAAACATCTGTTTAATGAAGATGCTGAGGATTTGGAGGAATACCAACTCCATAGTCTTTTTAAGGTAAGTTTGCCTATAACATACATCTTTGCATCCTTTTCCCATATCTTCTTGACTAACTTCTTCCTTATTTCTTCTAGTCTACAGAGTTCGCTATGAGCCAGAGGAAAAGAATATAAAGATCTCTATAATCAATATGAGTTTGCGAAGTCCACACACCTGATTGAAATGTCAAATACCAAGTCCTCTTCTTTTGAAGCTGGCAAAACATTTGTCGAAGCTTCTCTTAAGGCTTATAGACTCCAGTTGGAGGCCGCTAATAAGGTAAAAAATGAGGCCGATGAGAATTTTAAGCAGGGTGTGCATGCTCTAAAGTTTTTTGAGGCAAAGTGCCTAGAGGCTACTAAATAGGTCGTGATTAATGACGAGAAGGTTGTCCAGACTGAGGTTAAGATCCACTCCCTAACCTAAAACCACGCCACAACCATAAATAATGTGTCCAGTGATCATGTTGTGGCCTTGAAGAAAGTTATCGAGGACATTGTGGTCAGGTTCAAAACCTCTAGAGACTTAATTTATCGCCAAAAAATAGCGTACATTCTCTGCTATAAGGAGATGAGGCGTAGAGTTTTCAAAAACTATCCAGAGGCCAAGGAAAAAATCTTTGCTTGGAGATTCATTGATGTTGGGCACACTCAGTATGTGGAGGAGCTAAAGGAGGTTGTCAAGATTGTTAGTATGAAGAAAGCAGAGGCCGTGGCTATAGTGCTTGAAACCGAAGAAACAGAAATTAGCTACGACGAAGATATTGATGATGAAGGGGATGCGGAGTCTTAGGTTTATTCTATAATCTTATTTCCCATTTTAATTTCAACCATTTTGTGATAAATAATGCTTGTATCAAACTCTGATTTACTGGAATGAATTTTTTATTTATTTGATTTTTAATTTTCATTGACTTGCATGCCTGAATGTCTCCATTGTAGCTTTATTAAAATTTTAACTTTATTCCATGTAGTCTTATATTCTGAAATGCATTTAGTTTAATTGCTAGGCGATGTTCTATTGGGCATGCCAAAGTCAGTGGCGATTACCCCATATTGTTAAAACAAAATAAAATCTTCGCAATTTATCAATTTACAAATATTGATGCAAATTCTGCAACAATTTCCCCAAGATTTATAACCATGGGCACCGATATTTAAAAAATGGGTTATGAGCAATTTTCTTCCTCTCATTCAACCCCTACTCAACTACACCGAGCATACTCTCGTCGGCAATCACCATCATGAGCGGACAATCCATCCAAATGCCCCACATGTTTATATGTGTCAAAAAGAAATAGCAGCATCAAACCCTCCTTAATAAGAAACAAACCAAAAGACGAGAGTATCTCAATTGACCACCATAGTTTGTTCTTCACAAAAACAAAGTCATGAATAAATAATTTAACCTTTGACTATGCTGTCAATTTTATTCTTTGGCTTACTCTGTGTTGGTATCACGAATTATGCCAAGGCAAAACCTAACTTTCAGTTGCAAAAGATCGAGCTATCCTTTTTCATAAATAATTCATGGATCTAATTCATGACGAATAGTTATCCGTTTAAATCAGAACCAAAGCACTTTGACCAACATAAATCCAGTCCTCATTTTCGACTCCATATATCATTCGCCCTTACTAGTCGGCTATCATGTGCGACGAATAGAAATTCTCAGCCACTTTGCAGAACTATCTGTGTGGTCGGTGACCACTCTGTGATGACAAAAAGGCTAAAACTTTATCGTGTCATCATTACTGCTCAGCGACAGGTATGCGAGGATGACATCAGTACTAAAACTTTATTCTTCCTCGCATGCGTTCTCAGATGGAAAACATTGGTTTTTTATTTTGACTTTCTTAAAATAAACATGTGTTGTTTGATTTATAATCCCACCTCTCTATGATTTAAAGCTTTATATGGATATAGATATTTAAAATAAAATAAAAAACTGCTAGGCTTGATTATGGCCGCAACCTTAGTAATGAAATGTCTCTAAACTATGCTATGTGAACCTGGGAGGTATAATAGCTCCTAAGGCTTTAGTTATTGTTGTCTTCATGTTTCACGACCTTCTAGCTCTTACAGTCTTCAAAGGCATATCCCAAGGCTTCAGATAACACTCTGCGAAATGGAGGGGTATAATGTCCCCAAGTGTTTTAGATAATACTCTGCGATCCTAAGTGGCACAGTGACCACTCAAGGCTTTGAGAACAACTGGTCTTTGAAATAGTGATATTGATTTTTATTATAACTACAACTTCAACAATGTTATCTTGTCCAAAGGCTTCAGATTACACTCCACATACCTAAAAGGTACAATGGCCCCAAATGCTTTGGAGAATATTTCATGGACCTGAAGGGTATAGTGTCCCTCAGGGCTTTAGACATAATGTTTTTTGATAGTTCCAGATGTTGGGATGATGTCTTCAACTTCAGTTGTCTTCCATCGCTACCACGATCTTCAAGCTTTTCAAATCTTTAAAGAATGTTTTCGTATTGTTTAGAGCCTCCTCATGCTACTGAGGCTATATTTTACAAACCCCAAGGGTTTATTGTGCTATTATAGAGTCGGCCTTGAGTCTTTTATAACAAACTCACTCCAATCAAGGAACCGCAATTGTAGAGGATCCGACCAAAACCACTAGCACGAGGTTCTTTAGGATCTCAGTGAGGACTAAGACTAATTTCTTATGACTTAAGTTTTTTCATTGGAGTTGAATCTTACTTTCTTTCATCTTCTGGGTTTATGGGCACCTCTGCCCCCGCACCCGTTGATATGGTTATTGGGAATTTTTGCCTCATTGGCCGCAGTATTCTTGTGATTAAGGTTTATAGGCACCTCTTCCTCCGTAACTGTTAGTAGGGTTATTGGGCATTTCTGCCTCCCTGGTCGCGATCTTCTTGTGATTAAGGCTTATGGTCACTTCTGGCTCCGCGAACTCTGGTTTGGTTATTGGGAATTTTTGCCTCCCTGGCTGCGTTCTTTTATTACCACTACGGTATTCTATCTATTGGAGTCTTCCAATCTTCATAGAGTACCTTATATCCCCCCAAGTCTCCTAGGACTATCTAATTTCTCTAACCGAGGTCTCTACATTTTTTACGACTTGGAAAGTCTATTTTTATGATTGAAGTCTCTACATTTCTTATAACTTAGGTTTTCTTACTGACCAAGTCTAATTGCTCTGATTGAAGGCTCTTTATTTCTTATAACTTAGGTTTTTTTCGTTGACCAAGTCTGATTGGTTTGACAGAATTCTTTATATCTCTTATGGCATAGCTTTTCTCACTGATTAAGTCTAATTGCTCTGACCGAAGTCTCTACATTTCTTATGATTTGATTGTTCTTACTGAAGTCTCTGCATTTCTTATGACTTAGGTTTTCTTGCGGAGATAAACCTGCCTCCGCGGCCTTTCATAGGCTCATGCCATCTACAGTAACCTTCTTGCCTTTGGAATTATGGGCACCTATGATTCTGCATCCATTCATAGGCATACGTCATCTACAATCGTGGTTTTTTCTTATGATTTGAAGGTCTGTTGCCTTGGTCACTATATTAAGGTGTGATTATTTCAAGGTTTCTCATTTAACCTGTTAAACAAAAATTTTAAAAGGAATTAAAATAAAATGCTAAATTTTCATTGATATATTGGCTTAGGGAATACAAAATTGATTTTCCAGCGAGTGATTGCAAAATTACAAAGTAAATAAAATTCCCCCCCTTAATTGTTGCAAGGCTCCGACTTCTCTATTCGGTTAAAGGTTGCAACCTTTGTGAATCATTGTATCATTTCTTGTTTGACAATCCTCTCAACCTCATTCTTTTAGCACGGACACTTATTGTTCATATAACCAATGTCTTTGTGAAAATCTTATCACTTAATTTTGTCTCTCTTATTATCACTAGATTTGCGTTTCCTTAGCCATTTCAGGAGGTTCTCTTATTTGATGCTGGACAAAATACTTTTCAGGTCATAATTTAAAAGGATGAACTCCTCATACGACCTTTACAAATGACTATCGTGCTTCCTATTCTTTCCTCCCACTAATTATACCATAGTCTTCCACTGAGGGGTCATGAATGCAGTCTTCGCCTTGGGGACTTTGGCCTTCAGCGTGTTAGTGAAGGATACAGACTCAAGCATAAGATATCTCTATCCGAGGAGGTTGATTTTGCCCTAGAGTGAGGACTGATCCTCATACAGATGGTTGATGCATCTCATCAATTGGGACATGTCTTTGGTCTGCTAGGGGACTGATCTTAAGTTGCCTTAAATTCTCTTTAATTGGTTACTTCTTTAGGAAATATTTTATTTGAGACAAAATAAACACAGTGAGAATCCAAGGGTTATGAAGTGAGTAGAGTCAAACATTGAGCATATACTAACAATGGGATGCAACCCTTTTAATTGAGGCCACGACCTGTTAATCTAATAAAGGATGTGGCTATGGTCGTTATCCTTTACAAGGAGTTATTCCACCGTGATTGATATGATCGAATACGATTTTATCTCGGGATGCTTCCATCTGATGGATAATTTTCCAAGTAAATGCTCTTGGACGTAACAATAATTGAAAAGTTAGTAAAATCATCTTAACTATACTTGGGTGATTTACTGATCCTTAAGGAAATAGCCTAACCATGTCATATTTTGCCTGTGGAATCATCGGTTTTTAATTCTACGATCTAGCCTTATGCAATTTAACCCAGCCCATAAGCCATAAAGCATATTATAAGGTTTCTAAGCATTTTTTGGCTTCTTTAGTCTAAAATAAAACCATTATTTAATCATAAATGTTAAATATGCCGAAAATAAAAAAAAATGGCCTAAGTTGCCAATTGGAGGTCACGGCCTGCTAGCATGGTAACATATACACGCCACAGATAATATGGGGTAGTGCATAGATTCTAACTTAGATTTTCCCAAGTGTTCGGGGGTATTGAACCTATGAATAACAAGTCCTTATGTACAAAGTAACATAATTTTATCAATAAATTCCTATTATACAGGTCATAACATGGCAGAAAGTGCCTAAAAATATGGAAAAAGCAAAAAATATATGCATACCCAGTTCCCAGCTCTTATGAAGCCATGGCTTGTCAAGCGTTTTAGTAAGATTTAGGCAAGGGAACATCACTAGGGTATATGGATTTACCTCAAAAACTTGAGATTGGCTTGGGAAAATAGATATGAAAAGATGAAGATACCCTTAATAGTTTATATGTAAATATGGGTCTAACCACCAAAATCTCACCCATAAGATGTAGATCCGGAGATCCTTACTGATGAGATTAAGAATAATAGACCCGATTTTTTAGAAACTCGGTAGAACAACTAACTTCCCACAGACGACGCTAAACTGTTGTCATCTAAAAATGGTTTATTGAAGTAAACCGTTACATCAAAGTTATACACAACAGTCAAAGTATAGAAAATAGAGAAAAAGAAAGATAAAGGGAGATAACATGAGATTTAATGTGGTTCGGCCATGAAAATGAGCCTACATCCACTGTAGAGATTGATTATCATTAGATTCGTATAATGGTACAAGTTTGGGGGGCCTTACAGGCATACATATGGAGAAAAGTAGGCTAAATACATAACAGACAAGTTCTGTGTAGAAGAGGTTGCGAAATTTGTAGTGTAGACCAAAAGAGGTTGCGACAGGTAGTGATTTAGGCTGTCGGAGAAGGTGAGTGGAATATGGACTCTGGTGTAGAGAGAAATTGGAGAGACTTGGACATAACTTCATTACCCAAATCTTATTTATCAGAGGAGGAGGTGAATTCCTCTACTTACAGTAGTTGGTGAGGGCATCATGTGCTCAGTGCAAGTGACTTGTGGATAAGTGTTATAGAGATGGAAGCTTTCCAAAAGGTGGACAACTGGCATGCCATTAGAGATGTGTAAGGGTACACGGCCTATATACCTAGAATGTGTTAAGGCTGACGTTCCATGTTCTATAAAAGGCCTAGTTGTGGTCCATTAATGTCCGCAGACTTTATGTGCATATGTCGTAGCCTTGAGTGCATAGAAGGGAAAATGGAGTATCGTCTGGGGCCTAGTTGGGTAAATGATGTGGCCTTCTTTATAGGCTAATGCCTTTTGTCAACACTTGAGTATGTCTTTATTGTATTTGCGTGAACTTCCATTCCACTTGTCTTATGTTCATTGGTTGACATATTCTGGGTATAACAGTTATTCTCAGAAGTCACTTAGTACTTCCTTAGACGCCCTGACATGGTAATGAAACTTAATAAAAAAAATAAAAGAATAACGGGATGATCTCTAGTTTCTATAGATTATAGATAGAGAGATAAATGGAGAAGTAACTAAAAATATTGATAAAACGGGTAAGGTATAAGGTGTAACACCCCGTATTTTTATGCATTTTAAAAATTAATTAATTCTGGTAAAAATTTAAATTACTTGCGTGTCGTAATTTAATGGAATTTATTATGGGAATTTGTATATAAATATTAATCGAGAAAATAAATGGTTAATATTTATGGAAATTAAATTACTAAGTGAATAGTAATAATTATTTACGTCATAACTGTAATAGTGACGTGGGATTTACCTATTCTTAGTCGGGAGTCGGTTATAGACTGAGTTATGAGTGAGATAAGAAATTTTGTAAATTAATTCGAATGCAAATTCTGAGTGCACGGTTGAGTCCGGATGGGTCGAAATAGTCGGAAAAGAGTACTCGGGGTAGTAAATGAGTCTCGGGGCATTTTTAGGCATAGTCGGGCCCACATGGGGGTATTTAGGTCACTCGTTCTTGGCCTATTAGGCTAAAAATAGGATTTAGCTTTAATAACTAATTGGGAGAAAAGGGAAATGGCAGAAAACACAAATCAAAATCCCAAGTTTTGAGAGAAAACTATAGGGAGCCGTTAGAGTGCATTGGGGACCCTTTTGGGACAAGACTAGGGACGAATTTGGGGGATTCATCATCAACCTTGCGAATCTCCCACTCGGATCAGACCCTACGAACCCATAAGGCAAGTGGTTAACTTGTTATAGCATTTATTTATGTTTTCAATTCATATTTGTGTGATGCGGAAATCAAAAATTCGTTTTGGGTATAAACAGGTACAAAAATGGGGGTTTTGTAATTGGAAAACCAAAAGGAGAATTGGTGTAGGAATTTATCGTGTTACATGATTCGTAATAGATATTTAACTTATATTGATGAACGAAATTGGTATAAATGGATGAAATTAGGACTGAACAAAGAAAGCCCAGATATTTCCCAATTTTTGAATAAGTATAGATTTGTGGGAATTAAGTCATGTTTGAGGTTTTAGGAGAGGTCCTAATCATGTTCCCATGTGTTAAAAATATTGTCTACATTTGGGTTCAACCATAGAAAAGGTTGGATTTGGGAGAAATTCGTTAGTGGTTGAAGTAGCGTCGGAGAAGACGAAGACATGTTCGATCGATCGATCGATGGCTGGGATCGATCGATCGATGGTCGAGGATTTTTGACAGGTCGGCCAGTTTTGTTATATAAGAGAAATTAGTTTAAAATTCGATTCCCATACATTATTTAATGAGAAATAAATATGGAACATAAATTCCTAGTAATTATAAGGGAAAGTAATTGGGATTGGGAGGGATTTATGTGTGACACACTATGGTTAATTTTGGGGGAAAATATTCCAAAATAATTAAATACGGATCGAGTGGGCGAGTTTGGGTATATTGGTTAAGCGATGCCTTGAAAGCTAATTAATTCGGAGTCAGGTATTTAAACTCGGGTATTATTTTGTTCTCGGGCCATGAGAGCGAGTCTGAATATATTGGTCGAGCGACACCAAAAGTAATTTAATTAATTAATGTGCAAATTAATTAACAATCAAGGTTGAACCATAAACTCATTATATTTTGTATAGGCTTGTGTTACGGACTTAGTACACGGTAAAGCCGGGGTATTTTATTTCTATATATATATATATATATATATATATATATGGTGTGTACATAAATATCAGTGATTAGATATTGTTAATATACATACTCTAGTGCTATTAGGGGAGGTTATTCATAATGGGTGAATCCCCTAGCTTGAGGAGTAGGGCGAGTATATCCCCAGGTTATAGCGTCCGTTATATGGGTGAGGGGCATCTCACTTTCTGGGAAGGAATATGACCGCCTCCATTATGTATGATTTTAACCAAGTTAGTGAGTGATCATGACTTGGGGTACCTAGGTTATGTGAAGACACATAGTGAAATATCACTTTAGAGAATATACATTCGGTGAGTTATTACTCGGGAGGATGGTTATTATTATTTATTATTTCAACATAATTGTGAATGTTGTAATATGGTTATATGTATATAATGAGATAAATAATTATACACGGGTAATTTAATACAATCCGAGAATTGTATTATGAGTATAACGGGTGTGAAAGTTATATGAATTTAAGAAAGGGAATGATTAATTAAATTAATGTTGATAATAACTTAGACATCATAATTATTGCATACGCGGTTAGAGTAGGGTGGTTACAAGGGGTTATATCAGTTATCTAGTTATGGGATAAATGACTAGGGAGATTAATTAAGGCGTTAGTTGTGCACATTAAAGGAGGGGTGAGGATGTCCTCAAGGGAGTGTGATACTAACTAAAATATGAAGAGCATTCATACATATTTATTACTGCAAGTTTATCATTTGCTAAATGTTTTCAAAATGTTTTGGGTGCTAACCCTTGCTTTAAATATTTTTAAAACCCTTTTAGGTTTCCAGCCACAGGGACGCTAGACTTGACTCATTCCAGAGATTTGTTGCTGCAGCATATGTGGATGTTGTAGGATTTGAATGGGAGCATCTATTCCTTTTATTCTTAGAGTAGGGGTTTATCATCAGATACTCAAGCATGTGGCTCACAGTTTTATTTAGTATTCATTTCAAATACTTTGGGATTATTATCATATGTCTTTACTTTTGTTGGGTTTTAGCCGATGGTTTATTCGGTCAGATTATTATTTAGATGTGAATGTTTGAATTCAGTTAATTGTGATTGTTTAAATTCTTTTATTTTCACACAAGTATTTTCATTGAATTAATGAAAGATAAAAATTGACACTAGTCTAATTTTTCACTTAGGTGGTTAGTAATTAGCATGTCGACAGTGATGCTAAGAAGGAATCAACTGAGAAACCTATTCTAATTTAATTTAGGACTAATCATCAGGGTTTAATTAGGCGGGGTGTCACAAATAGTATCAGAGCATCAGGTTCTAGTGTCCTTAAGATCTGTGCGGCTTACTACGTTTCAGCGTAGCATTCGGTTGTTATAGAGCCCTATTATTAAGACTGTTCATTCATTTTCCGCCTTTGAGATATCATTTTTCTGCTATTAGATTTTTGTATAAATTGTAGGCTTATACGATTCGATCTGGTTTTAGATGCCACTGAAGAGACAGCGAGCGGAGAGGGCCGAGGTTAGGGACAAGTTGAGGGAGGCTCGTCAGGAGCTACAGGTACCGCCACCACCTGAGTTAATCTCCACTACTCAGGTTGCAGTGATAGTGGCTCAAGCAGTCGAGACAGCGATGAGGGCTATATCGGCCTATTTTCCTCAGCCCCAGGCACCGCCTCCAGTGGCACCGTCAGTTCAAGCTCCAATAGGGCCACCTTCTTGGCACCGAGTTAGGGAGACCTTTCATAAGGGTCACCCACCTGAGTTTTGGGGTAGTACCGATGTGATAAAGGCTTGTGACTGGAAGAAGAATATTCAGTGCCATTTGCGCATGCTGGAGTGTATCGATGTGCAGAAACATATGCTTGCTACTTTTCGTCTGTCAGGGGAAATTTTACATTGGTGGGAGTCAGTTACCACCGCTGAAGAGAGGGACTTGATGATGATATATGATTTTTGGGTGCGATTTGACCATAAATACTTCCCACCGGCAGTAGAGGCAGAGATGAGGAAGAAATTCGGTGAGTTAGTTCAGGGTGATCGTTGAGTGGCCGATTAAGAGGAAGAGTTCACTCGTTTGGCTAATTTTGTACCAAACGAGGTGAACGACGAGGAGCGAAAGAAGTCAAGGTTTATGGATGGCTTAACCTGAAGGATCAGGTAACATTTGATCGGTAATCCAGCGTTGGTGAGGTACATTGATGTCTTCAATGCCACTTTAGTGCACTGCCAGGATCATCGCTTCCATGTGAAGGGAAGCAAAAGCGGAGGGGAGCTGAGCCAGCAGGGTAAGGCAGTTGGTGGTTATACTAGCGGTGTTCAGCAGCAGTCTAGCAGTCAGCAAGGGAATCAGGTTAAAATATTTAAGCCTGGAGGTTTTCGACCGGGAGGACAGGGGTTTAGGCCGGGCCAACCGGGTCCAAATCAGTAGCAGCAGGTTCCTCGGGGTCGACAGGGCCTAGGGAACAATGGAGGAGGACAGCAGGGCCAGCCTCGTTAGGGCCAACGATAGGGATACGGTTAGAGGCATTATTATTTTTTTGCCAGATGGGACATTTTAAGAGAGATTGCCCACAGAGAGGTAAGGGCCAGCAGCAGGGTGCCCAATAGGGGCAACAGGGTCAAATACCACTAGCAGCACCAGCTCCACCAGCCCCAGAGCAGCAGGGGCAGATGCATTACAGGCGTGTATACAACGTCCGAGATGTTCCCATTCCACCAGCACCTCAGGCGCCACCAACGATTGAGGATATGTTTCCTATCCATGGCCTTGAGGGTAGGATACTTTTTGATAGTGGAGCATCGCATTTGTTCATTAAAACAAATTTTATAGAGTCACCGATTTGCTAGAGACCGCGGGTAGTCTCCGGATGTGTGTAAAGTCACTAGTGGATAGTAGGTCATTGATACACTTGATTTGTAGGGGTGGATATTTTAATTGGGAGACTGAGTTTAGAGGCGTACCTCTTAGTGTTAGATATAGAGGGGTACGATGTCATCCTAGGTATGGATTGGTTGGCAGGTTATCGAGCGACAGTAGATTGCTTTGAGAGAACCATCGTGTTCTCTATTCCAGGACAGGAGATGTTCCTAGTGTCGATGCCTCTACCCGAGGGAGCATCGTGCACCATTTATATTATATCGAGAAGGAGACCTCACAGGAGGTGGTAGTTCTGTTACAAATATTCGAATCCGGTAGTGAGGGACTTCGAGGATGTGTTCCAGTAAATACCAGGGTTACCCTAGCAGGGAAATTGAGTTTGTAATTAATTTAGCACCGGGTAGGAGGCCAATTGCTCGAGAACCTTACCGTATGGCCCCTTCTGAGAAGCGTGAGCTGAGGGAGCACATTCAGTAGCTCCTCGGTCAGGGTTTCATTCAACGAATACGTCACCGTGGCGTACACCGATGTTGTTTGTAAAGAAACGATATGTTTCACTTCAGTTGTGCGTAGACTATAGGGAACTGAAGAAGGTGACGATACGTAATAAGTATCCGTTACCTACGATCGATTATTTATTTGACCAGTTGAGAGGGGCGACATACTTCTCAAAGATTGATTTGAGTTCAGGGTATCATCAGCTACGCATTAAAGAGGAGGATGTCCCTAAGACCGCTTTCCTATTGCGGTATGGATCCTACGAGTTCAGGGTGATGCCATTCAGGCTCACTAATGCACCGGCAGTGTTCATGGATCTCATGAACAGAGTTTTCAGATAGTATCTCGATCAGTTTGTTATTGTGTTCATAGATGACATTTTGATCTACTCTTGCACGGAGGAGGAGAATGTAGAGCATTTGCGTATGGCTCTACAGATGCTACGAGACCACCAGCTTTATGCCAAATTTGAGAAGTGTGGAATTTAGCTACGAGGGGTATAATTGCTGGGTCATGTGGTGTCAGACCTAGGTATTGATGTGGATCCGAATAAGGTATCGGTAGTGAGGGAGTGGGGGAAGTCCATGACACCTATCGAGGTCCATAGTTTTCTTGGATTAGCAAGGTATTACAGGCGATTCATTAAGGGATTTTTTAAAATCGCGAGTCCATTGACGAATTTGACTCGCAAAGGGGTACCTTTTACTTGAAGTGGTCATTGTCAGTTAGCTTTCGATGAGCTAAAGGGCAAGTTGACATCTACACCCGTGCTTACTTTACCGAGGGGAGGACTAGAATATCGGGTCTACACCGACGCATCCTTACAGGGACTTGGGGGTGTGCTACAGTAGGAGGAGAGGGCTATAGCTTGTGCGTCCAGGAAGCTAAAGCCCCGTGAGAGGAATTACCCCACTCACTACCTAGAGTTAGCAACGGTCATTTTTGCCTTGAGGATATGGAGGAACTATCTTTTGGGAGATCAGTTTACTATATTCACGGATCACAAGTCACTTCAGTATCTCTTTACACAGAAGGATTTGAATATGAGGCAGAGACGGTGGCTAGAATTCGTGAAAGACTACCAGTTTTACATATAGTATCATCCTGGTAAGGCTAACATGGTGACATATGCATTGAGCCGGAGACCTACAGGGGAGATTTCAGAGGTTTGGAAAGCAAAGTGGAGAGAGCTTCAGCATGATGATGAGGTAGCCAGAGCGTGCATGTCAGCTTTATCCATTACTCCCGAGATCATTATGCGAGTTGCGAGGGCACAGGCGAAGGACCAGATCTGCCAGGATAGAGTACGTCAACTACTGGACGAGGGATCAGGGGGTTATTCGGTCAGTTCAGAGGGAGGGCTACGCTTTAATGGGAGGTTGATTGTGCCAAAAGATGAGGATTTGAGGCACGTTGTTATGACAGATTCCCATGGTTCGAGGTTTGCGGTACATCCCGATAGGGATTAAATGTAACAGGATATGAGGAGGCAATATTGGTGGGCAGGAAGGAAACGGAACATAGCGGAGTTTGTCTTGAAATGTACCACGTTTCAACTCGTGAAAGTTGATCATCAGAAACCTCTAGGGATGCTACATCCACTGGAGATTCCCGTGTGGAAGTGGGAGAGCATCTCCATGGACTTCATTACCGGGTTGCCTACAACTCAGAGGGGACATGATTCCATATGGGTGATTATGGATTGATTGACCAAGGTAGCCCATTTCTTATCGGTTCGCACAGACTTTGAGACGATGCGTTATGCGCAGCTATTCATAGCGGAGATAGTTAAGTTGCACGGAGTGCCGGTTAATATTGTGTCTAACAGAGATAAGGTTTTTTTGGCCCATTTCTGGCAGATCTTTCAGGAGGCTATGGGCACAGAGTTACGGTTGAGTATCGCCTATTATCCCCAGACAGATGGGCAGACTGATAGAGTAAATCAGACGCTGGAAGACATGCTCAGGATGTGCATTTTAGACTTTGGGGGAGGATGGGAGCGATATCATCCTTTAGTAGAGTTCGTGTATAACAACTCTTACCAGTTTACGATTGGCATGGCACCGTTCGAGGCACTGTACGAGAGACCTTTTCGTTCACCCCCTATTGGTTAGAAGTGGGGGACAACAAGTTGTTGGGGCCAAAGATTATCCAGGAGACAACTGCCAAGATAAAGATAATTCGAGGATGGATTCAGATAGCTCAAGATAGGCAGAAGAGTTATGCTAATGCTTCACCAAGACATGTGGAGTTGAAGGTTAGAGATCAGGTATTGGTCCAGGTGTCCCCTATGAAAGGGGTGATGAGGTTCGACAAGAAAGGTAAGTTAGCACCGAGGTATGTAGGACCCTTCCCTATTATTGAGAGCGTGGAACCAGTAGCTTATTGACTGGGTTTGCCAGAGCATCTTCAGCAGATACTACGTGTTCCATGTGGCATCGCTGAAGAAATATTGGAGGAGCGAGAGGGCCTTCTGGCATGTTCCACTCGAGAAAATTGATTTACATCCAGACATCCTGTATGAGGAGAGATCGGTAGCTATTCTGGACCGTAGTGAGCACAAACTGCGATCCAAGGTTGTTCCACTAGTGAGAGTAAATGGGGGTCATCACAGCATTGAGGAGTCTACCTAGGAGCGGGAGGAGGATATGCGGGAGTGGTATCTAGAGTTATTCATCGCAGGTACGACCTAATTTCGGGGATGAAATTCCTTTGTAAGGGGGAGAGTATGTAACATTCCGTATTTTTATGCATTTTAAAAATTAATTAATTCGGGTGAAAATTTAAATTACCTGCGTGTCGTAATTTAATGGAATTTATTATGAGAATTTGTATATAAATATTAATCAAGAAAATAAATAGTTAATATTTATGGAAATTAAATTACTAGGTGAATACAATATGAATTCAATCATTTTCAATATGAATTCAATGGAATTTATTATGGTTAATATTTTCAATATGAATTCAATCATTTTTGCATTTTTTCCTCTTTTTAATAAAATAGTCATAAGAACTTATTAAATACACAAAAATGGGACTAACAAAGTATAAATTTGGGAATAAAATATAAAAAATAATGGACTCATCAATACTCATGCGTCGCCCACGCACGCATCTCACAATTCATCGCCTCCGATGATGAGTGTCAATGCATCACATACTTTGTTGTGCACCCATTGTTCCTATGCCAATCACTTGTACCATGAGTGCCCATATATTCCTTATCCTTTCGAACCCACCATGGAACCTGTGTATCTATATGACATTGTTAGGGAACCAACATCGGCCTATTATCATGATGTATCAAGTCCCGAGTTGTGTGAGTACCCTAGATATTTGTGGAGGTCTGATCACCCTTCCACACAATATGAATCCCAACTGGATGTTGCGGATCCTCACATGTTCCCATAATCGTCATGGCAACCTAGTGCACATTATACCGATCAGTTCCCTCACTATGAACCCATTGAATATAAACCATTTGTCCATCACGAAGGCGATCCTTTCGTGTATGATGAACTTGGCCCCACTCCACACACTTCATTTGAGTATTCTCCATATAGTCATGATAGTAGCGAGTTGCGTCCACCTCAACCACCGCCACCACCCTCCATCACTTCATCACCATAATCCACCTCCGCTCTCTAGGCACTCTTGCAACAATATATCATCGAGTAAGAGCAAGCCACTCAAATTCAAAATCAAGCTCTCCAATGGCCTGATCAACGCTTAAATGAAATTGAGTGTGAGAGAAAGTCGGACTTCACCCCAAGTCAACCCATTTTTTCCCCCACGTGGAGTGATAATTATTCGTCTTGTACCACTGACTTCGAGTGTGACCAACCCTTTCCTCTCGAGAATCTCGAATTTGAGACCATTCCATGGTCCGAGCCTCAAGTCGACAATTATGTTGACTTACCTTTCATTAGTGAGACTGATCAAATCCTGTCATATCCAAATGAACCTACCATTGAGGTTCACATTCCCTTACCCGATGAATCCAAAACCATGCCCGAGTCTACACCCATTGAGCCTACCGCTTGTGTTCCCGAGGAACCACTTTATTATAGGTTAGCTTTGACTACGAGCGCTCACCATTTTCTCGAGATTGAATCCGAGATGGTTCCCACCTCTCCGGATATGGATCATGTTCCACCATGCTTGACTCACTTTGAGTCATATATTAATGTTGATTCTTCTCTCTCAAATTTGGATGCCTCGTTTACTTTTCCAACCACCTCGTATGGTGACATAATGGTGAATAAGTTATCCACTCACTCGTTTATTTCCACACTTCCTCCTACAAGTGCTCTTGAGGATCACTCCGCACCTGATTAGGAATGTACGTCTCCCACGCTTGAGTTGGATCATCTTCCTCCACCATTTATCCCACCCAATTCACCCTTTATCCCACTCGATACACCATCTATCCCACTCGACCCACCCATTGTCCCACCACCTGGTTTGGATCTTGATTTTACACATTTCATGTTTCCACCTACATTTTTAGATCCTCACCTGAAACCATCCTCCACCTTCCATGAGAGTTTTTATGGTGCTACTCTCCACCGTGACACCGATCTTGTTACTCTGTGCCCGCCACTCTCTTGTGGTGTTGATTTTTTTCCATCGACAGCTCCCTGGCGTGTCACGGCGCTACCATTATCATCATCCATTTATAGAACGGTCATGTGATTTCTATCATCCCCACCCCATTCCACTTTCTACACCATTCTGTCTCCCTCACCAACTTGAGCACCATGCTTATAGGGTCCTTGTTTCCCTCACCTTTCGGCTCAATAAGGCCCAAGACCGATGCTTAATCACCCATGCTTTTCTCACCCTTACCCTAATACCCATGATAGGGGGAGAAATGGCCTCTAACTCTATTATAATCTTATCTAAGTTTAGGAGATTTAACTTAGGGGGAGAGTGCTATCTTGTTAGGTTGATCGTAGTTGATAAAGGAGAGAATTAATTCAGGGGGAGTGATTATTTAATTGCAGTTAATATTTTGATATTCCCTATGCGTTTGATAGTTTGCTTAAGTGTGCAGGAATTCTTATAAATGGAAACGTTCATCATCGGCAAAGATATTGATCCTTGGGTTGTTTGAGTAAAGCAATATTTTTATTTTGGGAGGGACACTTTTATAAGTCTAGTAGGGCTTGATGACCCTTTAGGATTTTTGTTTGGTTTTTGTCTCGGAATAGCCAAAGGGGGAGATTTGTAAGGACACAAGTCTCCGATTGACTCTCAATGTAGTGTTGGCTTAATTCCAGACAAAAACATGTGAGTCATAGGATAGTGTTCATGTGTATACATCCAAGCCTATGACGTGTTAGTTGAAGACGTGGCGACCAAGAGTATAAAGCTTCATCATATGCCGGGTTTAGTGTGCCTCGTTTCTACGTCAACAACATTGTTCCACGCTCCTAAGGTATGAATGCAATATATATATATATATATATATGTATAGGAGCTTGGAATTAATTGGGTGAAATTTATAATTTTTATAAATCACTTTTAACGACTTTGTTTTTACTCATAAAATATTTTTTAGAACTTTCCATAAAAAGTTTTGAGCTTAAAAAATTAATATTTCATTTTTTTTGACACGTCATTCGAACCACACTGGAATCTCGTTCGAACGAGATTGTCAGGTCGTTCCAACCAACTGGCATCTCGTTCGAACGAGATTGCCAGGTCGTTCGAACGAGATTTCTGATAAACTTAATTTTTCCTTTCTGGAACCTCGTTAGTAAAATCGTTCGAACAAAAAGTCGTTCGAACGAAATTTGGCGGGAACAGTTATTTTGGGCGTTTTTGACAGTTTTCCCACTTTTCTCACTTCTTTTCCCCACTATATTTTGCCAGATTAACTAAGTGCGGGAACCAACTCTTTTGAACCAACTTTTTCACTATCCTCCATCTCCTAGAGAGATTTTTAGAGAGTTCAACTTCAAAAGAAAAAGTTCATGTTTTGAGTGTTCATTTTCTTCAAGAAAGATTCCTTAAACACTTTTACACTCATATTGTTTATTCCAAGTTTATATATATATATATATATATATATCATTGCTTGGAGTGTTTGGCACCGGATTTTTCTATACCGAGTTGAAGAGAAGTTTGGGTTTACTTCTAAATCCTACAAAGAAGAAGTTCGTTTGCGTTAACTTACCCACTTGGAGAAAGGCTCCTTGTTCGGGTGGCGGTGGCCGAAAAAGTCCGATCGGTGGATTCCGAGATTGCGGTGGAGCTCTGTGGTTATTCCCTAAGCGGATGTGTGTACAAGAAGAAGCGTTGGGGCTTGGACGGAGTCAAGTTGAGTGTTGTAAGTCTTTCGTGTCTTGTACTTGTAAAACCATACTTAGTGAATTTGTGGCTAGGGTCGTCCGAGGTTTTTTCCCGTTGTGGGTTTTTCCTCGTAGATCGCAGCGTAGTGGTTAATTGTTTATTTTATCTTTTACAAAATCACCTAAAATGCATGCTTAGGTAAAAAGATAAAATTGGTTTAAATCACTACTCATGTTTAATTTGGTGCAACATAATAAGTTGGGTAAATGTTAATTTGATTCAAGTCATTACTTTAATGTGTTAAAATTTGGTTTGGCCTAATTCGCAAAAATGGACTAATTATTTTGTTAGGCAAATTTCTAAGACTTGGGTTAAATTACTTTTGGGCTATAAGTTAAATATTCACAGGTTTGTTTTAAAGTTCAATTTTTAATTTTGAGAAAATTAAAATCCGGTTTTGTTTAATTTTAATTTTGGAAGAATTAAAATTGTAATATTTTAATTGTAAATCTTGCATCTTATAGTCCCTTTAATTGAACCATCTCGCTTCCGCATCTTTAAAAAGGAGATTGAAATTATTCATTTTCAACCCACCCGCCCATGGTCCACCGATGCTTTGCATCGCGTGATGCACTTTGCCATAGCATTGACCATTCTTAGCCCTGATCCAACAGGACTGATGCTTCAGTCCTGTTTGGGGGTGATTCTCATCCCCCGATTTTTCTGTCGTCCCGCACTTTCATCGATTTTATCCTTAGGGTGAGTTCCTATCGGTCTGGCTAAAGACATTAAACTTAGCGCTATCGGGAGGCAGCCCGCTTTTTCCTTGTATGAGTCTCATCCTGTTTGGGGGTGGTGTTTCACATCACCCAATGCTCTACCATGGTTTATAGACTTATACACATTTTGTTTTCTCACTTCTTATTCAGGTTTCATCTTGGCTACATCTCTTCACTTCATTAGCAGTTGATTCTGGTAATCACTTTCCTACCTTCTGCTCTCAATTTAAAAATTATTTTACTTAACATCAAGGACAATGTTCCTTTTTGGTTGGGGGTGGGGAATTTTATCAAAATCGTACCTCTTTTGAAAAATTTATATTTTCAAAACCTGATTTTTGAAAAAATTCTTGTAGTTTCTTTCATCTCAATCATTGACGTGAATTCTCTGTCATCCATCTTTTAAGTCTAGGAATCAAGCCAGATGATTTATTTTTTCTAAATAGCTTATGTAATACGTATCAAGGTATTTTGCACTATGAATTTCTAGACTCAACAACATTTGTGCACTTATCACGTCACTACGGTTTAGAGTTCAAGAGTACTATAATTCTCAAGAGAACCTTTAGGATCACTAGTAGAGACTTTAGCTTGTGAGATTTGTGCCTTTTACCCTTTTAAAGAGTTTTACGCAATATCCGAGTCACAAGTTGATTCAACTTCTTTTGGGTCCGCACAAAATCGTTGTATGATCTCACTATTCTTCACTAAATTTTTGGCATGATCACTGAGAACAACATCTCTTTCGAGTTGTAAGAAACACGTGTCTTGAAATTTGTTCCGAATACTAGACCTTCATCCATTACCTTCGCATATTTCCACATATTCCCCACATCATCCATATACCATCCCCATTTTCATATCAACTTCATTTTTCCACCCACAATTTTTGAAAAAAAAAAAAGAAAAGAGTGTTGATTCCAAATGTTAAATGTCTTAATTGTTGGTTTGAGAAGAGAGAGAAAAATAAATAAAAAATAGAAAAATAGAAGGAAAAAAAATAAAAGAAAAATTCAAAAAAAAATGAGAGATAAAAGAGAAAAAAAAGTTTGTAATTAGTTCTTTTGTAATAAAGACATTTGTTCTTCAAGTATAGAACACTCTTATCGCATCCGTCATCCATCAAACATCCATCAAACCTTCCTCAACTCATCTTATCCCACCATCCTTCCCATTTCATTTCCCCCTTACCCACAATCATCCATATTTTCCATTAGGTGTTCATGCAAATTAAAGTCAACATGGTGAATAACTCGACGTTCTCACCATAGTGATTAACATTTCATTCGTGAGATCATATTTCTTTTTATGTTCGTTCTTTCTTATATGTGTGTGAGACGTTTGAACTTGCTTACATTTACCCTAATATCGAGAGTTTATTTGAGAGAGATATATCCAGTGAGATTTTGAAGTTGAAGCGTTGATTCCGAAAAGGTAATCTGGGAATTACTCTTAATATGCTCTGTAAGGACATTTTTGTCCATTATCAATTTATATGTCGTACGCCGTTACACCGTTGAAGAAACTCAAGATCGCATCTACAACAACGGATCCGAATATCAAAGTGTCTTCAACATCATAGCCTCTGCGAGAATGAACTTGCCGGACCGATCCGCCCCTCAGCCGGACCGATCCGCCACCGGACCAATCCGCCCCTCAAACGGACCGATCCGCTTGCTGCAGATCCAGTATACCCCGGACCGCAAGCGAACCGATGAAGGCCAAAATAAAAGAACCGATCCGCTTGACCGGACCGATCCGCCTCAGAACCGGACCGGTCCGACTGGGATAAATTCGGCCAGATTCGCTTGAGATTTTTTAGGCTCAAAGTTTTCCTATTTAAAGCCAACTTCGGGGAGTTATTTTTTAAGACTTTTCAAGACGATTTTCAGAGTCCTAAATACTCTAAGTCTTCATATTTTTTGAGTCCCAAGACTCTTTTTTATTCACACCAAAAATCCCAATTACTTTTGTGAATCTTTTGGAACCCTAGAACACAAACTTTGTTGTTGTTCATCTTTGAGGAGAGATCTTTGCAACCGAGGGTTGCGTGTCATTGCTGAGGGAGTCTCTACAAAGTTTTATGGCCGCGTGTCATTAAGGAGAGCTGCGGTTCTTTCTTCGTTGTTTGGACTGCGAGTCCTTGGAGGGTGCTGCGTGTATTCTCTTGCTGAGTTCAAGACTGCGTGTCTTTGTGGGTTGGCTGCGCGTTGATCCATTGCAGATTTCTCTATGTAATTGTAAGTTGCGGCTTGTATATTCATAGTGAAATAAAGGTTTTACCCGAAAGGGGTTTTTTCCTGAATTCTGTGTCTCAGCATAATTTTTTGTGTCACATGCTTTATTTATTTATGGGTTGACACTTGCACTTTAGATGCATGATTAGGGGCTGAAATTAAATAAATGTGTTATATTAGAAAGTTGCGAAGTTAATCAATTATCACATAGTCTTGTCTTTTCAAATTGGTATCAGAGCGGGTTACGCTAATTTACTGCGTGATCCTAATTTTTCGAGGATTTACTTTCTGATACAATTTGTCTACTCACATTTTCAAATTGGTATCAGAGCAGGTTGCGCTAATTTATTGCGTATTCCTATTTTCCGCAAAATCGTGTGATATTGATTTTTTTTTAAATCAGTTTTGTGAAAAATCGTAATTTTTCCAATAGAACGCCCATTTAATGAGGAGCCTATTTTTGATAAAGTTCACGACCGTGCTGAAAAATTAAAAAGTTTGAATTTGAAACTTTGCAAAAGAATTAAAGTTTTGGAAAAAGAAAATTCTCTCTTTAAAAGTAAGATTGATTATTTGCAAGCGTTTCAAACTCAAAGTGATATTTGTCGTGAGCACTTTGGTAATTTGTGTACTGATTTTGATTCTTTAAAAATTGCCAAAATGAAGAGTGATGAGAAAGTCCTTGTTTTAGAGAATGAATTGAAGGACTTAAAAAATTCTAGGGTTCCCGTGTGTGCCGTCGAGGATAAAAAAGTAATCGATGATTTTATGGCACGTGAAAAGACTCTTAGGGATAAGTTTGTTTCAATTGAGGGTGAGCGTGATAAACTGTTAAGTTTAATTGATAATTTGAAAAAGAAATCCCTGTCTTTGGAAGAGTCTAATTCTTTGCTTGAGTCAAAAATTTTGAAGTTAAAAAATGATTTGACGGACTCAAGTAGGTTTGATAGTGATGGCAGTGGCTCATCTTGTTCTCATGCTTCTAATGCTAAAGCCAAAACCATTATTTGTTTTAGAGGGTCAACCAATTCTAAGGATATTAGAAAAGGTCACCCCATAGGTGTCGTTCCACCCATTCACACATGTTCGTATTGTGGTAGGAAAGGTCACCTTAGGAGATTTTGTTTCGATCTTGGAAAATGTCCTTGGAAGTCTATGTCTAGTGTTCCCGTGGTTCCCAAATCCCCTACACGTCGTTTCACATCTATTTGGGTTAGGAAAACTTTGTTAGAAGCACTAGATTTTAGACAAGTTGATTCCCGTTTGCTTGCACATGATTCTTCTCTTGCCATATCATATAGATGATTGTGTTTGCATGTTTGTCATACACTAGTTGTGGTTTCATGATTTATACTTGTTTTCTAGTGTTATGACATGTGTACTTTTTGTATATATTTTTGTTTTGAAAATTTTTGAAAAATCCAAAAAGATTTTTGTTTTTTTTTGCACCGTTTATGGATGAACACTTTGGATGACCAAGTCACAACATCATTCCATTATTTTCATGTGACTATTTGATAGTGTTTTGAGACAATAGGTCAATTCATCCTTGTGCTTTATAATGTTTAGAGTCATTAAGATGTAATTAAGTGTTACTTCCTACATGTTTGACTCATGCTTCCTTTAATGCACACATGCACGGATTTGCTTAATTATTGTGCTTGTCTTATCACATGTTGTTTGGGTGTTTTCACTTCAATCCTGTCCTTAAAACGAACCAAGCGCGATAAATTGTTATAAGGAAATTGTGCATATAAAAACCGTTTTGTGAGTTTGTGTGCTTTGTTTGAAAAAAGGGGAAGGGCTGCGAATGGTTCTTTAGCCTTTGCGAATACTAAGCCACCGTTAAAAATGACCTAAAAATGGAGGAATTTTATTATCCGGGGTCCAAAGAGGTTAAAAGAGCCTGAAAAATTGAAAGGCAATAAAAAAAATATTCATGCCAAAAAGGGGCCATTTAGGTTTTTGCACCAATTCTCCAAAGTTTGAGAATTTAGATTACCTCTAAAAGAATATATACATGAGGGTGTTTGGTTGGAGAATTAAAACGGGTTTGCACGTCCTTAAAATCCTTGAAAATGCGCTACATAGTTTTGGACGTTATTGGTGTGGAAATCATTTTGACTTTGATTTGTTGATTTGCATAAGACGATGTCATCTAAATTCAACAAACTTTACACCTAAGGATACCTTTGATGTTCATTCGTTAGGAGTACACGTATGCATCGTGCACTTATGATTGATTGAGTTGATTTACCTATCGAATGTGTTCACACCCATTCATTCCATTTCCATGACTTGGTTGTTTGAGTCTAACTCCATGGTGTGATTTTTGTTTCATATTTGTATATCGTGACACCCCGATTTTGCTTATTTGATTCATTCTTCTCATTTGTCTATTTGGGGACATCATAAAAAGGGGGAAAAGAATTATCATATTATGGGGGAGTTTGTATTTTGGGGGAGTTTTTGAGATATAGCTTATGTTTTTATCATATATTGGTATCCATGTTTATCTCATTTCAAACTCGATATGTCACGTGGTATTTTCTTTGTCTCATGTGTGTAGGTATAAAGATTGAAGATCAATATGTTGCACACCCTGATGAGAAAAGCTTTGAGATTTGATGATTGTTGAAGATTGAAGAACAAACGAAGAAGATTTATACCTTTGTATCTTTCCATCTTTAGGGTTCATGGGAGGGTAGATTTGTATAGGTCATTAGTTGATAATTCAGATATTTTTTATGTATGTACCGGCATAGACATAGGGGGAGATTTGTAAGGACATTTTTGTCCATTATCAATTTATATGTCGTACGCCATTACACCATTGAAGAAACTCAAGATCGCATCTACAACAACGGATCCGAATATCAAAGTGTCTTCAACATCATAGCCTCTGCGAGAATGAACTTGCCGGACCGATCCGCCCCTCAGCCGGACCGATCCGCCACCGGACCAATCCGCCCCTCAAACGGACCGATCCGCTTGCTGCAGATCCAGTATACCCCGGACCGCAAGCGAACCGATGAAGGCCAAAATAAAAGAACCGATCCGCTTGACCGGACCGATCCGCCTCAGAACCGGACCGGTCCGACTGGGATAATTTCGGCCAGATTCGCTTGAGATTTTTTAGGCTCAAAGTTTTCCTATTTAAAGTCAACTTCGGGGAGTTATTTTTTAAGACTTTTCAAGACGATTTTCAGAGTCCTAAATACTCTAAGTCTTCATATTTTTTGAGTCCCAAGACTCTTTTTGATTCACACCAAAAATCCCAATTACTTTTGTGAATCTTTTGGAACCCTAGAAAACAAACTTTGTTGTTGTTCATCTTTGTGGAGAGATCTTTGCAACCGAGGGCTGCGTGTTATTGCTGAGGGAGTCTCTACAAAGTTTTATGGTCGCGTGTCATTAAGGAGAGCTGCGGTTCTTTCTTCGTTGTTTGGACTGCGAGTCCTTGGAGGGTGCTGCGTGTATTCTCTTGCTGAGTTCAAGACTGCGTGTCTTTGTGGGTTGGCTGCGCGTTGATCCATTGCAGATTTCTCTATGTAATTGTAAGTTGCGGCTTGTATATTCATAGTGAAATAAAGGTTTTACCCGAAAGGGGTTTTTTCCTGAATTCTGTGTCTCAGCATAATTTTTTGTGTCACGTGCTTTATTTATTTATGAGTTGACACTTTCACTTTAGATGCATGATTAGGGGCTGAAATTAAATAAATGTGCTATATTAGAAAGTTGCGAAGTTAATCAATTATCACATAGTCTTGTCTTTTCAAATTGGTATCAGAGCGGGTTACGCTAATTTACTGCGTGATCCTGATTTTTCGAGGATTTACTTTCTGATACAATTTGTCTACTCACATTTTCAAATTGGTATCAGAGCAGGTTGCGCTAATTTATTGCGTATTCCTATTTTTCGCAAAATCGTGTGATATTGATTTTTTTTTAAATCAGTTTTGTGAAAAATCGTAATTTTTCCAATGGAACGCCCATTTAATGAGGAGCCTATTTTTGATAAAGTTCACGACCGTGCTGAAAAATTAAAAAGTTTGAATTTGAAACTTTGCAAAAGAATTAAAGTTTTGGAAAAAGAAAATTCTCTCTTTAAAAGTAAGATTGAATATTTGCAAGCGTTTCAAACTCAAAGTGATATTTGTCGTGAGCACTTTGGTAATTTGTGTACTGATTTTGATTCTTTAAAAATTGCCAAAATGAAGAGTGATGAGAAAGTCCTTGTTTTAGAGAATGAATTGAAGTACTTAAAAAATTCTAGGGTTCCCGTGTGTGCCGTCGAGGATAAAAAATTAATCGATGATTTTACGGCACGTGAAAAGACTCTTAGGAATGAGTTTGTTTCAATTGAGGGTGAGCGTGATAAACTGTTAAGTTTAATTGATAATTTGAAAAAGAAATCCCTGTCTTTGGAAGAGTCTAATTCTTTGCTTGAGTCAAAAAATTTGAAGTTAAAAAATGATTTGACGGACTCAAGTAGGTTTGATAGTGATGGTAGTGGCTCATCTTGTTCTCATGCTTCTAATGCTAAAGCCAAAACCATTATTTGTTTTAGAGGGTCAACCAATTCTAAGGATATTAGAAAAGGTCACCCCATAGGTGTCGTTCCACCCATTTACACATGTTCGTATTGTGGTAGGAAAGGTCACCTTAGGAGATTTTGTTTCGATCTTGGAAAATGTCCTTGGAAGTCTATGTCTAGTGTTCCCGTGGTTCCCAAATCCCCTACACGTCGTTTCACATCTATTTGGGTTAGGAAAACTTTGTTAGAAGCACTAGATTTTAGACAAGTTGATTCCCGTTTGCTTGCACATGATTCTTCTCTTGCCATATCATATAGATGATTGTGTTTGCATGTTTGTCATACACTAGTTGTGGTTTCATGATTTATACTTGTTTGCTAGTGTTATGACATGTGTACTTTTTGTATATATTTTTGTTTTGAAAATTTTTGAAAAATCCAAAAAGATTTTTGTTTTTTTTACACCGTTTATGGATGAACACTTTGGATGACCAAGTCACAACATCATTCCATTATTTTCATGTGACTATTTGATAGTGTTTTGAGACAATAGGTCAATTCATCCTTGTGCTTTATAATGTTTGGAGTCATTAAGATGTAATTAAGTGTTACTTCCTACATGTTTGACTCATGCTTCCTTTAATGCACACATGCACGGATTTGCTTAATTATTGTGCTTGTCTTATCACATGTTGTTTGGGTGTTTTCACTTCAATCCTGTCCTTAAAACGAACCAAGAGCGATAAATTGTTATAAGGAAATTGTGCATATAAAAACCGTTTTGTGAGTTTGTGTGCTTTGTTTGAAAAACGGGGAAGGGCTGCGAATGGTTCTTTAGCCTTTGCAAATACTAAGCCACCGTTAAAAAGGACCTAAAAAATGGAGGAATTTTATTATCCGGGGTCCAAAGAGGTTAAAAGATCCCGAAAAATTGAAAGGCGGTGAAAAAAATATTCATGCCAAAAAGGGGCCATTTAGGTTTTTGCACCAATTCTCCAAAGTTTGAGAATTTAGATTACCTCTAAAAGAATATATACATGAGGGAGTTTGGTTGGAGAATTAAAACGGGTTTGCACGTCCTTGAAATCCTTGAAAATGCGCTACATAGTTTTGGACGTTATTGGTGTGGAATTCATTTTAACTTTGATTTGTTGATTTGCATAAGACGATGTCATCTAAATTCAACAAACTTTACACATAAGGATACCTTTGATGTTCATTCGTTAGGAGTACACGTATGCATCGTGCACTTATGATTGATTGAGTTGATTTACCTATCGAATGTGTTCACACCCATTCATTCCATTTCCATGACTTGGTTGTTTGAGTCTAACTCCATGGTGTGATTTTTGTTTCATATTTGTATATCGTGACACCCCGATTTTGCTTATTTGATTCATTCTTCTCATTTGTCTATTTGGGGACATCATAAAAAGGGGGAAAAGAATTATCATATTATGGGGGAGTTTGTATTTTGGGGGAGTTTTTGAGATATAGCTTATGTTTTTATCATATATTGGTATCCGTGTTTATCTCATTTCAAACTCGATATGTCACGTGGTATTTTCTTTGTCTCATGTGTGTAGGTATAAAGATTGAAGATCAATATGTTGCACACCCTGATGAGAAAAGCTTTGAGATTTGATGATTGTTGAAGATTGAAGAACAAACGATGAAGATTTATACCTTTGTATCTTTTCATATTTAGGGTTCATGGGAGGGTAGATTTGTATAGGTCATTAGTTGATAATTCGGATATTTTTTATGTATGTACCGGCATAGACATAGAGGGAGATTTGTAAGGACATTTTTGTCCATTATCAATTTATATGTCGTACGCCGTTACACCATTGAAGAAACTCAAGATCGCATCTACAACAACGGATCCGAATATCAAAGTGTCTTCAACATCATAGCCTCTGCGAGAATGAACTTGCCGGACCAATCCGCCCCTCAAACGGATCGATCCGCTTGCTGCAGATCCAGTATACCCCGGACCGCAAGCGAACCGATGAAGGCCAAAATAAAAGAACCGATCCACTTGACCGGATCGATCCGCCTCAGAACCGGGCCGGTCCGACTGGGATAAATTCGGCCAGATTCGCTTGAGATTTTTTAGGCTCAAAGTTTTCCTATTTAAAGCCAACTTCGGGGAGTTATTTTTTAAGACTTTTCAAGACGATTTTCAGAGTCCTAAATACTCTAAGTCTTCATATTTTTTGAGTCCCAAGACTCTTTTTGATTCACACCAAAAATCCCAATTACTTTTGTGAATCTTTTGGAACCCTAGAACACAAACTTTGTTGTTGTTCATCTTTGTGGAGAGATCTTTGCAACCGAGGGCTGCGTGTCATTGCTGAGGGAGTCTCTACAAAGTTTTATGGCCGCGTGTCATTAAGGAGAGCTGCAGTTCTTTCTTCGTTGTTTGGACTGCGAGTCCTTGGAGGGTGGTGCGTGTATTCTCTTGCTGAGTTCAAGACTGCGTGTCTTTGTGGGTTGACTGCGCGTTGATCCATTGCAGATTTCTCTATGTAATTGTAAGTTGCGGCTTGTATATTCATAGTGAAATAAAGGTTTTACCCGAAAGGGGTTTTTCTTGAATTCTGTGTCTCAGCATAATTTTTTGTGTCACATGCTTTATTTATTTATGGGTTGACACTTGCACTTTAGATGCATGATTAGGGGCTGAAATTAAATAAATGTGCTATATTAGAAAGTTGCGAAGTTAATCAATTATCACATAGTCTTGTCTTTTCAAATAGTCTTGTCTTTTCATGCTCAACCCGTTTTGACTGATGCACACCACACACGTTGAGTTCTAGGAAGGATGTGCCTTGAATATTCATATAGCTAAACATTTTACACATTCTAGCTGGTATTTCTCAAATTATTTCTTTCATGATGGATTGTGAAATTATTCTATGTCTAATAAGAGATTGACCGTCGTTTTCAAATAAAGAATTTTGTGGGTATATTCCCTCCAAACCCTCATGAGACACAACTCGTCCTGTAGGGCAACCTATCGGTTAAAGACTTGTTGCACATGCTGAGTACAATCGCAAGTGCCCACGAAAGTGGTACACTTTTGGTTTTTTATCTTTCTCTTTCTCTCTATCTTATTGCTCGAGGACTAGCAACGCTCTGTTTGGGGTAGTGTGATAAGCACCCAAAAGTGTACATTTCATACCGCGAATGGACGTATTTTAGTTGTTAATTCTTGACAATTTGGGTCTTCTGCGCGTTAATATTTATTTGTAGGTCATTTGTGTCTTGCGGATGTAAAAACGATAAATCAAGTCAAATATGCAATTCATGGAGCTAATTCCCCAGTCCCGTAAACTTACCCGAGCCTAAACCAGTCCCTGAACCTACCTCGAAGCCCGTGTGTGCTTAGTTTGTGCCTTTTTAAATTTTTTAGATTTTTAGTTTGAATCGTTTTTATTTTTAGGATTTATTTTAGATTTATTTAGGGTTTTTAGAATTTATTTGCATATTTTTCTATTTCTTTTTATTTAGTGTAGTTTTATTTTGATTTTGATATTTATTAGTTTTTAGTTTTTATTTTATTTTGTCTTATTTTATTAAGATTAGTTTTTAGGAGTTTATCTTTAGTTTTAATAGATTTTACATTTTTTTTAGGACTTTAGTTTTCATTTTTATTTGATTTTTTTTATTATTTTAGTTTTTAATAGCTTAGGATTTTATTTTCTAAAGTTTTAATTTTTTTATTTTTTATTTTTTTAGTTAGATTTTATTTTATGTTTTTAGTTTTAATTTTATTTTTTTGGTCCAAATTAAACACACACACACAATTAACCCAACTCACTCACACCTAAATAACCTACACCTTAAACAAATCCCTAAGCCACACCCAAACACCCTACACCCTAACAAACCCTATCACCCCTACTTCATCTTCTCCAACAAACCAACACACACCCACTTTCTCTCTCCACTTTCCACCATAACCAACACCCACTTCTCTCCCTCTCTAAAAACCCATCAACATAACCCCACACCTCAAAACATAACAAAACCCACCAATCCGGTTCCACCATGATCTCAACCCGAGCTTCCATTATCATACCCCTCAGACCTCATCTCATGCGACAAATTCGGAGCAACCTGAAACCCATTTCTATACAACCCCTCGCCGGTACAAAACCCGAAAACCTGCCTAAACCTAAACCTGTTTCGACTACAACCGAACCCGAGCTCCTATCATTCCGGCCTAACTTCCAACCCGCCGACGGCAAAGCCCAGACCAACCGGACCTCACCTACAAACCGCCGAGAAACCCGTCCACGCAACCCTCAATACCCGAAACCAAACCCGCCTCCCATTTTAAATCCAAGACCCACCTTACCCATTTCACTTCTAAACCCATCTCGATTTCCTTCTCCACCTGTTAAAAAACCAAAAGCCAAAGACCAAATAAATCAAAAGTAACACCCACATGTTTTAAAACCCCATTTATACCCTTTTCCATTATTACCCCCAACTAACCACTTACCCCATATACCCAAATTACCCTCTTAACCAAATCTAATTTTAATTCCCTCACCCCTCACTCTCATGACCTCACACAATCCATGCACATGTTTGCATTTCTCCATTTTAACCCCGACTTATTCTCACAATCCTCATGTCCAATTAATCTCTACCCAATTTACTCTTAGTTCCATGCCTAGTATTTAAAGAAGATGAATACCATTCAAGAAGAGGATTGATAGGCTAGAGAGAGAATTCTAAAGAGATAGGTTAGATTAGAAAACAAATTAGGAAAATATTTTGTAAATAGTTTTATTTTTATTTTTATTTTTTAAAGATTTGTGAGGATAAATTGTGAGTAATTTAATTGAGTATTATATTGAATTGATTATTGTTGGATGCTCATATTGGATGGATGGTGCTTGATTTCAAAGAAATTAGAGTTCAATTTCATTTCAAGAGATTGGGTTTAATTGTTCTCTTCTCTTCTATTTTTTTTTTATTAGCCTTTGATTATTTGTTCATCATGTTTAATATCATGTTAGGCTAAATTCCCTTTCAAGGGGTGGGGTGAACCCTTATTTGATGTTATTGTGATTTAATTAGTTTGATTAATTGAAAATTCCCTTTGAATGTTAATTTTGATCCCTCGCCCTTAAATTTACGCCTCGAGAGAGGGTAAATGATTTTTGAGAGAAAATCGGAATTCTAGTTATAATACCCATTTTATATTCGAACTGGAGATAAGGGGTTTCTTAAGTGTGATATTATTCCTTGAATTTCAACTCTATTTTCATTTTCTAAGATTTACATAAATTTTGATGAATCGATCCTAGAGGGTGATTAATTAAAAGGAGTGTATATTTATTTTCTAGAGTTGTGGAGGGTTAAACTTAATTTTCTAAAAGATTACTATTAAAATTACACTTGCAACGAGAGTTGATTTGTAATTTTAATATTAATTTGGGAGAATTCAAATAATTAAATTAATTAATTAGAATAGCTATAATTTGTGGTGTAGTCCCACTCCTTGATTGCTCTCACATTTATTTACCTCACTTTATCTCTTATTTTAGTGTTAGACTTTGTTCATATTTCTAGTCACTTTTTAGTTTGTTCTTTACATCATTGATTTAGTTAATGTTATTCACATCCTCACCCGAATTGTTTTAATAATGAAAAAGCTAAAAAAAATTAGAAAAAGTAAAAATCTCAAAAAGAAAATAAAATTAAATTTCAATTGCTTTCCCCTCACTTCACTCACTTGAATTGGATCGATACCCTTACTTACCTCTACACTTTAGTTTGATATTATTTTGTAAGTAATCGAGGATGTTGATTAACTTGACTTCAATAATGACTACACACAAAAAGCAAGTTATCATTTAGGGTTAGAGAGATTTTTGGGGTTTTTTGTGGAACTTGACCCTCTCCTCAATTTTCTTCTTGGTCTGACACCCATTAATGTAAGTGGATACTATTCATTGTCTTCTTCTCTCTTATTTATACTTTGTAACCTAGATTTCCATGCTTTCCATTTATTTTCACGTCTAGTTAATTTTAGTTGTTAATTTAATTAGTGTGCTTTAATTAATTAGTTGCATTTTATTTAATGTCATTTAATATGTTTAGGGGCTAATTTAATCTAGGTTGTGTCGGATTGAACTCACCTAGGGTTGACGTGTTACTTTGCTTTGGTGATGGAGTTTACGTTATTATTTCGAGTGTGTTGTCCTAGTTATTATGCCTAGGAGATTTTATGGGGTATATCATGTATGCCCCATATTTACGACCTTGCGTGCGTAATTTTTGGGATATTTGTTGACGCCAAAATCATATTAGTCTTTTATGCGAATTTAGGGGTGTGACAACTCTTGATTTATTTAAATGATGAAACGAGACACAATCTTAATAACTCGTCGACCCATGTAACCATTTTATACTAATTAACTTGGGGTGAGTGATATTCAATGCAACCTATAGTTTTTATTCCTTTGTTAATCTAGTTTAATTTACATTTGCCTAGTATAATCTTTTATTTTTTAGTTAGCAAAATTATCTTTTACACTTTTATTCTAGAAATATTAAACCAATTAAATTCTAGCAACTCGTCTCTCTGGATTTTCGATACCCGGACTTGGCCGCTATACTCACATGTTGAGTGTAGTCATAAGTTTAGATTTTTATATTAAGGCGGTGAACAAAAAATAACGATCAGCGTTTTGACATGCGCTACTTTTCACCCTAAATCAAAATGGCGTCGTCGTCGGGGATAATTTGGTTTAAATATTAACTGATTTAGTGATTTGATCCCGACAACTTGCTTAATCAAAATGGTGTCGTTGCCGGGGACTTGTTTGTTTTAGAACTTATTTGATTTAGTATTTCGTAGTATTTTTTTTCTATTTGTATTTTTTGCCTAACATTTTTGTAGGACTTCTACATTTGAGCGCTAAGAAACGCTTGAATTTTTCGCGCGTGCATCACTTTATGGAATTCGCCACTTCGAGCCTTCTTTTGGGTAAGCATGTCTTATTCCAGTCCTTTCGGTAATCATTATGATAATTCTCAAAATTTCCGTAAACCTATGACTTTTGGTCAATACTTAGAGTCCCAAAAAATTACAAATTCAAAAATGACTTTGGGTGAGTATTACAAAAGTCAAGCTTTGGAGTGCGTGTATTTTGAGGATGATGATAATGATTTTGGGCCTCTTAGTTTTCAAAATTCTTATAGTTTTCAAAATTCATAAAATAATGAGTTTGAGTATAGTTCCGATAAAAAATTTTAAACTTCTCATTTTAAGGAATCGGCCCCCGACCTATGACTTTCGGTGAGGGTTTGCTCATGCTTGAGAATGAGATGTATGAAGACCGTTATCGGGAAGAAAATCGTTTGTGGGAACACTAATTCGATTTATTATTTGAATCCGACGATGATTTTTCTTTCAAAACTTTTGAAGTCGAGGAATGTTTCGAACCAAATGTGGATTTTTTACCGACTTTGGAACAAACCATTCTTGACTTGGCCCATGATTTAATAGAAAATGAAAGTGAGGATGAAATGGATGTAGTATCCATTTGTAATGAAATGATTTCGTCTTTGGATCCCAAAGAAGAAAGTTTCATTGAAAATGATCGTATCTCCTTCGAAATTCCAACTTCGAATGATGATAACTCATCTCTTGAGTTTGAATTATTTCCTCCCCCTTTTCATTCTCCCTTATCACACTGTCACAAGTACCCGATGAATCGGTGCCGAACTTTAAAACGTTCAACCCTTTCACCGACGAGGAGTACTTGCTCAAGTTGCTTACCATGAAGGCATCTTTGCCTCCTTATGCGCCCCCTCCCATTCCAATTTCAAAATAGTTGGGAGATGATTCAATTTTCCTTGGCCTCCATGTGTATTTGTCACCCGTCTTATCCAAATCCCCCATCCTCTCACTAAAAATTTTAATTGGGGATGGTTCATTTCTTACACCTTACACATGCCATCCGTTGTTCAAACGAAATTATTATTTTTCGGGAGGCATGCATGAGTGGGAGGGTTCGCCGTGGATCTTTCAAAGTCAAATTATTTTCGTGGTGGACCCTCAACTATTTAGACTTCTAGTGTATAGTTAGTGTGAAGCCTAAATAGTAGGTTGTATATATTTAGCTTTTTATTCTTTCTTTCTTTTTATCTTTTCTTTCCTTTTTAATTTAGTTTAGTGTAATTCGTTAACTTTTTGTTACTTTTTTTTATTCTTTGGTACTAACATGTTTTGTAGAATCTTTGGACTCGTACTTTTCGAAGATCGCTCCATTGTGGGTAATATCGTTATTTTCCTCTTTTTAACTTGGTTCCTAATTTACATTGAGGACAATGTCGGGTTTTAGGTTAGGGGGTGTGGGATATTCTATCCATTCATTGGTAGTTTCTTTGATTTGATTATATGTTCTTTCTGAGCATGCTTTTCTTGTAAAAATTAAAAATTTCAAAAAAAAAATCTTTCTTTTTTTTCTCCTTTGTTGGGTATTTTGCCTTTATTTCCGATGATAAATTTTAATAAATGCCCGATCCAATAGACAACTCAATGATGCATGTTCTCGATTTTAGAAGTTATTAGACTTTAGTCCTCATATTATTGATGTTATGAATAACTTCATTAATTAAACTTTAATCCTATGAGCACATGCACCTTTCTTGCGTTATTGATTTGGTTTAAGATTTTTATAACTCCGTAATCTTTTGTTGCATTGTATATACTCAAATTGAGTAAACTTTGTACCTTTCGTCATTTGTGAGTGTATACGCAATTCTTTCCACTTTGAAAATGTTACATTCGTCGGTAATCTCTCTATTCTTTCATTGATCGTTCATTAATTGAGTCTATATGTTGAAATGTGTTACTTGAGCATGATTTTCATGTATTGTTTTGACTCGAGAATTGTGTAAACTTTAGGAAATGATCATAGGAAATCTTTGTTATACCACCCATATTAGCCTTGACCTCACCCTATATGTTTACCCTCGTCAACACCTTTGAGCCTAAATATTATTATTTCGTTTCATTACTCAAAATCCAATAACCAATTCCAAATTGGAGTTATAAACCATACACATTACCTTCCATACCTTTTTTTATAATGCTACTTGGGATTGAATGATGTTATTGTCGTGTGGTTTCAAGTTAGGCATGTGAGAGTGTGAAAAGTAAAGGAAAAAAATGAAGAAAAAGTGAAAAACAGTGCGAAAAATAAGAAAACAAAATAATGAGAAGTTTGTATATATTGTGTGTATAGTTCTCAATAAGAATTGATTACTCTCCCCATTGTTATATTCAATGCCTTTTATGGATTGTATTTTTCAATTTTTGATATTGTCCGCATTCTTCCCATTATCCCGAGTTTTCATCCCCGAACACTTTGAATCCGTACATGTACCTTTCATTTCATACCTTAACCCAATACCTATATTACAACCCTATACAAGTCATATGTGATCTTAGGGTGCATTTAATTTAAAAGTTGAAATAGTTTTGATAATCTGTGAAAATGCATTTCGCCTCCATTAATGAGCGATATCTTTCATTGAGATTATAATTTTTCATTTTATATATATCATTCTTCATTTGCGACATATGCGCGGCCTAGTTTTCATTTACATTTACACTTTATGCCTGCATGTCCCGTCTATTACCTCCCGTTTCGAGTGATTTCATTTGTTAACTGTAATGCCCGTGAGGATCGAATTATATGCACACTTTTATTTTTATCCGGTTTATATAAGTTTTTTGCCAAATCATACTTTGCATATGCTCGCTCCCCTCCCATATTTTAAAGTTTCAATTCTATGAGGTTCATTCTATAATTTTGATAATACGAACTTTTGTGTGAATTCATTCACTGTGCTAACAATGTGTATAAAATCTTGTTCGTATTGTTGGGCGTGTCGCATGTTGATTGGTCATATTTTGAGGAAACCATATGATGTTTGTGGGTTTCATCCCTGAAAACCCTCACGAGATGACATTCGTCCACTAGAGTAACCTAGGGGTTTAACGGCTTAATGCATATGCTAAATGCAATCGTTCGCCCGCGAAAGTGGCCTTATCTTTTTTATCTTTTTTTATCGCTTTTGTATATATCTCCCATTTTGTGGTTTTCTTATAGTTCTTCTTGCTTTGAATTTCATTACTAGGAACTAGCAATGTGCAAGTTAAGGGGTGTGGTTCGTATCGAATACTACATATTTATACCCTCTAACTTAGGCATTTTAGCCCCCTCGGGTACTTTAATGCCTATAATTATACTCGTTAATCAGAAGACCTTTGTTTTATATACTAACATCTTATTTGAGGTATAATTGAGCTTTATAGGTATTAAATTGCTTAATATGAAGTTTGGGAGCGTTTCACTAAAATTTCATAGCGATTAGCACTTCAGGGGCATTTTCATAATTTCACACTTCGATATTTTTGCCCGAAGCATTCACGGGAGTCGTATCCCTCGGGCCAAGCTTCGCGTGGCCATGAACGGTGATCGAATCGGAGTCTGAACGAAGGAAACACGGACTTTTAATCGAAAAAAAATTATAAGAAAAATAACAATTTCATTAACGACCTCTAGGTCCCTTTTCTCTTTCATTAACAATTTCATAAATTCTCCTTGTGTCCCTAAATCGTTTTTTGCATCAAACCCACTTCGAAGATGGAAATTTCGGTTCCAGGCTCCGATTTTGGGTTCGTCTCAAATTGAGAACTTTGGTCCGAAATTGGAGCATGATTATTGACCACAATCGCAAATGAGTCTTGGACATTTAGAAATTTGAGGTTTTTGTTGGTCATTAATGGAGCTTGAGCTTTGGCTATAGAGTTTGAGAAATCGGTCTTAGATTTTGGCATATATCGCAGCCATGATTTAACAGCTTTGGTTGTCCCAACAGCACGGTTGACAGGCCCGACAAGCGGTCGACCGGGTTTTTTTTTTGCACTACGACGCAGACAATAGCCATTTTTACTATTCACATGATCGACCAGTCTGAGGCCCCCGTCGACCGGTGATCTGTATTTTTGCCACGATTTTTGTTGTAGCCCTCTTTTTCCTTTTTTATTTTCTTTTTCTATTTTCTTTTCTTTCTTAATTTAGGAGACTTATCCTTTTCTTTTCTTATTTCTTTTTATTTATTTATTTTTCTTCCAACTTAGTATAAATAGACCACTTGGTTTATTTTTGTAGATATCCTGTATTTTACTTAGTTTAGGGTTAGAGATCTTTTTGGGTTTTTTTGTGGAACTTGACCCTCTCCTCCATTTTCTTCTTGATTTGACACTCATTAATGTAAGTGGATATTATTCATTATCTCCTTCTCTCTTATTTATGCTTTGTAACCTAGATTTCCATGCTTTCCATTTATTTCCACGTCTAGTTAATTTTAGTTGTTAATTTAATTAGTGTGCTTTAATTAATTAGTTGCATTTTATTTAATGTCATTTAATATGTTTAGGGGCTAATTTAATCTAGGTTGTGTCAGATTGAACTCGCCTAGGGTTGACGTGTTGCTTTGCTTTGGTGATGGAGTTTACGTAATTAATTCGAGTGTGTTGTCCTAGTTATTACACTTAGGAGATTTAACGGGGTATATCATGTATGCCCCGTATTTATGACTTTGCGTGCGTAATTTCTAGGATATTTGTTGACGCCAAAATCAAATTAGTCTTTTATGCGAATTTAGGGGAGTGACAACTCTTGATTTGATTAATTGACGAAAACGCATTCCTAATAACTCGTCGACCCATGTAACCATTTTATACTAATTAACTCGGGGTGAGGGATATTCGAAACAACCTATAGTTTCTATTCCTTTGTTAATCTAGTTTAATTTATATTTGCCTAGTATAATATTTTCTCTTTATTATCTTTTATTTTTTAGCTAGCAAAATTATCTTTTACACTTTTATTCAAGAAATATTAAACCAATTAAATTCTATCAACTCATCCCTGTGGATTTTCGATACCCGTACTTGGCCGTTATACTCACCTGTTGAGTGTAGTCATAAGTTTAGGTTTTCGTATTAAGATGGTGAACATAAAATAACGATCAGCGTTTTGTCACGCACTACTTTTCACGCTTAATCAATTACCTTTGCCACATAGGCATGTTGGACAGAGAAGCGTGCGGCACAAATGTGGGAAGAAAGAGGAACAACTCATAATAAGGCATTTTTGTATGATGATTGATTTTTTTCGTTTTACATTCAAATGTTGTAATAATTTCTTAACGCTTTTACTGTTTTATTGTTAAGTTAGTTTAAAGACAACATTTTTTGCTCATTACTAGGACTTTTCACATTCCATGCCTACATCAACTAATGCGAACTACTTGAATGTGAGGTTTAAATTGAAAAAATGAAAATGTGGAGTCGTAGTTGACATTAGAGTTACTAAGTCGGATAAGAATAATAACTTGGACCTGGGTAGGATCTACTATTAATGTGCGAAATGTGGGATTTGGTTACGTTGTGTAATACCTTGTCTGGATGTTATTTCGTCAGAATATACGACGTTGCCTAATGAACCAAACTCAGATGACCTCAACCAACAATGTGGTTCATCAACTTCCACTGTTCCAATAATGTGGACTACATAGAAATGATGGATATGCTTCGATCACTCAAGTGGATGCTATATGTCATTATGCTATTATTTTTGTATGCAAGTGTTGAAAGCATGTTGTGGTTGGGAACAATGTGTGTATGCTATTATGTAATCTTAACCTTATTTATTTGTCTGAACCTTCTTATATCAACCGTATGCTACCGATATGAATGAAATTGCATTTTTTCTCAACATTTGGTGCTGTTATTTTTAGTATAACTGATGTTTACATTTGGTGTTGCTATATAGTATGACTATATACCTGATAATAGGACTGATAATTGGTGTTGCTAATTGGACTGATAATTGGGTTGATAATTGGTGCTGCTAATTGGACTGATATAGTATGTTTTTATAGTATGTTGCTACACACCGAAATTACTTTGGATGTTGAGATTGGATGATACTTTGGTTGCAGAACAATTTTGGCTATACAGTTGCAATTTAATTTTATACTCGCTACATTTTTAGTATATTAAATGTTGAGATTGGATGATACTTTGGGTATGAAATTCTTAGGAATTGATATACCTACTATACGTAAATTTTGTACCTGTTATACTTGCTACATTCTTAGGTTTTGATATCATATCACTTTTCTATTTTTTGGCTTTGATAATTCAATCCCTGCTACGTTTTTAGAACCGTTGTCATTTGAATGTCTGTTAATTAATATTTCAGCCATCTCACAACATCTTATCTACTCTTTTATGTTCTAACAATTAGTGTTCCAATTTCTTCACTCCATATGAATTTTGATATTTGGATATGCATCTTTCGTGCACTGTGCTTGCCATTTAATTTTTTTATTCATAAAACATTTAAATGCTCTATGTTGTAACTAGTTTTTGAAGTGTAGATGCAAGGAGGAGATACTTCATAGTCCTTAGAACTTCAATTGTGTAGTTTAATGTCTTCTTGAGGAGGAGAAAAGTGGTAACTAACTTTGAACTTCTATGTCTTAACTTCTCAGTTGTAACTAGTTTTGAATTATTGTTATTTTTTGATGTTTTAATATGTCCAAGGGGCATATCTATTATGATTGTGAAGATAGACTAATTTACTGCATATGAATATGAATATGATAAGATAGATGGCTTTTTAGTATGTTGTTAGAAATTGACTACTTTCTCCCAAAAATCAGTTAAATGGTTCGGGAAATTTGATAAGTGGTTTCAAATTACGGCTATAATGATGACTTTATATAAATGACTGTATAGTATGACTACTTACCTTTTCAAATTTGATACTTGTTCAAATAATAAACTGTTATAGTATGCTGCTACAACTGATAACAATTATAGTTGAGAAGCGGCTATAATATGTTGTTATTGTGTAACTGAGCAGCAACTTTAGTATGCTGCTATATTCCAAAGATTATGGAATGATACATTTTTATATAGTATGTTGTTTGATAATTGTTTTTGCATTTAAGAGATGGCCCAAAATAGAGTCAACGTCCCATTTTGACCATCAAAAGCAAATGTTCCAATCGATCTAGAAACACCTCACTCATAAGTGGAAGTACCTTTCAAGAAGCCACAAGTGCGTTGGACTGATCAAATGGATGGGCACATGATGTATGCTCATATAGGTGAGGTTCTTGCTGGAACCAAAAAGGTTGATAATGGTTTCACAGCGGCGCATATGAAAATCGTGATCGATGTTGTCGGGAAAGGCTTCCATGTTATAGTGGGAATCCCACATGTCCACGCACGTTTGAAGACTCTTAAAAAAGAGTACTTGGAAGTTTACGAGCTACTACAAGTTAAAGGATTTAGATTTGACCCAACTACATCCTCTGTAACTTTCGATCCAAGTGTGTGGGCCGATTACATCACGGTACGTATTAAAGTGCATATTCATGGTATACCCACAGAAAACTAATGGTGACTCAAATGTTGGCAAGACAAGTCGGAGGCTGCGAAGATGGAAGGCAAGTGTTGCCTATATTATGATGAGCTTACCATCATATATGGAAACGGCACCGCAATGGGGCCAAACTCTCAGTCTGGTGGTGATTACTTCCCATCAATGGAAGGTAAATGCATAAGGCAAGCTGTAATAATTAAAATCACGAGTCACATCGTAAATGGTAATGACTAAAATATTTATTATTGTAACAGGAATACTTGATCCCAGGGAAGATTTTGTTAATGTAACTAAAATTGAGTTCCTGGAGACTGAATCACATACCCCAGCTAGGGAAACGTAAAACTCCCTGATAAGTACCAAGACTTGTGGCTATGCCAAGGACGAGATGTAGGCGCGATAATGCCTTAGAGGAGAGTACCCGTGCATTGGCCATTATTGCCGAATCGTCGCGGGTGATAACAACTGATATGGACTTAGATGCGAAGTTGAACACCCTAGAGCATGTGAAGTGGCAAGACATTCTTGATCCCATCGAGGCAATGGAATTGAGTAAAAGTGATATGTTGCGATAGCTTTCTATGTTTCAGGAGGATCAAGGAATGGAACGCATCTTCATGGGTATCACGAAGGAGGCGTTTGCCAAGAGTTGGGCTATCAACAAGTTGTATGGGAATTAAGCCCACATTTTCGACTCTATATCTTGCATGTTTCTGTAATGCACACTTGACTGATCGTGAAACTTAATCTATATATGTTGTATTCTATATTATGATATTACATTATAGGCTAACTTAGTGTGGCCAATTTTTAGGAACTCATTTTTAGTTATGGTATTTAATACTATTTTGTACTCATTTATAATTCGCCGATGTTTTTATAATACGCTAATGTCATTATATTTGAAGACGAAGTAATGAAACAGTGATTGCGCATCTGGTATAAACACAAATTAACGTACATGTCATACTAAATGAGAATGGAATACTTGAAATATTAAAATTAAAACTAAACCACATTTGCTTGAACACGAACATACACTAAGAAAATGAAGTGACATAAACTTCACACAGGAATCAATGATGAGAAGCAATGCGACATTTTTCTTCCCATCAGGCGTCGTGGGAGATAGCTTACAAAATCATCGTCTAGATCATCTTCTGAGAAGTCTGGCATATCTGGGTCTTATATGTAAAATGGATCTACAATGCCTTTTTTAAAATATTTTTTCGCATGGACACGGTGCAGACGACGTTCCATTTATTGGATTTCCCTTTTTAAAATATGGACAACTTCGTCCTGCTTTGTCATGTCATTCAAGTGTATGGTTGACCTTACTTGCGGGACTCGTAGTCCATGCCATCTGCAAAAAACTTCAAGATCACACCTCATGTTAAACAAACGCGACCACATTATGTAACCTTCAAAAATGGTCGGAAGCTTACGCTCAACTTTAGAAGGTGGGTAAAATATCACATGACCAACGTAGTCAGAAAATGGACTACTTGTGTCGATGGTCTTGTTCTCAAACTTTATTTTCTCACCATACCAAGTTATACTAAACGGGGCGAAGTAGGTACCGGGATTTGTCATCAAAATTTCTAGGAGATAATCTTATACTATATCCCAACCATCGTAAAAAACACTTATCAATTTTTTTCCTTTCTTATGTGAAGTCATTTTTTACTAACTTAGAACATACTTGCCAACTTACCCCTTTTATAGAAATTATTACACAAGGAGGTTTTGATTTGAAATTTGTAATTCATAATTTAAAATTTAAAATTCAAAATTATAAAATTCAAATTCAAAATTTCAAATTTCAAAATTTGAATTTTAATCGTGAAATTTGAAATTTGATTCTGAAACACACTTCCTTCTAGTTTATAAATAGGTATATGGTCAAACACATACGGTGCATTCATATTTTGAGTTCGACGATGATTTTGCTTCCGAGACTTTCAAAGTTGAGGAAGGTTTTGAACCAAATGAGGACTTTGTGCCTACTTTGGAACAAACCATTATAGACTTAGCCCAATCCATAATAGATATTGAAAGTGAGGATGAAAGTGATGTAATATGTATTTGCAATGAAATGATTTTTTCTTTGGCCCCCAAAGAAGAACATTTCATTGAAAATGATATTATTTTCTTCACAACTCAATCTTCATGCGATGACGATTCATCTCATGAGTTTGAATTTCTTTCATCCCCATTTTCATTTTCGTTTATCACACCGTCACAAGTAACCAATGATTCGGTTTCAAACTTTAATGTTTCAAACCTTTTCACCGATGATGAGTACTTGCTCGAGTCGCCTTCCACGATCGCATCTTTGCCTTCGTGTGTGCCACTCCCATTCCAATTTCAAAATCTTTGGGAGGATATTCATCTTTTCTCGATCCCCACATGTTTTTGTCACCCGTTTAATCCAAATCCACCATCGTCCCTCCAAAACTTTTAATTGGTGATGGCTCATTTCTTCCACCTTACACATGCCTTCCGTTTTTCAAACGAAATTCATATTTTTCGGAAGGCGTGCTTGTATGTGAGGGTACACCGGTTATCCTCCAAAGTCAAATCATTTTTACGGTGGACCCTCAGCTATTTAGACTTCTAGTGTATAGTTAGTGTGAAGCCTAAATAGTAGGTTGTATATAGTTAGCTTTTTATTCTTTCTTTCCTTTTTAATTTAGTCTCTTGTAATTAGTTAACTTTTTGTTATTTGTTTTTGCTATGCTCAGTACTAACTTGTTTTATAGATTCTTTGGACTTGTTCTTGTGGGGATCGCTCCAATTTTTGGTAATATCGCTATTTTCCTCTTTTTAACTTGGTTCTTAATTTACATTGAGGATAATGTAAGGTTTTAAGTTAGGGGGTGTGGGATATTCTATCCATTCATTGGTTGTGTCCATGTTTTTGCTCATATGTTAGTTACTTAGTATGCTTTTCTTAGAAAAATTCAAAAATTTCAAAATTATTTTCTTTCTTTTTTCTCTTTTATTGGGCTTTTTGCCTTTGTTTTCGATGACAAATTTTAATAATTGCCCGATCCAATAGACAACTCAATGATGCATGTTCTCAATTTTAGAAAATATTAGACTTTAGCCCTCATATCATTGATATTATGAATAACTTCATGAATTAAACTTTAATCCCATGAGCACATGCACTTTTCTTGCTATATTGATTTGGTTTAAGATTTTTATAACTCGATAATCTTTTGTTGCATTGTATACACTTACACCGAGTAAGCTTTTTACCTTTCGTCGTTTGTGAGTGTTATACACTATTCTTTCCTCTTTGAAAACGTTGAATTCGTCGGTAATCTCTCTATTCCTTCATTGATCATTCATTAATTGAGTTTATATCTTGAAATGTGTTACTTGATCATGATTTTTATATATTGTTTTGACTCGAGAATTGCGTAAACTTTAGAAAATGATCATATGCATTTGATTCGTATCGAATTATGCATTTAATTACCCTCAAACTTAAGCTTTTTAGCCCCCTCGGGTACTTTAATGCCTATAATTGAGCTATTATAGGTATTAAAGTGCTTAATATGAAGTTTGGGCGCGTTTCGATAAAGTTTCGTCGCGATTCGCACGTTCAGGGGCATTTTTGTAATTTCACACTTCGGGATTTTTGCCTGAAGAATTCACGAAAGTTGTAGGCCTCGAGCCAAGCTTTTCTTGTCCGTGAAAGGTGCACGAATCGAAGTCCGAACGAAGGAAACACGGACCTTTAATCGGGGAAGAATTATAAGGATTTAATTTATTATTATTATATTAATATTTTAACAATTCATTTAATTACCTCCATGTCCCTTTCTCTTTCAAATTTCAGGAGATTCCATGGAAAATTTTTGGCTTTGGCTCGGGTTATGCTCGGGTTTTGGGTTCACCCAAAATTGGTGCTTTTCGTCCGAAATTGAAGCTTGGGTCGCGTACGGAACTAGTTGTGGGTCGTTTGGCTCGAGTTTTTGGAATACCCACTTTGGTATTTTGTTGGTTTTGGCCATTTTCGGTGGGTTTTGGATTGAGACATTTGGGACTTCGTTTTGGGTGTGGATTTTGACAATTATCATGGTCCGAGAGTGGGTCACACACACACGAGCTTGGATCGTTGATTTTTGGTCCCATTTCGCAAATGGGTTTTGGGAGCGTGAATTGGATATGTGGATTTCATTTTTTTTTGCAGCAGGATTTCATGACTACGGCTAGGATATTGGGTTTTTGGACATGGAGGTCTCGTTCCACAGTGACTGGCATTGCCGGTCGACCGCGCCCATGCCGCCGATCGACCGTTGGCCTTTCAGTCGAGACAGTGTTATTTCCCCTTGCCACGTGGTCGACCGGTCACTACCCACGGTCGACCGGGACTCTGTTTTGGACGATTATACCTGTTGCCCATTTGCCATTTCTTATTTTTATTTTTATTTTTTCGTTTTCTTTTAACCCTTTAATTTGTAACTTATCCTTATTTCTTTTCTTTTTCTTTTTTCTTTCTTTGTTTATTCCAACTTAGTATAAAAGGCAACTTATGTTTATTTGTAAAGAGATAATCTTAGTTTTAGTTAGTTTTAGGGTTTGAAAATATTGGGAATTATTTATTGGAGACCTCCCCTCTCTACCAATTTGGGTATTTCCACCATTAATGTAAGTTTATTTTCTTCTTCTTCTTCTTCTTCTTCTTCTTCTTCTTCTTCTTCTTCTTCTTGTTTAAGATTTGTTCATTGTTCTTGCTTTGTATTTAATTATTTATTGCCTAGAAAATTAGTGTAGTTTGATTAATTCTTGCTTTAATTATTAATTAGTTTAATCATGTGTGTTGAGTAGTTAAATAGGTTTTGGGTCGTGTGTCCGCCATTGATGGGCATCGACCTCCAAAAATTAGGTTTCGTGTAAAATTATATTTAATTGAAACCTTGCGAATTAAAATGGGACTATTATACTTTTAACTTTCATTGTCACGCAACGTTAGTATTTAAAGCGATAATTCAATTTTAAGACGCGTGTCGCCATTTTTTATTAAATATTTAATCTCGCATCGTTGGCTTAAATTCCTTCATGTGTGATGTTTATGATTAATTAAAAATGCTCGATTAAATGTTTTCGTACCGAAATTCTAATTTCGCGTGTTTAGCCCATGGCAGGTACGTGACCCCGACCCTCGTTTTATTTAATATTGTTTAGACTTAACTTCTTATTTTTTCCTTTTATTTACAACCACCCATCACCTTTTACATTTTTATTCTTGAAATAATAAATCGATTAAAATCTGTCGAATACTCCCTGTGGATTTGATACCCGACTTACCGCTATAGTTTTATCGCAAGTGCAGTCGTAATTTAGGTTTTTGTATTAACACGGTGAAACGAATACAACGATTAGCGTTTTGACGCGACGCTACTTTTCACATGCTTGATCAAAATGGCGCCGTTGCCGTGGAGTGTTTTGTTATTGATTGTAATTGTCTTATTATTTCGTAGTATTTTTTCTTTTGTATTTGTATTCTTTGTTTTAACCTTTTTTGCATGATTTTTACATTTGAGCGCCTAGAAACTCTTGAATTTTATCGTGCGCACATCATCTTTGTGGAAATAGCCATCTCGAGCCTTTGTTAGGGTAAGCATGTCTTATTCCAATCCTTTTGGTAATCATTATGATAATTCTGAAAATCCTCGTACTCTTATGACTTTTGGTCAATAGTTAGAGTCCTAAAAAATTGCAAATTCAAAAATGACTTTGGGCGAGTATTACAAAAGTCAAGATTTGGAGTGCGTGTATTTTGAGGAGGAGGAGGAGGATAACGATTTTGGGCCTCTAATTCCTTATAATAAGAATGTTGAAACTAAAAGCTATAGCTTTCAAAATTCTTATACTAATGAGTTTGAGTTTAGTTTCGATAATAATTTCCAAACTTCTCATTTCCAAGAATCCGCACCTCAGCCTATGACTTTCGGTGAGGGTTTGCTCATGCTTGAGAATGAGAGGTATGAAGACCGTTATCGGGAAGAAAATCGTTTGTGGGAACATGAATTGGATTTATTATTTGAATTCGACGGCGATTTTTCTTCCGAAACTTTTGAAGTCGAGGAATGTTTTGAACCAAATGAGGATTTTATGCCTACTTTGGAACAAATCATTCTTGACTTGGCCCATGGTTTAATAGAGAATGAAAGTGAGGATGAAATAGATGGAGTATCCATTTGTAATGAAATGATTTCGTCTTTGGATCCCAAAGAAGAAAGTTTCATTGAAAATGATCCTATCTCTTTCGAAATTCCAACTTTGAGTGATGATAACTCATCTCTTGAGTTTGAATTTCTTTACTCCCTCTTTTCATTCTCCGTTATCACACCGTCTCAAGTACCCGATGAATCGGTGCCGAACTATAAAACGTTTAACCCTTTCACTGACGAGGAGTACTTACTCAATTTGCTCTCCATGAAGGCATCTTTGCCTCTATGTTCGCCCCCTCCCATTCCAATTGAAAAATATTCGGGAGAAAATTCAGTTTTTTTTGGTCCCCTTGTGTATTTGTCACCCGTCCTATCCAAATCCCCCATCCTCCCTCCCAAATTTTTAATTGGGGATGGTTCACCTTTTTCGCCACCCACATGCCTTCCGTTGTTTGAACGGAATTCCTATTTTTCGGGAGGCATGCATGAAAGGGAGGGTCCATCTTTTATCCTCCAAAGTCATATTGTATTTTGGGTGGACCCTAAAAAATTTAGACTTGTAGTGTATAGTTAGTTAGGAGTCTAAATGGTGGGCTGTACATATTTAGCTTTTTATTCTTTCTTTCTTTTTAGTTTTTCTTTCCTTTTAGTTTAATCTAGTGTATTTAGTTAAACTTTTTGTTATTGCTTTTTGTTATGCCTTGGTACTAACATATTTTGTAGAATCAATGGACTTGTAATTTCCAGAGATCGCTCCATTTTGGGTAATGTCGCTATTTTTCTTCTTTAACTTTGTACTTAATTAACATTGAGGACAATGTCGGGTTTTAAGTTAGGGGGTGTGGGATATTCTATTCATTCATTGGTAGTGTCCATGATTTTGATTATATGTTATTTTCAAGCATGCTTTTCTTGAAAAAATCAAAAATTTCAAAAAGATTTTATTTCTTTTTTCTCTTTCTTGGGCCTTTTGACATAATTTCTTATGATAAATTTAATAATTGCCCTATCCAATTGCTAACTTAATGATGTATTTTCTATTTTTTTCATGTTATTAAACTTTAATACTCACATTATTCAATATTGGGAATAAATGCATGAATTAAACCATGAAAACCCATGAGCACTTGAGCATATTTTCTAAAATCATTCGGTAGGACAATTATAGCTTGGAATCTTTTTGTTGCTATGTGTACACTAAAAACCTAGCGAGCTTCGTGCTTTTCTTCATTTTCGAGTGCTTATACATTACTATTTCTCTTTCTTGAATAACGTATCTTGTTGGCGATCTCATTTTCGTTTCATTGATTGCATATTAATTGAAGTATCACTTTAGCATGATTTTCAACGGTGTTGAGTCTCGAGAATCACATGAACTTTAGGAAAGGATCATAGGCCCTCTTTGTTGTTAACCCATACGACCTGACCCTTACCCTTATACATATCCCTAGTCAACCTCGTTGAGCCCTATTATGACCTTTCTTTTCGTCCCAAATCCCCTATCCAACTCCACATTGGAGTTTTACACCATACATTTTACCTTGCTTACCTATGTTTGGAATGATATTTGGGATTCAATGATGTTGTGTAGTATGGTTGCAATTTAAGCATATGAAAAGAGTGAGAAAAGAGCATAAAAAGTGTAAAGAAAAAAAGAAGAAAAAGAGAAATAAAAAGCAAAAGAAAACAAAAGAAAAAAATGAGAAAAGGAAGAAAAGAAAAAGAAAGATAAATTTGTATATATTGTTTATAATGATTCAATAATCCTTGTTACTCTCTCGATTGATATATTTAATGCTTGTCTGGAAATCATTTTTCAATTTTGAAATTGCCCGCTATTTTCCATTATCCCAAGTTTTTCATCTCCGAACATCTTTTGTATCCGTAAATACATCCTTTTATTTCATACCCCTAACCCCAAACCTACATTACGACCCAATAAAGTCCTATTTGATCCTAGGGCAATGTGATTCAAAGGTCGAACATTAGTGATAATCTGTTTAAGTGCTTTTCATATCGGTTAATATACGATATCCTTTCATGAGATTGTTTTTTGCACTTTTATATTTCGTTCTTCATTAATGACATGTGCGTGGCCTTGTTTCCTTTTACAATTACTCTTTATGCCCGCATGTCCCGTGTGTTACACCCTATTCCGAGTGCTTCTATTTGTTGAGTGTGATATCCGGAGATGATTGAGTGAAAGCATGATTTATTTGTTATCCGGGATATAGGCATTTTTACTGAATCAAAGTTTTTTACATGTGCATGCACCCCACTCACATTTGAGGTTTCAATTCCATGTAGTTATTTTTTTAATGTTGATAGTTTCGAATTATTGAGCAAAATTCCCTTTTGCTTTGTTGATAATATGTTGAAATATCTAATTGTTGTTAAGTTTGGCATATTGGTTATTTGGGCATGTTTTGAGGAAACAATTTGATGTTTGTGGGTTTCATCCCTGAAAATCCTCACGAGACGACACTCGTCCACTAGGGTAACTTAGGGGTTTAACGGCTTATTGCATACGCTAAATGCAATTGTGTTCCCTACGAAAGTGGTATTTATATTTCGATGTATATATACATGTTGTGATTTTCTTATAGTTCTTCTTGCGTTGAATTTCATTACTAGGGACTAGCAATGTCTAAGTTAGGGGGTGTGATTCGTATCGAATTATGCATTTAATTACCCTCGAACTTAAGCTTTTTAGCCCCACGGGGTACTTTAATGCCTATAATTATGCTCGTTAATCAGACAACCTCTGTTTTATATGCTAAAATATTATCTGAGGTATAATTGAGCTATTATAGGTATTAAAGTGCTTAGTATGAAGTTTGGGCGCGTTCCGATAAAGTTTCGCTGCGATTCACAAGTTCAGGGGCATTTTTGTAATTTCACACTTCGAGATTTTTGCACGAAGAATTGACGGAAGTTATAAGCCTCGAGCCAAACTTTGTGTGGCCACGAACGGTGCGCGAATCAGAGTCCGAACGAAGGAAACACGGACCATTAATCGGGGAAGAATTATAAGGATTTAATTTATTATTATTATATTAATATTTTAACAATTCATTTAATTACCTCCATGTCCCTTTCTCTTTCAAATATCAGGAGCTTCCATGGGTGATTTTTGGCTTTGGCTCGGGTTATGCTCGGGTTTTGGGTTCGCCCAAAATTGGTGCTTTTCGTCCGAAATTGAAGCTTGGGTTGCGTACGGAACTAGTTGTGGGTCGTTTGGCTCGAGTTTTTGGAATACCCACTTTGGTATTTTGTTGGTTTTGGCCATTTTCGGTGGGTTTTGGATTGAGCCATTTGGGACTTCTCTTTGGTCGTGAGTTTTGACAATTATCATGGTCCGAGAGTGGGTCACACACACACGAGCTTGGATCGTTGATTTTTGGTCCCATTTCGCAAATGGGTTTTGGGTGCATGAATTGGATACGTGGAATTTATTTTTTTTGCAGCTTGATTTTATGACTACGGCCAGGATATTGGATTTTTGGACATGGAGGTCTCATTCCACAGTGACTAGCACCGTCGGTCGACCGCGCCCATGCCGTCGGTCGACCGGGAATTCTATTTTGGCCTTTCAGTCGAGACAGTGTTGTTTCCCCTTGCCACGCGGTCGACCGGTCACCACCCCCGGTCGACCGGGACTCTGTTTTGGACGATTATACCTGTTGCCCATTTGCCATTTCTTATTTTAATTTTAATTTTTTATTTTTCTTTTAACCCTTTAATTTGTAACTTATCCTTATTTCTTTTCTTTTTCTTTTTTCTTTCTTTGTTTATTCCAACTTAGTATAAAAGGCAACTTATGTTTATTTGTAAAGAGATAATCTTAGTTTTAGTTAGTTTTAGGGTTTGAAAATATTGGGGATTATTTATTGGAGACCTCCCCTCTCTACCAATTTGGGTATTTCCACCATTAATGTAAGTTTGTTTTCTCCTTCTTCTTGTTGTTTAAGCTTTGTTCATTGTTCTTACTTTATATTTAATTATTCCTTGCCTAAAAAATTAGTGTAGTTTGATTAATTCTTGCTTTAATTATTAATTAGTTTAATCATGTGTGTTGAGTAGTTAAATAGGTTTTGGGTCGTGTGTTCGCCATTGATGGGTGTCGAGCTCCGAAAACTAGGTTTCGTGTAAAATTATATTTAATTGAAACCTTGCGAATTAAAGTAGGATTATTATGCGTTTAACTTTCATTATCACACAACGTTAGTATTTAAAGCGATAATCCAATTTTAAAACGCGTGTCGCCATTTTTTATTAAATATTTAATCTCGCATCGTTGGCTTAAATTCCTTCATGTGTGATGTTTATGATTAATTAAAAATGCTAGATTAAATGTTTTCGTACCGAAATTCTAATTTTGCGTGTTTAGCCCATGGCATGTACGTGATCCCGACCCTCGTTTTATTTAATATTGTTTAGACTTAACTTCTTATGTTTTCCTTTTATTTACAACCACCCATCACCTTTTACATTTTTATTCTTGAAACAATAAATCGATTAAAATCTGTCGAACACTCCCTGTGGATTTGATACCCGACTTACCGCTATACTTGTATCGCAAGTGCAGTCGTAATTTAGGTTTTTGTATTAACGCAGTGAAACGAATACAGCGATTAGAGTTTTGATGCGACACTACTTTTCACGGCCTTGATCAGCATTTTTTGTTATATCACCCATATTGACCTTGACCTCACCTTAAATGTTTTCCCTCGTCAACCCCTTTGAGCCTAAATATAGACTTTCGTTTCATTACCCAAATTCCCATAACCAATTCTAAATTGGAGTTATATACCATACATACACCTTTCATACCTTCATTTGGAATGTTGCTTGGAATTGAATGTTATTATTGTTGCGGTTGCAATTTAGGCATATGAGAGTGTGAAAAGTAAAGAAAAGAAAGAAGTGAAAATGGGAAGAAAAAGAGAAAGCAAAAAGAAAAAGAAAACAAAAGAAAACCTAAGAAAATAATAAAAGAAAGAGAAAGAGAAAGTTGTAAATGTTGTATATAGTTCAATAAGCTTTGATTACTCTCCCCGATGATATATTTAATGCTCGTTTGGAACTTATTTTTTCAATTTTGATATTGCCCGCATCTTCCCATTATCCCGAGTTTTCATTTTCGAACACTATGAATCTGTACATATATTCCTTTCATTTCGTACCATAGCCAAACCTACCTTATAACCCTATCAAGTCCTATGTGATCTTAGGGTGCATTTAATTTCAAAGTTAAAATAGTTTTGATAATCTGTGAAAATGCATTTCGCCTCCTTTAATGTGCGGTATCTTTCATTAAGATTAAAGTTTTTATTTATTATATAGCGTTCTTCATTTGTGACATGTGTGCGACCTGGTTTCCATTTACATTTACTCTTTATGCCCGCATCTTCCGTGTGTTACCTCCCTGTTTTGAGTGAATTCACTTGATGAGTGTAATGCCCCTGAGGATTGAATATATGATTGCTTTAATTTTATTCGGTTTATATACGTTTTTGCCAAATCACACTTTGCATGTGCTCGCTCCCCTCCCACATTTTAAGGTTTCAATTTAATGAAGTTCATTCCATAATGTTAATAACACGGAATTTTGTGTGAATTAGTTCACTTTGCTAATAATGTGTATGGAATCTTTTTCGTTGTTGTTGACTTCGTCGCATGTTGGGTTGGGCATATTTTGTTGAAACCATATGATGTTTGTGGGTTTCATCCTTGGAAACCCTTACGAGGCGATACTCATCCACTAGGGTAACCTAGGGGTTTAACGGCTTATTGCAAATGCTAAATACAATCGTGTTCCTTACGAAAGTGGCATTTATATTTCGATGCATATATACATGTTGTGATTTTCTTATAGTTATTCTTGCTTTAAATTTCATTACTAGGGACTAGCAATGTGTAAGTTAGGGGGAGTGATTCGTATCGAATATTGCACTTTATACCCTTTTAACTTGGGCATTTTAGCCCCCTCGGGTACCATAATTGCTATAAATATGCTCATTAACCAGACAACCTCCGTTTTATACGCTAATATGTTATTTGAGGTATTATTGATCTTTTATAGTTATTACGGTGCTTAGTATGAAGTTTGGGCGCATTACGATTAAGTTTCGTCGTGATTCGCACGTTCAGGGCATTTTCATAATTTCACACTTTAGTATTTTTTACCAAAGTCTTCACGGAAGTTGTATCCCTCGGGCCAACCTTCGTGTGGCCACGAACGGTGAACGAATCAGAGTCTGAACGAAGGAAACACGGACCTTTAATCGGGAAAGAAATATAAGACTATTTATTATTATTTTATTAATATATTAACAATCTATTTAATTCCATCTATGTCCTTTTCTCTTTCATTTTGCAGGAGCTTCCATGGACGATTTTTCTTTGGCTCGGGTTTGCGCTCGGGTTTTGGGTTCATCCCAAATTGATGCTTTTTCGTTCGAAATTGAAGCTTGGATTGCGTACGGAACTAGTTGTTGGTCGTTTGGCTCGGATTTTTGGAATACCCAATTTGACATTTTCATGGTTTTGGCCATTTTTGGTGGAGATGGGTTTTTGGTTTGTTGGTGTAAGGACATATTTTTATAAGTCCGTTATCAATTTGTTATGTCATATACCGATACACCGTCGAAGAGCATTCAAGAGCAATCTACATCAAAGACGGATTCGAATTAATCATGTTCTTCATCAAAAAGACTCTACGAAGTTTACTTTGGTGAGGTTATGTTTTTAATACCTTAAATTTTCACTTAGAGCTTTTGAGATATTTTTACAAAATATTTTCTAAGTGTTGGAGCGGACTTTTTCGTCAAAGTTTAAGAATGAGTATTTTTTCTAAGTGTTGAAGCGGGCATCGATTTTGACGCCCAGGTCATTCGCGCGAAATCAGCATCTCGTTCGAATGAGATTGAAAGTCGCGCGATGTCGTTTGAACGAAACGCGTCCTTTGTAACATCTTCTTCTCATTCGAACGAACTCGCATTTCGAGGCGGTGCAGTTTTTGTATAAATACTCATTAAATGGTTCCGTTTTTTTAAGAAGTCCCAGCGTTTTGAAAGATAGAAATCTACGAAAGTGCAGAATCCTTTTGACTTCTTCCTTTAAGGTTTTAATCCCTTTTTGGTTTTCAATTCACAAAAGTCCCATATGCTTTAGTGAATTGTTTGGTGTTTAAGAACAACTTTGCTTTTGTTCAACCTCTGTGGAGAAGGCATCTCCATCTTTTATCAGTGGATACCGAGCGTAGTCATTCTGCATGTGGACAAGCCTAAGACGACGAACCAACGCCTGGAGGGTATTTCGTTGTCTCTCATATCTTTGAAGGTTTGCTGAAGGCAATGTGCATTACACACTTGTGGGCGATTATCAGGTTGTGGGTAAGTCAAAAGCCTTGTGAATTCTTCAAAGTGTTATAAAAAGTTTTTACCCGAAAGGGGGTTTTCCTATATCGGTCGTCTTTATTTTTCATGCATGGTTTGAATGATTTATCATATTTAGATGCATGTTTAGGGGCTGAATTAAGCTTGTTTAAAAATAGACTCTAATTAAATAAGTGTGCCAAATTAGAAAGTTACGAATTAATTTAATCAATTATCACACAGTCACGTTTTCATTTTATCAAATCGGTATGAGAGCAGGTTGCGCTAATTTATTGCGTATTCCTATTTTCAGCAAAATTTTGCGATATTGATTTTTTTTTTTAAATCAGTTTTGTGAAAAATTACAATTTTTCTAGAACGCCCATTTAATGATGAGCCTATTTTTGAAAAAGTTCACGACCGTGCTGAAAAATTAAAAAGTTTGAATTTGAAACTTTGCAAAAGAATTAAAGTTTTGGAAAAAAAAAATTATCTCTTTAAAAGTAAGATTGAATATTTGCAAGCGTTTTAAACTCAAAGTGATATTTGTCGTGAGCATTGGTAATTTGTGTATTGATTTTGATTCTTTGAAAATTGCCAAAAAGAAGAGTGATGAGAAAGTCCTAGTTTTAGAGAAGGAATTGAAGGACTTAAAAAATTCTAGGGTTTCCGTTTGTGCCGTCGAGGATAAAAAATTAATCGATGATTTTACGGCACGTGAAAAGACTCTTAGGGATAAGTTTGTTTTAATTGAGGGGGAGTGTGATAAACTGTTAAGTTTAATTGAAATTTTGAAAAAGAAATCCCTGCCTTTGGAAGAGTCTAATTCTTTGCTTGAATCAAAAATTTTGAAGTTAAAAAATGATTTGACAGATTCAAGTAGGTTTGATAGTGATGGTAATGGCTCATCGCGTTCTCATGCTTCTAATGCTAAAGCCAAAACCATTATTTATTTTAGAGGGTCAACTAATTCCAAGGATGTTAGAAAAGATCACACTTTAGGTGTCGTTCCACCTGTTTACACATGTTCATATTGTAATGGAAAGGTCACCTTAGGAGATTTTGTTTTGATCTTGGAAGAGGTCCTAGGAATTCGAAGTCTAGTATTTTGTTGGTTCCCAAAACCCCGTGTCGACGTGTTACATCCGTTTGGGTTAGAAAATCACTTTTGGATACACTAGATTTTAGAATAGTTGATTCTCATTTGCTTGCACATGATTCTTCTCTTGCCATATCATATAGATGATTGTGTTTGCATGTTTCTCATACGCTAGTTATATTTTTTGATATATTTTTGCTAGCGTTGTGACATGTACTTTTTGTATGGATTTTCGTTTTTGAAATTTTTTGAAAAATACAAAAAGATTTTAGTTTGAATTTTTTTTTTTAAATCCAAAAAACAAATTGTATTTGGTTTGCACCATTTATGGATGGACACTTAGGATGACCGAGTCACAACATCATTCCATTTAATTTCATGTGACTATTTGATAGTGTTTTGAGACAATAGGTCAATTCATCCATGAGCTTTATAATGTTTGGAGTCATTGAGATGTAATTAGTTGTTACTTCCTACATGTTTGACTCATGATATTCTTTATTGCACACATACATGGATTTGTTTGATTATTGTGCTTGTCTTATCACATGTTGGTTTGATGTTTTCACTTCAATCCTGTTTTTAAAACGAACCAAGCGCGATAAAACTTGATAAGAAAGTTGTGCATATAAGAACCATTTTGTGAGTTTGTGTGCTTTATTTGAAAACGGTGAAGGGCTACGAAAGATGATCATTTATCCTTTGCGATTAAGCCGCCATTTAAATTGGACCTAAAAAATTGAGGAAATTTATTATCCGAGGTCCAAAGAGGTTTAAAAGAGCCCGAAAAAATTTAAAGACAATAAAAAGAAATTCATGCCAATTATGGGCCATTTAGGTTTTTACACCAATTCTCCAAAGTTTGAGAATTTAGTTTAACACCTCTAAAAGAAAATATATATAAGGGAGTTTGGTTGGAGATTTTATAACGGGTTTGCACGTCCTTGAAAATCTTAAAAAACCCTAAAAAGTTTTGGACGTTATTGGTGTGGAAATCACTTTGACTTTGATTTGTTGAGTTGCATAAGACGATGTCATCTAAATTCAACGATTTTTACACCTAAGGATACTTTTGATGTTCATTCGTTAGGAGCACAGGTATGCATCGTGCATATATGATTGATTGAGTTTATTTTCCTATCGAATGTGTTCACACCCATTCATTCCATTTCCATGACTTGGTTGTTTGAGTTTAAATCTATGGTGTGATTTTTGTATCATATTTTTCAAAGTGGTATCTTATTTTTGTATGAAAAATTGAAAAATTCAAAAATAGTTTGTGAGATTTTTGAGATATCCCTTTGCATACGCGTAGTTTGATCCATGTTTGCTATGTTTTTATCGCGACACTCCATGTTTTGATTATTTCTTCTTATTTGTCTATTTGGGGACATCATAAAAAGGGGGAGAAAGAATTATCATGTTATGGGAGAATTTTTGCATTATGGGGGAGATTTGATTTATTAATGCTTTATTCTTATATCATTTCAAACTCGATGAGTCACGAAGGTATTTTGCTTTATCTCATGTGTGTAGGTACAAAAATTGAAGATCATGATGTTGCACACCCTGATGAGAAAAGCTTTAAGATTTGACGAAGATGATTGAAGAACAATTTGAGACCTTGCAAATTTATTCATGGGAGGGTAGATTTGTATAAGCACTTTGGTTTTTGATAATTCAGATTTTTTATGTATGTACCGGCATAGACATAGGGGGAGATTTGTAAGGACAAATTTTTATAAGTCCGTTATCAATTTGTTATGTCATATACCGATACACCGTCGAAGAGCATTCAAGAGCAATCTACATCAAAGACGGATTCGAATTAATCATGTTCTTCATCAAAAAGACTCCGCGAATTTTACTTTGGTAAGGTTATGTTTTTAATACCTTAACTTTTCACTTAGAGCTTTTGGGATATTTTTACAAAATATTTTCTAAGTGTTAGAGCGGACTTTTTCGTCAAACTTTAAGAATGAGTATTTTTTATAAGTTTTGAATCGGACCTCGATTTTGACGCCCAGGTCGTGCGCGCGAGATCAACATCTCGTTCGAACGAGGTTGAAAGTCGCGCGATGTCGTTTGAACGAAACGCGTCCTTCGTTCGACCAACATCTGCTTCTCGTTCGAACGAGCTCGCATTTCGAGGCGGTGCAATTTTTGTATAAATACTCATTAAATGGTTCCGTTTTCCTCAAGAAGTTCCATTGTTTTGAAAGACAAAAACCTACGAAAGTGCATAATTCTTTTGACTTCTTCCTTTAGGGTTTTAATCCCTTTTTGGTTTTCAATTCACAAAACTCCCATATGCTTTAGTGAATTGTTTGGTGTTTAAGAACAACTTTGCTTTTGTTCAACCTCTGTGGACAAGGTATCTCCATCTCTTATCGGTGGATACCGAGCGTAGTCATTCTGCCTGTAGACGAGCCTAAGACGACGAACCGACGCCTGGAGGGTATTTCGCTGTCTCTAGTATCTTTAAAGGTTTGCTGAAGGCAATGTTCATTACACACTTGTGGACGATTATTAGGTTTATGTAAGTCAAAAGTCTTGTTAATTCTTCAAAGTGTTATAAAAGATTTTTACCCGAAAGGGTTTTTTTCCTATATCGGTCGTCTTTATTTTTCATGCATGGTTTGAATTATTTATCATATTTAGATGCATGTTTAGGGGCTGAATTAAGCTTGTTTAAAAATATACTCTAATTAAATAAATGTGTCAAATTAGAAAGTTGCGAATTAATTTAATCAATTATCACACAATCACGTTTTCATTTTATCAGTTAGTCATCCATGGAATCTCTTGGCTACGCGATAATGGTGAGAGCAAGAATGGTCTTTGGTGTGTGCTTCCATTTGCGATTTTTTCATTGGGCATATGTTGGTTTCAATTTTGTATGGAGAATTAGAACGTGGGTTTTGGCATATCCAAGGCAGCAGCTGTGCTGTGCGCGGTTTTTTTTGCAGGCGCGGTCGACCGGTCACGCTCCGACGGTCGATCGGTAAATCAATTTTGGCCGTGGTTCCAAGACAGTGTGTTGGTCCCTGTTGATGTAAAAAATTAGATCACTCTAATAATTCAATCACAGATAAATAAATTAGACAAAGAATTTTAAAGTGGTTCAGCCTTATAAAAATAGCCTACGTTCACTGTTGTTTTATTGCTGAGTGTTTGGGAATTCTTGATTACAAGTTCTATCAAGAAATTCCTCTCTCGATTCCAGGGTTTGGATTCGGGTCCCCTTTACAATGAGGATTGTACAATGTATTTATAGCCCTAAGGCTGTAATGTGAAAGGGTAATACATTAAATGATATACATGTGAAAGGGTAATACATTTAATGCCCTTTTTGCGTGTGCGTCTGAATGATAGGCATTTAATGAATCAGTTGAACTGTTGGTTATCCAGCTATTAATGCTTTGTTCGAGATGCATCTAATTACTTCCATTTGGCTGAGGGACATTGGTTCCCCAGTCTCTTTTTTGCTGAGTGTGGATTTTCTTTTTCACCAAATCCCTTGTGTCTGGAATTCTGTCAGTACTTTGACGTTGTTCCTGCACGAATAGCCCCCAACACATGGAGAATAGTTAATGGGGTGCATAGGTTAAATCAAATCCATGGAACTCGAATAGGAATTCCATAAATCATGTACTGCTATAGATGGGAAATTAATGATAATATTTTTTATTTAAAAACTAGATTTTTAAATAGAGCCTTAGTAGCCAATCTCCCTGATGCCAATAGGGATTATTTTGAACACGGGATTGTCATAAAAAATTGGCAACACCCTCCATTAACTGGAGATGAGGTTTACCAAGGTCCCAGATGCCCTCCTTATGGCAATGGGATAGGTTATTTTCATTTTATTTATTTTGAAATCATGTTTCTTTTGTGTTTGATAAAATGTGCCACTGATAACAATGTTTATTTATTTACTTTTTTATTTATTTTTTATTTTTATTTTTTTTGCAGTTGATAGCAAGAGCAAGTGCCCAAAAGATGCAGATGTCAATATAAGGCATTTGAAACTTATCTGGAGTCTGCATCAAAGTGTTGCTGACGAGCACATTAGATCGGCTTCGTATCTGCTCCAGTACAAGAGCTACACCACTCCTTTCACTGCTCGTCCAGTGATAAGTGAGTCAGAGCCAGTACCAGCTTCCACTAGCTCATCGCCTGAATCCCATATTCCTTTAAGTGAAAGGATGAAGAAGAGAAAACCTCCTACCATGTTTGAGAAAACTGCCTCCGGTTCTGGGGAGGCAAAAAGGAGTAGGATTGATGTCCCAAGGGAGGGGACAAAGAAGACTGATGCAGCTCCTCCAGCTGCTCCTGTTAAAGTTGCCGAGAAGCCCGCAGTGGCTCCGAGCAGCTCTGCTGCTCCTGGAGAGGTGATTGTGATATCACCGACCAAGGGTTCCTCCTTGGTTGAATATGTAATTGTTCCCCCGAGGAGGCTGAAGAAGAGCTCCTCGGTCAATTTGGCTGACACCATTACTCAGCCCCCAGCTGTTGGGGCTGGAGTTCCCACTTTTATTCCCCCGAGCTCTACCATGAGCTCGGTAAAGTTCTGGATCATTCCCTAGGTCCAAGGTACTGAAGAAAACCTTACTCGAGATATGGTCACCTCGCTAGCTGCTCGTCACCTTGCTTCTGTAAGTCTCTTTACTTTGAATTTTTCATATTTCCTTTGTCGTTTCTATTTCTGACTTGCTTCCTTTTTCTGTTCACAGTTGACGAGTTGCTTCAATATAATTCTGAAGAAGGATGAAGCAATTAAAGCTTCATGCTCCTCGTCCAGTGTGGAGGGAGTTTCGGCAGAGGCTATCAAGTCTTTGGACGATTCTCGCCAGACATATGCCACTGACAAGGCTGTCTGGGAGAAAAAGCTTGCCTCCATCGAGCAAGAAAACGCTCGGGCTGTTGATGCCTCCAAGGAGTTGGAGAAGAGAATAAATGCCCTGGAGGAGGCAAATAAGGAGCTCGAAGAGAAGCTCAAAGTTGCTGGAGAGCTTGAAGATAAGCTCAGGGTTGCTGAGGAAAGGTTGGGCCAGCTTCAAGAAGTAGGTCGGCAAAAGGAGGAAGCAGAAAATAAATTGAAGGCTGCTGAGAACCTGCTGTCCGAGAAACTTTCCTCGGAGAAGCTGAAGAGGAAAGCTGCTGTGAAGAAGTCCTTCAGCTCTGGCTGGGACAAGGGGTGGAACAAGGGGTTGGCTGCCATGGTGTCGCAAGTGAACTATGGCAGTCTTAAATACTTTAGGGATGGATGGGTTGTTGCCCTTCAGGAAATGAAGGTCGACGAGTCTTCCGAGCTCTTCCAGAGACATATCCCTGGTCCCCCTCCAACTCCAGAAGACTTAGAAGAGGACGAAGCTACCTCCGAAGAGTCTTCGATGGTGATGGGAGATCATGCCCTAGCCATCCAGCCTGCTGCTGAGGAAAATCAGCAAGTCGTTTCATCCTCCGAGCAACTGCTTACTCTCCCCGAGCAACTATCTCTTCCCTTCGATCAACCTACCTCTTCATCCCAGCCTCCCGAGAAGGTTTTGGGAGATAAGGAAAAGGTGTAGTGTTGTTCGGGTTTCTCTTTATTTTCTTTCTCTTTATCAAATGTAACCCAGAATATATAACTCTGAACTATGATCTAATAAAACTTGAACTTTTTGCATACTGTTGTCTATTTTCTATTCATACTCTGCTTATTCTTCTTATTGATGATTGCTCTTCTTTCTCTGCTAGTTTCTGGCCAGGATGGAACTGCTATCTGCCCATGATACAAAGTTGCTGCAACAATGTAATGAGTACTTTAAGGCTGGTCACACAGACCTGAGTGCTGCACAAGTTGTCGACATCCTCGACCAGGATGCTTCAGAACAGGCAGTGGAAGCATATCAATATCTGAAGTGTCTGCTTGATCGGGCTGTAGCCAATAATGTGGCCTATTATGAAATGATCGAGGATCTTCAAAGCACCTTCGAGGACCTTCAGCTTCAATATAAAGAATCCACTGCCTTGTTGCATGAGGGGTACGAGAAGAAGTACCAGCAGATCATTGTCGACAAGGGCTACGAGAAGCTTTTTGCTGGGTACGATGTAAGGGAGAGAACCTTGAGAGGTGAGGTCGAACAATGCAGACAGATTATTGAGTTGCTGGAAAAGGAAAACAACAACCTGCAAAAGGAGCTGTCACAATTGAAATCTGCAGCTTCCACTTCTAGTGCCTTGATCCCAGTGACCAACGAGGGATTTTCGTTCTTAGAGGTTGAGAACGCCAAGTTGAGGGACGAGTTGGAGACTTTGAATAGTTCTAGCACCTCTACATCTTCTCGTGGTAGAGCAAGAGCTCCTCGGGGACGAGTAAGAGCAGCTCGGGTTCTTGTCGAGGAACAGAGAACTCATTCTGCCTTAGAGAACCAGGCTTTCCAATTAATGGCGAAGAACCAGGCGTTGTCTGATATGTCAAAGAAGATTAGGGACTTGGAAAAACAGCTCTCTGCGCAGAAGTCGGTCTTGGAGAATAAGGAGCTTTTCATCAAGAATCTCCACGAGCAGCTAGAAAGGCTAAGATATCAATTCCACAAATAGCCCAAGGAGTTCTGGATGGCTGGATACAATGAAGCACTGTTCCACTTGGACGATCGTATCCAGAATGCCAACAATGAGGGCTACAAGCAAGGCTGGCTGAATGCCTTAGGTGTTCTGAAGCTCGAACAAGGTCATTATCTGTGGGACTACCATGATCCCGGGTTGCTCGACTTGCCTGTGCCACCATACAATTTGGACATGGATTGGATCCCTACTCGGGCCATTCCTCGAAGCTTAATTTCAAAGTATCTCGGTGACTACAATTTACATTCTCAAATCGAGGTATCTCGTCCCGAGCATCTCTTAGATCGACCATTCGTGATGAATGTCAGGATATTGAAGGATCTCAACTTCATCAATTCTCCTCTGTCTTTAAATGATCCGCCTGCTAGCGAGGAACCCGTGTCAAAAGCAGAGGGGAAAAGACCAGTAGAATAGGAATTTTTGATGTAATAGTTAGTATACATTTCAGTAACTGTAATTTCATTGTCAATGTAATTTATTTTGAATTCAATGAAAGAATTTCATTTCTGTTTGCAAATCTTGATTGCTACTGTCTTGTAGTTATCAAACACTTTATATTTGTGCATATTTGTTAAAAAGATAACAATATTGTGTTGTTTGTCGACCAACTCAGTAATAATTAAAAAGTTTCAAGTTTCACTTAATAATAAAGTCACGAGTATAAAAAATGTTTAAATTTTTTCCAACCAACCAAGGTCGTTAAATTATGCTTGTCGACTAACCACAGTTAGTGGGTTTTTATCCCCGACCAGCCATACTTGGTAGATTTTTCTCTTAAATGTTTCCGACCAACCAAGGTCGATAAATTTTCTTTGTTGACCAACTACAGTTGGTGGGTTTTTATCCCCGACCAGCCATAGTTAGCAACTTTTACACTTTCTGGAATAATCTTACCTCCCGACCAACATAAGTTGGCATTTTCGAGAATATATGTACCTCCCGACCAACTTCAGTTGGCATTTGCGAGAATATTTTGTTTCCTAGCCAAACAGGTTGGCATTTTTAGGAATATTTTGTTTCCTAGCCAAACAGGTTGGCATTTTTAGGAATATTTCGTTTCCTAGCCAAACAGGTTGGCATTTTTAGGAATATTTTGTTTCCTAACCAACCGAAGTTGGCATTTTTAGGAATATTTTGCTTCCTAACCAACCGAAGTTGTTATTATTAGGATTATTTTGTTTCCTAACCAACCGAAGTTGGCATTTTTAGGAATATTTTGTTTCCTAACCAACCGAGGTTGGCTTTTTAGGAATATTTTACTGAGCAGTCTGAGCTTTGCTGAGTTTTGTCGAGTAGTGTGTAGCACTAGTATTCCCCGAAAAATTCTCAATAAAAGGAGAGACTTTAGCAGAATATCTTCATTTTATTCATACTGATGGAACTATGTTACATATACATCATTGATAATACTTGCGTAGGTGCTCTGCGTTCCATGAATTCTTAAACTCCTCGCCTTCTAAAGTTGCTATTCGATAAGTTCCTGGTCGACCAACTTCTGTAACTCGGGATGGTCCATGCCAGTTTGCTTCCAGCTTATTGTGCTTTTGAATTACTTTCTTCAGCACATAGTCTCCTTCTTTCAGGTCTCACTTCTTCACCCTTTTGTTGTAGAACAAAGCTGTTCGCTGCTGGTAAGCAGCATTTCTAATGGTTGCTTCTTCTCTAACTTCCTCGAGCATGTTTAAATCCAGTCTTCTCATTAAGTCGCTGACAGGGGAATTGAAATTCAGTACCCTGTGTATTGGGAGGCCCAACTCGGTAGGTATGACAGCTTCACTTCCAAACGCCAGTATGTATGGTGATTCTCCCGTTGCTACTCGGGGAGTAGTTCGGTAAGCCCAAAGTACTGATTGTAGCTCGTTGATCCACTTTGCTTTTGCATCATCCAATCTTTTCTTCAAACCGTTCAGCAGCGTTCTGTTTGTCACTTCAGTTTGTCCATTGCTTTGAGGATGGCCTGGTGCTGAATGAACCTTCAAAATGTTTGACTGATGACAATATGCGATAAACTCCTCGTTATCAAATTGTGTTCCATGGTCTGTGATGAAGGCATGAGGTAGACCATATCGACAAATGATGTTCTTCCAAATAAATTGGTACACCTTCTCGTACGTCATGTCAATGAGTGGCTCAGCTTCTACCCACTTAGTAAAATAATCCACTGCGACGACGAGATACTTGAACCTTCCTCGGGTCATTGGCAGTGGCCCAACCAAATCAATTCCCCACATGGAAAATGGCCAAGGGGAAGTTATGTGTGTCAACAATGCTTGTGGAGTTCTTCGGATGGAGGAGAAGCGCTGGCACTTGTCACACTTCTTGGCATACGCTATACAATCAGCCCTCATCGTTGGCTAGTAGTATCCCTGCGTCATCACCCTTTGCAAAAGCGTCCGACCTGCTACATGTGCTCCACAAGACCCTTCATGGATCTCTTTAATCAATTATTTCACCTTGGAGGGATGTACGCATCTCTGCAAACCTGCCATAATTCCTCGTCTATATAAAACACCATTAGTTAATACATACCGAGCAGCTTTAAACTTCAATTTCTTGGCTGCGAGCTTGTCGATTGGTAATTCTCCCTCCTCAATATATGCCCTGATGGGATCCATCCAAGATGGTCCTAAATCAAGGGTTATAAAGTTCATCGTCAGTTCTTCATCTATACTCCGACCAGCTAACACTTCAATTGGGATTGTTCGTCGTAGCTCGGTGCGAGTAGCTGATGCTAGTCGAGCTAGGGCGTCTGCTCTCGCATTCTCCATTCTTGGTATTCTGACCAGCTGAATAGAGACAAATTCTGACACCAGCTCCCTTGCCTTTACATGATATCTGATCATTAATTCTCCTCTAACTGCATATACTCCCATCATTTGGTTTACGATCAATTGAGAGTCACTGAAGATCACAACCTGCTGCGCCTCCATAATTTTTGCCAAATTAAGCCCTGCAATCATGGCCTCATATTCAGCCTCATTGTTGGAAGGTTTGAATTGGAAACGCAGGGCGTATTCCATGACGACCTCGTCCGGAGTGCTCAAAATTATCCCCGTACCACATCCTGTAGTGCAAGATGAGTCATCTACATATAGCCTCCATATAGGTAACTCGTCTTCAAATTTCGAATCAGTCAGAGTTCCTCGGTGAAATATTTGCTGCTTTCTTTCATCCTCTTCGGATTTTTCTCGCTCCTCATCGATCATCTTTTCTTGCCCTTTTACCAACTAGAGTTGGTCTGAGCTCGAATTTAATGACCCTGTAACATCCACTTGCCCTTTTACCAACCGGAGTTGGTCTGAGCTAGTGTTTGTCGATCCTGTAACATTCACAGGTTGATCAGCGAGCAACTCTTGTTCCTCATCCGGAGTCCTCACAACTATCTCTGCATCACATCCTGTAACATCCACACGCCCTTTTACCAATCGGAATTGGTCTGAGCTTGTGTTTGTTGATCCTGTAACATCCACAGGTTGATCAGCGAGCAACTTTTGCTCCTCGGGGGTATCAGGATAGTTGAACTCCGCTATAAAATCTGCTACAGCCTGCCCTTTTAGCGATGATCTGGGTTCATAAATTATATCATATTCACCGAGTTCTATTGCCCAGTACATCAATCTCCCTGATTTTTCTGGCTTATGAAGGGCTTGTCTTAATGGCACATCGGTATATACTACTATAGTATGAGCCTGAAAGTATGGACTCATTCTCCTACTCGCCTCAATCAGCGCCAGTGCCAATTTCTCCAGCGTTGGATATCTGATCTCTGCTCCTCGGAAGGCCTTACTTGTGTAGTAAATTGACTTTTGTACTCCATTCTCCACTCTGATCAACGCCGAGCTAACTGCATTCTCGGACACTGCAAGGTACAAATATAATTTTTCTTCCATCACCGGCCTGGACAACAGTGGAGGTGCTCCCAAGTAATTCTTCAAGTCTTGAAAAGCCTTCTCACATTCATCATTCCACTCAAAAGTCTTTCTGAGTGTCTTGAAGAATGGGAGACATCTATTAGTTGCTCGTGACATAAATCTGTTGAGTGCTGCTACTCGTCCTGTAAGACTTTGTACTTCCTTCTTCGTTGTTGGAGATCGCAGCCTTAATAGAGCTTTGATCTTTTCAGTATTTGCTTCAATGCCTCGTTGATTGACGATGTACTCGAGAAACATGCCTTCTCGTACTCCAAATATGCAATTCGTCGGGTTCAGCTTCATTTGATATTTATCTAGTTGATCAAAAGTATGACTTAAGTCAACTAGATAATCGGCAGCTTTCTTGCTTTTTGTCAGCATATCATCAACATAGACTTCCATATTGTCACTGATTTATTCAGCAAAGACCTTGTTCATCAGCCTCTGATATGTCGCACCTTCATTTTTCAAACCAAAAGGCATAACATTATAACAATAAGTTCCCCTGGGGGTAATGAAAGAAGTACTCTCCCTATCTTCAAGTTTCATTTTGATCTGATTGTAACTAGAATAAGCATCCATGAAGCTCAGCAACTCATGTCCCGAGGTAACATCCACCAGTTGATCAATTCGGGGAAATGGAAAGTGATCCTTTGGGCATGCTTTATTGAGGTCGGTGAAGTCTACACACATCCTCCACTTGTTGTTCTTCTTCTTCACCATCACCACATTAGCTAACCAATCTGGATATTTAACATCTTCAATGAAACAAGCTTTCTGGAGCTTCTCGAGTTCCTCCTGTATAGCTTGATTCTTCTCGGGACTGAATACTCTTCTTCTCTGCTTCACAGGCTTGATCTCCTTATTCACATTAAGCTCGTGACATAATAAGTTTAGGTCTATCCCAGGCATATCTTCATGACTCCAAGCAAAAGTTTATCCTCTGCTTCTAAGGAAAGTCATCAATTCCTATTTTAATGAGTCTTCCAACGATGAACCTATTTGAGTAGTTCGCTCAGGGTGCTCGTCGTCCAGAATGATATTTTCAGTAGCTTCCACCACTTGACCCTTCACGAGTTGCGACTCATCTCGAGGATCCAATGTTTCAATTTCTGCACCTTCATCCACTTGATAGGTGGTAGTCTTTTTCTTTGATTCTTCCAGTTCCTCTTGCTCGGCGGATGAATAATAGCATTCCCGAGCTACTTTCTTATCACCTTTCACAACTCTTATTCCAAAGTTTGTTGGAAACTTTAGGCACTGATGCACTGTAGATGGTACAGCCTCGAACTTCTTCAATCCTACTCTTCCCATGATGATAGTGTACGATGATTGGACATTCTTATCCATTACGAAGAAACATATTCTTTCTGTCCAACAAGCAGTCCAAGTACCAATGAATATATCCAACTTGATCGTCCCAAGTGGAAATACTTTCTCGCCAGCAAAACCGATGAGGGGTCTGTAGTAAGGCTCCAGTTGAGATAGCTATAGATTTAAACTATCGAAACACGAGTAGAACATAATGTCTGCCGAGCTACCATTTTCGACCAGCACTCTTGAAATCATTACCTCCTTCATTCTCATCTTGATCACCAGTGGATCATCGTGAGGATATAAAACACCTGCAAGGTCATTTTTTGAAAAACCGATGACCAATTTCTCCTTGTTCACCTTTCTCGGGCGATCTTCCTCAGTTAGATTTATTCGCTGAATGTACGAACAAGCTTGAGCCTCACCGAGGTAAGCTTTTCTTTCTGCAGTAAGGTCTCTTCCTCCTGCATCTCCTCCTGTAATAACATTACAGTCAAATGACCCAAAGCATATTGAAAATACCTCTCGTTCTGGCTGTCTTGGTTTCTTGGGAAGATCGGGGTCGTCCTCTGGATCAACTTCATGGTTTCTCTTCTTGTTCTCCTCTGCTCGACGAGGAGATCTAGACCTCTCTCTAGTTCGGTCGTTGTTTCTTCTTTCGCCTCCCCGATCAACATACTTTGCTAGCTTTCCTCGTCGGATGAGTGTTTCAATCTCATTCTGAAGAGCTATGCAATTTTTGGTCATATGGCCATGATCCTTGTGGAACTCACAATATTTTTCCCTATTCCTCGTGTCAGGGTCTGCCTTCATTTTCTTTGGCCAGTTTAACTCCTCGCTGTTCTTAATTTCATCCAGGACGTGGTTGATATTTGCCTTCAAAGGTGTGTAATTATCAAATGTCCTCAAGACCTCCCATGACGACCTATTTTTGGATTATTTGTCACCACCATTATTCTTATGTTCTTTCTTCTTAGCTTTATCACCTTCCACCTTGGTTTCTTTGGCGTTCATATTCTTCTTCGCAGACATAGCCTCCTCGGCATTCATAATCTTGGACGCTTTTTCCATCAGGTCCGACATGGTTCGAGGTGGATCTTTGGTCAAAGTGTAGTACAACTTGTTTGACAGTAGTCCACTCATCAAAGCAGTAATCGCTGTCTTCTCCTCAAAATCAATGACTTCGAGTTTCTCGTTATTGAAACGAGTTATATAATCTCTGATACTCTCACCAGCTTTTTGTCTAACACTTAACAAATGTGCTACTCGTTTAACTGGCTTTGCTCCAAAGCAGAAATTCCCAATGAATAACTCGGCCAGTTGAAGAAAAGTTGAAATCTTACCCCGAGGAAGATTATTATACCATATCTGAGCAGATCCGGTAAGAGTTCCCGAGAATGCCCTGCATCTCATCTCGTCTGGAACAGCATAGATGTCGGCAGCAGCTTGGTATTGTTCTATATGAAGGACAAGGTCAGTCTTCCCATCATACTTGGGAGTCACAACAGATGCTTTGAACTTTGATGGTGTTGGAAAATCAACAATGTCCTGGACAAAAGGTGTTCCTCGAACAAAGTTCGTTGTAGAGGGTTCTTGGCCTTAGCCATTTCCCCTAATCTATCCTCCATCCTCTGAATAAATCCTTTCCATGCATCATTTCCTTCCTCGGGCCTATTGGTTCGAGCAACTGATCTCGTTGAAGTGGCTTCTTGGGATTTATCTTGACGAGCAGCTGGTCGGTCATAGGATCTATCTTGACGAGCAGCAGGTCGCGACTGGGCAGATCCTTCCCTTAAATCTGATGGTCGTCGAAAGCTCCTCGACGCTGCATTAAAAGGACTTTTGTTCCTCCGAGGGCCTAATCGGTCGAAAGGAGAAACCCTACTTAATATTTCCAATGCGCTGGTCCTTTCTAGGGAGAGGGTGACACGTTGTCCAGTATCTGTGACTCGCACTGATGAAGTTCGTCCAAGTTGATAAGAAAAATCTTCAGATTCCTCATTGCGATATGAATTAGTACGCCTAGTACGCGAAGAAGGCGCACGGGTATTTCTTTGAACGCTTCGTGGTCCGGAATGGGCTGATGCACCGCCATGGAGGGTTTGGATGAGTTGTCGCACTATTTCTTGCATGACGGTCTGGCCCTGAGCCAGATTTGCCATTATTCCAGTCAGATCTGGAATAATTGGTGGAGCAGATGGATTTGGAGGGGTTCCAGCGTTTCGATTGCTGGATTCAGGAATATCAACCATTGGTAATGGATTGTTTTTTATGAAAAACGATATTATCAGTCGTTTCCCACAGACGGCGCCAATCTGTTGATGTAAAAAATTAGATCACTCTAATAATTCAATCACAGATAAATAAATGAGACAAAGAATTTTAAAGTGGTTCAGTCTTATAAGAATGGCCTACGTCCACTGTTATTTTATTGCTGAGTGTTTGGGAATTCTCGATTACAAGTTCTATCAAGAAATTCCTCTCTCGATTCCAGGGTTTGGATTCGGTTCCCCTTTACAATGAGGATTGTACAATGTATTTATAGCCCTGAGGCTGTAATGTGAAAGGGTAATACATTAAATGATATACATGTGAAAGGGTAATACATTTAATGCCCTTTTTGCGTGTGCGTCTGAATGATAAGCATTTAATGAATCAGTTGAACTGTTGGTTATCCAGCTATTAATGCTTTATTCGAGATGCAGCTCGGACCGCCTGAGCTTCTCGGTACTCAAGAGTTCCTCAGAGAGGCATTGTTCCTCGGAGCGTGTGAGTTCCTCGGGGAACTAGTCTTCCTCGTTGTAGTCTTTTTCCTCGGAGCGCGTGGGTTCCTCGGAAGTGTTTATTGTTTCCATGTAGATAGCCACGTGTCTTCATATGATTGGTCCATGTCAGCAGATTAAATTTGGTATCAACAGTCCCATTTGCAGCGATCGACTGACCACCACACACGGTCGACCGGTACTCTGCATTTTGGTCCGATATTTTGTCCTCCTTTCCCCATTCTATATTTTTATTTCTTTTTCTATTTTTTCTTTTATGTATTAACCAAGAATTATCCATCTAACTTCTTTTATTATTTATTTTTCCATTATTTTTCTTTCCTTTTTCCCAACTTAGTATATAAGTGGCACTTAGTGTATTTTTGTAGATAGCTTATAGTATCTTAGTTTTTTTCCCTTTTCTTATTTTAGACTTGTGTTAGAGATAATATTGGGTTTTATTTGTGGAGACACCCTCTCCTCATTTTGTGTTGGTTTTCCACCATTAATGTAGGTATTACTATTCATTTCTCCTTTAAGTTGTATTTGCTTTATTTTTCATGCTTAATTAATTTTCATGCCTAGATAATTTTAGTTGCTAAATTAATTAGTGGTGTGCTTTAATTAATTAGTTAATTTATTTATGTCATTTAATATGTGTAGGGACTAATTTAAATTAGGGTGTGATTAATAGAACTCACGTAGGGTTGATTTGTTGCTTCGCTTTGGTGATGGAGATTTACATATTTATTTGGAGTGCGTTGTCCTAGTTTTTATGCCTAGAAAATTTAACGATGTATATCATGTATGCGCCGTATTTACGACATTGCGTATGTAATTTTCGGGGTATTTGTTGATGCCAAAACCTTATTAGTCTTTTATGCGAATTTAGGGGTGTGACAACTCTTAATTTAATTAATTGACGAAACGAGATGCAATCCTAATAATTCGCAGTCCCGTGTAACCATTTATACGCGTTAACTCAATTAGAGGGATATTAGTCGCATCCTCTAGTTTTTATTCGCTTTGTTAATTTTAGTTTAAATACTCACATGCCTAGTTTATCTTTTATTTCTTTTTAGTTAGAAAAATATCTTTTACACTTTTATTGAGATGTAATAAACCACTTAAATTATAGCAACTCATCTTTGTGGATTCGATACCCGGACTAGCCGCTATACTCCATTTAAAGAGTGTAGTCATAGTTTAGGTTTTTATATTGAGGCGGTGAACAGAAAACAACGATCGGCGTTTGACACGCGCTACTTTTCACCCTGAATCAGTTGTCATGATGTTATATATATATTATGACTGTTTTAAATAGTAATATTCTTAATACGATTCACTCACATTATAATATAACTATATTATATTTGGAAAATTGTATGCTAATATAACAATATTTAATAATATTTTGTAAAATAACAGTCTCACATAGTTATAGTTATATTGGGTTAAGTGAGAGACGAAACCTATAACATGCTAAAAGTGAGTGATGACAGACTAAACACGAAGCTTGGGATTGTATGACTAACAACAAAGGGGCCCTATAATTTTTGTACTAACTTGCAACTTGAATGGGAGTTATAGTTTTCCCCCCACCTCGTTATAAATTAGGTATATTCAATCCTGGTGCTTTCAACTGATACCCAAATGGTATACCAACATTCTTCTTAAAAAACAAACTTAACAAGCAGAAACTGGCTACACATACATAAACCTATCCTTGACTATTGTTTGTTTGATTACGCTTTTTTTTGTTACACATACATAAACTTTGTAACTGATCCTAACCACCATTGGGACAGAGACTCAAATATAGTAAATCAAGAAGTACCAATATCTTATTTCATTTTGTTTTTACTTTTATTTTTTCTATTTCTGCACAATGACAAATTAATAAATACTATTGGTTCGTCATCAAATTGATACTTGCATTGTGCAGTTTTATATTATTCAAGAAATTGCATATGTCTCTACAAATCTTAATCATATTGATGTCAAAGTGGAGGAGTTGTAAAGCAAGGTACAAGATTATGGAATCACGGATCTAACAACCTTCTTCAACATCACTGAATTCTCTACTGACAACTTTGAGTTGGATGAGCAACGAGGATTGATAAGGCCTCATCTTGCTAGATGATAACATTTTTTACAATGTCAAATTATTTATTCTGTATCCTATTGAATGTTGAAAATCATTTGCATTTCAAGTAGTGGGCCTCAATGTTTGGTCCTCTATCAAATACGGGACAAACAAAAATATAGTTGTTTTGAGCTCTATTGCGAATTTAGAGTTGGTTTGGAAGTTATCTTAACTAGCTGACGTGGTTACCACAAAAAAAGATTGGGAGCTTGAGACTTGCAAGGATTGAGAAGCATTTAGATAATCTTAATAAGCCTCGTGTTTTCACCATAATTTCAACAACATTCAATTATTTTTGTAACCTCAGGGCCTGAAAATTTTATTTGATTTTTTTCCTAAATATATGTTATTTATTTAAATATATAGTTCTAAATGCTGAATACAAATTATTGTAATCGCTTTTTACTATCAATCATTATTTATTATATTATATTATTTCATATTATTTTTATTTAGCAAAAACAGTAAAGGTAAAACTAGAATAAACCTTTAGTAAAGAAATTAAACATTTGGTCATGATGAATTTTAACATAGATTAAGTACTAGGAGTCGAACAACAAAATTAAATAAATGATATATGTAGTTGATAATTTTTAATAACATGAGAGCAACTTAGACTTTATTTTATTTTTGCGGAAGTATGTATTTGGTTGTGTATTTTCAGTTTTGTTGGTGCTTCGGGTTCGCACGGTAATTGTGTGGACCTTTCTTTCCACATTCTCCCTTTATTCATGTATACACATACAATTTAAGATAAAATGTAGGTTTGTTTTCATTTGTTATATTATTACAAATTTATCTATACCATTATATACAAATTTTTTTAAGTTGGTTATTTTTACAAAATATTATACTACACCCGCGCATCGCGCGGGTTGCAGTCATTTATAATTTGTCTAGACAAAATTTATCACATGCCAACTATTTTGCCTCGACGTATAAAAAATGGTAATGAGTGATGTTAGGCTTACCGAATGCCTTATACCCATTCCATACCGATTTGCATTATCAGCCTCTAAAAAACTAAGATCAATTAACCAAATGCATTATTTTGAACTCAAAATGTTATATATACTTAAAATGTAAATTTTAGCCACTAAAAAAAAGAAATACGAACACAATTAAATTAAAATAAAATTTTACATGAAATTTTATTTTTATTACCTAACCCATACCCGACCTAATTAAATGCGACAAAAAACAATTTTTTTTATCAAATAGGAACATCATCTAATTATTTTTTAGATAATAATTTTTTTTGTTAAAATTAATTTTATGTCATATCTAATGTCAATTAAATTGTGTTGCGTAAAGCACAACACGAGTTTTTTTTATCACACACAACATAATTAAGGCGCGACAACACATAACACAAAATTTTATTTTTTTGCCTAACGCGAACATGACCCAAAAAACGCTGGCGCGTCGCGATTGGTTAGTACCGCTGGCGCGGATCACACATCCATAAGACACTAACTAATTGCGACACATCAAGTCACTGTGTTGTGATCGACACATCAAAATCATGTGTCGACCGGTTAGTGTCGTTGGCGCGGACCCAAATCCATAAGACACTAGTCAACCGCGGCACATCACGCTAGTGCGTCACGACTGACACATGAAAATTATGTGTCGGCTTAGACTTAATTAAAACACGATATGACACGACACAAATTTTTTAGGTAGTAATTTTTTTCTTCATTAATTCTACAACGGCGCACAAATTCGACTCATTTTGTGCGATGCACTGACGTGCTGCGTTTGTATGAGTTCATTTTTTAGCCCTGGAGGGACCCATATCATAGGACCCTAAAAATGAACCAATGTAGACACGACATGTCAGTGAGTCGCATAAAATGAGTCGGGTTCGTTAGCCGACTTCGAATTATCGTTTTATGTATTTTTCTTATAACTAACATAAGAGAATACTGGGGGGGCTTTAAAAATAAGAGAATATTTGTCGATCGCGACATACTGACATGGCGTGTCACGATTGGTTAGTGCCACTGGCGCGGATCCACATTCATAAGACACTAACCAATCGCGACATACCACGTCAATCTGTCATCTTTTCTATATACGAAAAAATGGGACTACAAAGGAAAAAAATTAATAGAGAATAATTGGGATAAAAAAGTAGAGCTGACAAAATGAAGCATGACACGATAACACGACACGACACGATACGAAATTATAAGTTAATGGATTTAGTCTTATCGGGTTTGGGTCATTAACTGATCAACATGGTAGATCCGTTATCATAACGGGTCGTGTTTGGGTTTGTACTCTTACACGATTAAACCCGTTTCTATCCATTATCACCCGTTAGTGGTACCGAATTTTATTGGGTCGTGTGACTCGAACTAATATTACACCCATTATAACCCAACTCGAACTAATATTACCCCCGGACTAATATTACACCCATGAAGACTAACATGTATTAACGGATAATATATGGTCACCCAACACGTTACCCGTTTAGCCCCGTTAATATTAACAAATGTTAACGGTTCGGGTCGTGTACCCGTTAATATTAACGGGTCGTGTTTGAGTATTATCATTGGACCCGTTAGTCTTAACGGATCGTGTACGGGTTAAGGGTGTTTTCACCCGTTAACCCGTTAACACGACCCGTTGACAGCTCAAAAAGTAACCTAAAAAATATTTTTTTATATACGAAAACTAGGACAAAGAAAAGAAAAGAAAAATCTCGGAGGAAAAACAGGAAAAAATAGTCAAAAACTATATCTAATTTTTCAAAATAATTGTACAATTTTCTTAAAAAAAGTATCTAGTTTTTTATATTTATAAAAATTAGATCTTTTTTTAAAAAATTTGTACAATTATATATGTATAAAGATCTAATGCATTATTTTGGAAAAGAGATTTGATGCATTATTTTTTTAAAAAATATCTAATTTTTTATATTTATAAAAATTAGATATTTTTTTAAAAAATTTGTACAATCTATATAACTATACCCAATTCGTGTGAGACTGACACGTGGCAGTAATAAAGGCCCAAATTTTATGAGGTTAACACGTGGCAATAAGTAATAAAGACATACTAGCATTTATCATCAATGTTTGTTTCTCCCTCTTTCACGGATTACGCTACTCCACAATTTCCAACTCATCTAACTGTTCACATTTACGTACTTACAAATATGCCTACATTCATGTACTTACAAATAATATGTACTTACAAATATACCTACATTCACATACTTACAAATATACATCTAATTCATCTCCCCCCACATCTATTACATTCCCTTCCTGATGGTTAAAACACAAATTTGGGAGTTGATGTCAAACCTCTACGGTGGAACACGACTCAATAAAACAAAGGACAGTTGGCCTATTAAAATAAAAGACAGTACTTTATTCTCTTTATTTGCTTTCTCCAACTCATATCTTTATTTTCCATTTCTTCTATTTTGAATTGGTTGTATTGGAGCAGGTGGTATCTTGGAAGACTATCATCATTTTAGAGGTAATATAATCCAACACTTTCTCTTCTCTTTTATTTATGTTCTCTTTTAGTCACTATGTTTTGAGATGATTTTAACCACTAACGAAAATTGTTATATATTATTAAATTGTAGATTTTTATTATTAATAACTTCAAACAACAAGCAAAGAAAAATGCCATCACACAAAGTTCGTGTGGTCCTAGCGCGTCAAAACATAGAACCCATCAAAACATAGAACCTGTCAAAACATATTCATCTAATTTTGTGTTTGATGATTTTAAATTATGTCATGTTTTTTGGAAGGAAGTGGAATGGAAGCAATTCATCGAGTTTCAAAACCTATAATTCTATATTTAGGCGAGGGTATTAAAATTTATGAATTTGAAAGCTTTAATATATACCGTTGCTATACATTTACCCATTTTGTTGATGTCAAAATGGGAGATTTTGTTGTTAGAAGCTATTACATCAAATAGTGTGAAATAACATCTAATAATAATCTATTTTTTACTTTCATACTTTAGAAATGTTTTTTTTTATATATTGTTATCTAGAGTTTGGATGTGCATTTCATTTTATTTTATTTTTTTGGAACTAGGTTGTTAGCGTTGATTTTTTTTCCTAATGATTTTGACTTTTGAATGTTGTTTGCACTTTTGTGTCAATAAATCTGAAATTTGGTTTCATTTTTTTCCCAGACGTTAGATCCCGATGACTCATACCTTTTCATATGATTTAAGGATTTTTTTTTATTGTAAATCATAGTTTAAGAATTGAGTTTTTCATAATTTATTATGTATACAGTTTATGTTGATAGTTCCAGTTTATGTTGCCTCGATTCACTCTTTTTTTAGAAATGAAAAGACTCCATGTATTAATTGAGTGCATACATCTGTATAATCACTTTCGTTGGTTTTAACAAAAGGGCGGTCTCCAAGCAACATTAAGTTGTATTTTAACTCGCTACAATCGTTAAAGTACAAATAACCTTTTGTTTTTAAACGATCGACAAGTGAACTGTTTTACGTGCATAGAAGTGCATGCAATTGAGTTCGTTTCCTTTCCATGACACCACTGCTTAAAAAATGGGTGTAAGTTCATGCTTGATTGATTGTTTTCTTTTTAGTTTTACACCAATTATGCTTTGTATATGTATTGGTGTGTAAACAGCTCTGCAGATGATGATCAAGGCGCATGGGGCTGCTGAGGCAGCCAAGGATGCTCTTAGCTTCCCTCGATTTTTGGAGCTCTCACTTTGAAGGTAACATATAATTTTTTCAATCATTAGATAAATAAATTTACTTATTTTAAATGATTATAATCATTTATAAAGTATTCGCCACGCATCGCGTGACCTACATGTTATATTAATTTAAAATTCTATCTCCTTTCATTCATGAAATATATTATATAAAAAAATACAATAAAAGAATAAAATTTTCCTAAATTCGGTGACGCTTCATGCTGGTTATGTATGTATAAAGATCTAATGCATTAGTTTGGAAAAGAAATCAACGGTTAGAGCATCTCTACTAGTGATCATCAATGAAAGGTAAAGTTAGAGAACCAAAGTGGGGTTTATCTTTCTTTCAACTCGGAGGTACACAATGGTGAAAGGCTGGAAATTGTAAAGTTAACTTCCTACGAACAAATGTTGTTCGTAGAAATTCCTACGGACAACATTTGTTCGTAAGAACTCAAATACGTAATAAAATTGATTATTTATATTTGATATTAACTTCCTACGAACTTCAGAAGTTCGTAAGAATTACTACGAACTTCAAAAGTTCGTAGGAACATTTGCAAATTCTGTTCACATTTTGTATATCTACAGAACTGCTACAAATTGTATTGGAAAATTTATTGGTTAAATCTCACCACTGCAATCAGTTAAATTTAAATTTGTAAAGATACAAATTTTATTGGCATTTTGCATCACCATTGTGAATGCTCTTAGGATTATGTTCGGTATGAAATCGCTAGGGTGAATTCGGGAAGTATATCATTTTTCAATGGTAATATATGGGTCGGTCTGCCACACCACCTTGTCTGTTACACGGTACATCCCATCTTCTGACCACAAAAACTAAAACTGCTTAATTCTCACTCACGCTCTCTCTCACTAAAAAGTTTTCTCTCTCTAAATAACCACACACACACACATATATACATACATACATATTTAGAGAGAGAGAGAGGGAGGGATAGTGATGCATTGAAATTCTGATGGATTTGCGGAGTATCTGCTGTGGAACATATATATTTGCTGTAATTATACTCATCTCCAACGCTCCTGCTACCGTCACAGCCGGTGACATAGTTCACGATGACAATTCCGCTCCTAAAAAGCCTGGCTGTGAAAACGATTTTGTCCTCGTAAGTAAACCTAATTTTCCTTTTCTGACTCTGTGTGTGTGAGGTTCACGTAATGATAATTTATTTGTAAGGTTTTTGAATTTATCTGAATTTGGAATTTTTACATTAATCTCATAAATTTAAGCTGGAATTAGCTCTACAGAAGTAGTTTTGGACAAATTTTGGATTTTGCTGTCATTATCACAATACTGTTACTATATAGTTTTGAATTTTTGGACTTATAGGTTAGTAGGTTTGGTTTGATATATATTCAGTAAATATAGTGAGTGACATCAGGATAAAACACACATGTTTTTTATTTCTCCATCATAGTTGAGTCACTATCCTATTTCTTTTAACTTTGTCTCCATTTAGCTCGAAACAAATTCAATGTGCACATATTTAATAAGTCAATTGCACCCAAAGGAAGCACTCAAACACAAGAGATAACTCTCAAAATAACTATTAATTGAACGATTGTAAGATTTATAGGACTAAGAGAAGGATATAAAAGAGCCTTTTACTTGCCCAATCATGATAACACGTGCGTCGGAGGCAAATCCTCTCCTTCGGTGAACCTCCCAAATTGGATCGGGGTATGAAGTGTGAGTGGTTGCGATAGAAATTAGGGTTTATTTTTAATTTTTAGTATTGCATTGTATTTTTCCTTTTATTAGTTGTTTGGTGTTTTGTTTACAATTTTTTTAGTAGTAGCAAGGGTTGAGAGGAAGTTTCTAGAAAGTTCTTTTAGTTAGTGTTGTCATATATGAGTTGTCATGACAACTCATACTTAGTTAGTAGCTCTAGAAGGTTTCATTTTGATTAGTGATGTAATTGAAGGTAGTTAATGCTCTATGTGACATCACATGGGTCAAGACTCTTTCAACCAATAGGAGCTTAGGAGACACCTTTTAGAATCTTCTCTCCTCCATTATAAATACCCCCTTTCCCCTCATTAATGATGAATTATAATTTTGAGTATTACTTTTCTCTCTATAGTGTGACTCTTTTGTGCCTTTGACGGCTTTCATTTTACGTCAATTGGTATCAGAGCCTCGTCACTCCGCTGTTGTTGTTGTTGTAAAAAACACCAAAAATCGTTATGAAACAAAGCAGCTCAAGGGTACCAAAGAAGCTCACCCCAACCAAGAAGCGTGCTACTCGATTAGAAGAAGCTGTGGTCACCCTCATTGGAATATTTGATATCCTCATCCAAAATCAACAACAAAACCCTAACCTCATTTCCACCACTAGGACCCGTAAACTACCCCAGTTTTCCTGCTGCCAACTGGATCTATCATCCTGTCGCCAACCACCCCAGTCCTGCCCGACTCTATATACCTTCGCCCCAAATGCCGACCAGATCTGACTCCACCCGAAACCACTCCAACCTATTTCAAGCCCAAACCAGCCGGAACCCTAACCCTTTTGGCCGTCCAGCCTTCCCCAGCCCTTATCCGCTTACCCCAGATCCATCTAACCCATAAATCTCGGTCTCTATTTCTTCATCTTCTCTCTTCTTCTCCACTTTTTTCACCCAAATCAACCCTAGAAGTCTCCACCCGGATTAAAAATCACAGATTCTGAGCACAAATATGGGTTGGGTTTGTCAACCCAAACAGATTTTGGGCATAACTAGGGTAAAACCCTAGTTTTTTTGGCAGTTTTGGGGTTCAGCAGGAGGTGGGGGCAACTGGGAAGGGTTACGGCCGAGGGGGGGGTCGGGGCTGTGTGGGTTCGGATGTTTTTTTTGGGGGTGGGGTAAGCTAGGGTTTGGGTCGGCAGTGGTTTTTTTACCAGTGGGGTGGTCGGCGGGTGGGCAGGGTGCTGCCGAGGGGGTTTGAGGGGCTGGGCGGCCTGGGTTAGGGTTGCGATTGTTTTTTTTGTTTGTCGAGGCAGCAGGTAGGTTTTTTGGGCTCCGTTGGTGGCGGAGTAAGGCTGAGGCAGCGGGACAGAAGCTAGGGTTAAGGTTAGAAGGTTGGGGGGGGGGGGGGGTAGGGTTTGTGGTTCTTTTGGGGTTGGGACAAACCATGGGGGTAGGAGGGTTAGGTTTTAGCCCTAGGTTGGCAAAGAGTTGGGCTATTTGTTGTTGCAACTCTGCACTTTTTTGCTTCAACTCTCGATTCTCGTCGTGTTGTTGTTTGGATCTTTTGGTAGCCATTGAAGAGTAGTGAACGATTTTGATAAAAAAAATTACACCGATACACTAACACCAATGTGGAGCTTCACCCGCATTGATACCAATTTGACGTAATCCACCCGTTAACAGGCTCCTAAAAATTATCTAAACACCACTTTAGAGAGAGACACTCTTTTCTATTGTCAAAATTCAAGTCTACCTCAAGTGAGGCTTACATGTGAGATTTTAAAGTAGAGGGGTAGTTTAGGCTCCAAGCTAAGGCCTTAATTACAAAAATGCCATTACTACTCCTTACCTTTAAATACAATAACAAAAATAAAGGAAAATACAATAATAAAATAAAAGAAAATAAAATGACTAAAAAGCCCTAAAAAGGTACCCATTTCCATCATAAAATCTTTTGAAAATGGGATGATGATTTTGACGGGGTTGGTTTGGTGGTTACCTCTCCCGGAGTTGAAGTGGTGATCGTGGGTGATGTATTTGATGGTGAGCATGTGGAACCATTTTTAGTGACATGTGCTATGCGCTCGGAGGATGTTTTTCGCGTCTTGGTGTTGAGGAGGCTCATCAAGGGACTCCGAGACCAAGATTTTGTGGATTGGCCGTGGTTGGTTTGTATGCCTATTCTACATGAACTTCTTAGTAACCTGTACGAGGGACGTTTTCGAGGACGGCTCCCCTTTCAAGTGGGGGAGTTCTTTGATGGTTGTCTTGCTTTCTTGCTGTTCACCTCCTACGCTTGAGATGAGCCTTTTCAAGTGGAGGAGAGTGATGGAAATTAGGGTTTATTTTTTAATATCTAGTATTGCATTGTATTTTTCCTTTTATTAGTTATTTTTCCTTTTATTCATATTTATTAGTAGCAAGAGTTGAGCATAGTTGTCAAATCGTGAATCAAATCGTAAATCGGAAACCCTATGAATTGTGAATCGCGAATCGAATCGTGAGAATCGGTATAAAATGTGGAAAATGTAATAAATAATATATAAATGCATAGAGAACACATTAGAATATGTAATAAAACATATTATGACCTAAAACATATTTGTTACCTTTTTTAACCATTTTGATGACCAAATATTAACAATAATAGCACCCACATGAAGATAGTGTGATGTAATTGAAGGTAGTTCATCACCCATGTGACATCACATGGATCAAGACTCTTTCAACCAATAGGAGATTAGGAGATCCCTTCAAGAATTGTCTCTCTTCCCTTATAAATACCCTTTTCCCCCTCATTAATGATAAATTCTAATTTTGCGTATTACTTTTCCTGTTTAGAGTGCGACTCTTTTGTGCCTTGACGACTTTCATTTTACGTCAGGTTATTGTAACCATTCCTGAACACGCTGTTTGTAGTCTCTATCGACGTCGAGGGGATCAATCGAGGATATGGCGACAAATTAAACAACCAACGAAACCCCAGGTAGCTTGATAGGGGGTTTACGCACATCAGAGGCGTTGGGGTGGTCTAGCAGTGGTCATAGAAGGCGTGGAGTCTTCAGGGTTGGCTGTTTGGACTTGCGACCGTGGTGAGATGGCCGCGTCGGGTTATTTAGGTTAGGGTTTGGTTCGTAAGGGTTAGAGATGGGCTTGCGAGTGCTGGGAGCAAGGTAGAGTTTCGATAGCTAGGGTCTTGTTTTCATGGTAGTCGCGAGGGATGGTGATGGGTTTGTAGCGGGATCGGTGGAAGCGGCCATGGCTAAAGGCCCTTTGCGATGGGTATGGATTGGCATTTTGCTGGTTTCGAAAGGTGGATGAGGGGGGTTGGGGTGTACATTGGGCTGGGATGGGGGGTAGGGGAAGTCGCTCGTTGATTTCTCTAATCTAAGGGTGGGGTCGGTTGGTGGTGGAGCCGTGAGCCACTACGGTTGATGCTGATGGATTTGTTTGGCAGCAGTGTGGTGGGTGGTCTGAATCTGGTCTCGACTTAATAGAAAATCCTTGCTGTCCATGATAGAGCCAAGAGACTCCTCAAGTCGGGCGGTGTGACACTCGATCCTTGCTTGGATGTTCTTTTCCTGCGCTATTATTGCTTTGTTACGATTTCTGCACAACAATAACAACGGCGCACAACAATAATAACGGTTGGAGCGACTAGGCTCTGCTACCAATTGACGTCAATGATGTCAATAACACTAAAAAATACTCAAACACAAGAGGCAACTCTCAAAATATCTATTAATTGAATAATTCGTCCTAAATGGGGAGTAGGATATTTATCGAATAAGGGAAGGATCTAGAAGGACCATTTACTTGCAAACTAGCATCCATGTGATGTCATGGTGACATCACTTCGAGGATAATCCCCACCATGACAGCACATGACCTAGAATATCCTTATTCCATAATACCTAAAATGAGTCTTACTACCTCTACTAATTACTAACAAAAACAACGAAGGGAAAATGACATGAAAGGACATAAAAAAGAGTTACAACTTATAGTGGCCTTGTTGAGGCTAGCATACTAAACTAAGGGTCCGCTTGGTTGCGTAAATTGTTTAATTATATGAATTGATCAACTTGAAATTAATAGATTTTGGATATATAGATTTGAAATTGATTCAAATCCAATTTGTGTACTGTTTGAAAAAGTAAAATAAAGTTACTTACCGTTGATATCTATATAATGAGAAAGAGAGAACGTGTGTTGAGAGAGTGAGTGGTACGGTGAGAGAAGTCTACGAAAATAGTTTATTTTAGACTTATGTTATAAATTTAAATTGTGTAATTTCAAGTTTCTTTTTGTGAAATTGGCCGATTTAAGTTTGTATGAATTAACTTGATTGTGGTATGTATTTGAATTTGGGTAATTTACAATTTTGGGGACAACCAAACGGGCCCTGAATGAGTGAATATTACTTTTTATTATTGGAATGACCATCAAGAGTCTCTTCTCCACAAAAAAAAAGGTGTTGGTTGTTTCATTTTGATTAGTTTTTATTGTTTTTTTTTAGTTTTATGTATGCATCATTCTATTGTTGCGTTTTGCTAGGTTAAAGTTCAAACATGGATCGATGGTATAGAGAATAGTGAATTTGTTGGTGTCGGTGCTAGATTTGGCACTACCATTGTATCAAAGGAAAAAAATGCAAACCGAATTCATCTTACTCTTTCAGACCCTCGAGATTGTTGTAGTTCACCAAAGAATAAGGTTTTTTCTTTTAACCATTTATTCAACATTTATACAGCTTATATACTTGAGACATACGGTGTCGTAATTAATACAAACGGGATTTATTTTGGTTCGTTTAAGCTTACGGGAGATGTCATCATGGTGGATCGAGGTAACTGCAAATTCACAACAAAGGCGAATGTTGCACAAGCTGCTGGTGCTTCAGCAGTCCTCATTGTAAACAACCAGAAAGGTATTAATATTGTTATGTTTGTTAATTGATGCATTTGTTGACCAATAAAGGTGTTTTTTGTATGCGACTTCAATATCAATGTTTCTTAACGGCTGAAACAATTTCACTTCTCTCTGTTTGAATATTATTATTCTTTTTCTTCATTTGTGTTTCTAGTAATGAACGTAGGAAATTCAGAAAAAAGGGTCAGCACCACTAGCTCAGTAGTGATTGGTTCAACTGTTTTGGAGGTTGGGAGAGAAGCATCTCTCTAATTTTTGTGCAATTTTTTGAAAACATTACATATTCTTTATGTAAAAGAGAAGATTCATGAAGTAGGTCATTAAACCCCCGTGGTTATATATTTATTTTTTCCGAATTTCAAAAAAACCTAAGATTTCCCAACTTGCAACCATGAACTGTCATTGAACTTTTGGTTGTGTATGTGTGTTCAGTAAATATTCACTAAGTTTTACCCTAATATTTCCCATCTTGCTACGATAGTTGCATTTATAAATTTCACGTGTTTAGTAAAGCCAATGACTGCAAGTGTGGAACAAGAATATTTGAAATCAGAGGAGGTGATGCATTGCTGTTTGCATATATGAAGCTCCAGAACCAGCTGTTTCAAATTTCTTTAAGAGTTTGCATGGATAGCTGTCATGCTCCAACGGACATGACAACTGTGTGCTCGATGAATTGCCTCAAAGAAGAACTTGAGCCAACTCAAGATTCACCTGGTATGCAGGTCAAATCAACGGAGTAGAACGGAATTAAGAAGAAATCAGGAGAGAAAGATAGATGTAAAGAGAGAATGAGGAACATAGAGAGAAAAAAAGGGGGAAGAGGGAATTTTTGTATTCGTTCACAATATGCCCTTTTATGCCTTCAGAGATTTGATTTTAACTGATTCCAATGAACACTTGCACGTGGTCCTCCTGCACAGCTCAAATTGTTACAAACCAACTACCTTTTCTCTCTAGCCAATAGACAACTCTCGGCTTTAACCACCTAACTAACTAATTACCATTTGATTACAGTACAAAATGACAGCGTACAAGATGCAATTAAATGGAAATGAACTGAAAGACTAAATGACACCGTTCCAATAAAACTAAGGGACTACTAACTCCAAACAACGCTGTTCTACTTAAAAGGTGTTTTAGCCGTGCGATGTTGTTTGACTTGCTTTTAAAACCTTTAAAACTCAACGGTTACTGCTACTTCTTCTTCCTCTCTCGGCAGTACTGCCAATAGCCCTTTCAGGACAACTTGCCTGCAAATCGATGTAATAAAAGTCAGTAAAAAAACTTGTAGATTGAGCCATGGTTCGCTGTTTGAAAAACTTTTTAGGAATACTTCAAAAATAGATCAGAATGCATTTCTGTAAAAAATTGTTGAGTTTTTACTTTAAGATTATTTATGATATTAATTATATCTATGTCTTAGGGCATGCCCCATGAGGTAAAAAGAAAGTTAAAACTAGAGGTGAAATCATTTTTGTTTTTTGTCTTGTTGTAAAGGAGACTGTTTTGCTTGTTAGGTGCCTTATCAGCTTATCATGATTGGTGGGGATTTCACATTACAAAAGTCAGGCTTTTTTTAAGTCAATAGAGGAGAATGCTAAGAGATAACAATTTAGTTCAGTAGCAGTTGTACGTAATTCATTTATGTGGGGGTTGCTACTTCATCTGTGACTACGTTGTTGTTCCCTTCATCATTAATTACACACACTAGTGGACATGAATTGAAGATATGATTAAGATATTCAATCGTCTTTATTTAGAAGATAAGTAATGTTTCGAAGAAAAATCCTGAAAAGAAGGAAACCGTAGATATTTGATTGCAACAGTTCAATTTGAGGTTCATCACTTTTACTTTTATTTTACTGAGTTTCTTCATTTTCCCTGCAGAACTTTACAAGATGGTTTGTGAGCCTGACGAAACTGATCTAGACATACACATACCTGCTGTTATGCTCCCACAAGATGCTGGTTCAAGCTTGGAGAAAATGCTAATGAATAGTTCAACAGGTAAGCCTTTTAATATCATGCATTACCATGCAATAGATGCATTGCATGTTTGCTTAACATTTTGTTGCTTCCAAATGTATTATAGTTTAGTTAGTTTCAATCCGATATCCCGATATATACACCAGTTAATTTCTATTCGGGCAAATGGATTTCATTTCCCCTAATGGTTGAATCTAACGGTTACAAGTACGAGGTCATAAGTACATCTTTCGTTCACATTTTGGATGGTGATCGAAAGGCTGTACGATTTATTGAATCACTCTACATGGTAGAATTAGGTAGATCTCAATATTTCATTCAAAATAAGGTGTTGAGATTAAGTCACATCACTAAACTTGACGTAAACCACCTGTCAAAAGACTCTTAAAAATATCTAAACACCAATTTAGAGAGAGAAATACTCTTTTCTATTGTCAAAATTCAAGTCTACCTCAAATGAGGCTTACAAGTGGGTATTTAAAAGGGAGGAACAAAAATGCAATTACTACTCCTTACCTCTATATAACAAAGCAAAAGAAAGAAAAATACAATAACAAAATAAAAGAAAATACAAAAATAAAATAAAATGACAAAATCCCTAAAATAGTGATCCATTTCCATCACTCTCCCCGGTTTCGAAAAGCTCGTCCTCGAGCGTAGGAGATGGACGGTAAGAAAGCAAGGCACCCATCAAAGAGCTCCTCAAATGGAAGAAGAACCGTCCTCGAAAACGCCCCTTGTACCGGCTTGCTGTAAATCCTGGGAGAATAGGAGCACAATCCAAGTGTGTTCGACGAACAAAATCGCGACCCGAGATTCCCATGATGAGTCCCCTCAATGCTACGCCGCGGAGAATTTCCTTCGAGCACATATCAAATGTCACCAAAAATGGGTCCACATACCCACCACCAAAAATATCACCTCCAATATCCAAATGAACCCCTAGAGAGATAACCTCCGATCCAACCTCAACAAAAATATCATCCCCTCTCTCAAAGATTGAAAAAAAAATCTCCCAATTCAAATGTTTCCGGCTCGCGAAAGTGCATGCGAGTCACCCAACCATCCTCATCAAAAATGTCAAAAAAATCCCCAATACTCAATCCAATTTTGTCGTGTCTATTTTTCTTGCAATCAACCTTCTTGGGTGGGGATTTTTTATCGTTGATTTGACCCGATTGGGTGAGTGAGGGTGGAAGAATGATTGAGTGGAGCAACCAATCTTGGACTAGCTGTCGGTGATCTTGAATTGAGCCTTGAGAGTTAATCAGGGAGAGCACGTAATTTTTTTATGATTGGTGTAAGGACACAAATTTCCAATTGAGTCCATATATTGTTTTGGCTCAATTCCGGACAAAAACATTTATTCATAGGATTGTATTTAATTGTAATATTCTCAAGCCTATGAAGAGTTTGTTGAAGATGTAGCGGCAAAGAGTATAAAGCTTCATCAATATGCCGGTTTGCGTGCCTCGTTTCTACGTCATCAACTATGGTTCCATGCTCCCAAGGTATGAATGCAATATTATATATATAGGAGCTTGGAACAAGTTTAATTGGGTGTTGGGTTTAATTAAAACTGTGTTTTATTTTCAGAAAGAAAAGAATTAATTAAAACTTTAAAATAAGTTTATAAAGTTCTCTGGGCTAAAATCGAATTTTCCAAACTTTCTGGAAGTTCGTTCGATATGTCGTTCGAACGAGATTGTCGTTCGAACCAGATGTCGTTCGAACGAGATTGCCAACGACTTCCCATTATGGCATACCGGAACTTCGTTCGAAATGTCGTTCGAACGAGATTGTTGTTCTAACGAGATTTCTAACGAGCTTCTAACGAGTTCATACTGGAACTTCGTCAGAAGACTTGTTCGAATGAGAATGTCGTTCGAACGAAATGTCGTTCGAACGAGATGCCAGGGCGGGGAACAGTTTTTGGCAGTTTTAAGCAGTTTTTCTCCACTTCCCCACTTGTTTCTTAACCACTTTTCTCAGACTTTATTATGTGCGGGAATAACATTTTCCAACTTAACTTTTCCATTCTATTTCATCTCTTAGAGAAAGTTTGAGAACTAAATTGTTTAAGGAAAATGTTCGTGTTTTGAGTGAGTTTTTATCAAAGAGAAAAATATACACCCACTCTAGTTTACACCCCAAATTAGTTTCTTCCAAGTTCCCATATTCATATATGTTTTAGCATCGGGTTCATCTCTTCCGTTCAAAGAGAAGTTTTGGGTTTGCTTCTACACCCATCAAAGAAAGAAGAAGCTGTTTGTTGCGGCATTACCCACTTGGAGAAAGGCTCCTTGTTCGGGTGACGGTGACCATACAAAGTCCGATCGGTGGACTCCGAGACCGCGGTGGAGCTCCGTGGTTATCCGCTAGGAAGAGGTATCTACAGAAGAAGCGTCGGGCTTGAGAGGGATCGAGTCGTGTGTTGTAAGCCTTTCTGCTCTTGTATTTGTAAATTCCGTACTTAGTGGATTTGTGGCTAGGGCCGTTCGAGGTTGTTTCCCGTTGTGGGTTTTTCCTCGTACATCTCGGCGTAGTGTGATTGATTTATTTTTTATCTTGCATAATGAATTAGAACTCATGCTTAGGGTAATTCAAGATAAAAATGGTTTTAATTGTCACACTTAATTAATTGGGTGCTAATTAAATTTGGATAACCTGTTTATTTAATTCAAGTCATTTGTTAAAATTGGTTTGACCTAACTTTGGAATATTGATAATTATGACTTAGGCAAATTCTAGGACTTGAGTTAATTGGTTTAAGTGAAATCAATAGTGTGTGTATTAATCATATTTTCCACTTGGTTTAAATTTAAATTGTTTAAGAAAATTAAAATTTGGTAATTCGTTTGTTTTGTTGAACCATCCTAACGCTTCCGCATCTCGATATATATCAAAAGGAAATAATATTTTAATTGAGAAAATTAAAATCGGGGGCCTATCCTCCTTCAATTGGGTTTGAAAAATGGGTGATGGGTTGGGCGATTTGGGTTTGTGATGGAGGAATTTGTAGGGTTTGAGGCTAGGGTTTGTAATTGGTGGATTGAATTGTAAAATGGTAGGTGAAACCCTAGGAAGTGGGTATTGGATCTTAAATGGGGAAATTAGGGTTCAAGATTTGGGCTTTCGGGGTGGTGGGTTTAGTGTAGAGGGTGGGGTAGGACAGGGGTTGTGTGTAGGGATTTCTAGGGTTAGGGTTAGGGTTTTGAAAATGGGTATAGATTTGTTGTTGTGATTGTACCCAATCTCTTGTTCGTTTTTGAATTTCCTCTTTTAGTTGTTTGGATTCTTGGGACTCTTTGAAGAGTAGCGCACGAATTTGATACAAAATATACCGATACACTAACACCAATGTGGAGCTTCACCCACTCTGATACCATTTGACGTAAAACTACTACCGGCCAAAAGACTCCTAAAAATATCTAAACACCAATTTGAGAAGAGAAATACTCTTTTCTATTATCAAAATTCAAGTCTACCTCAAATGAGGCTTACAAGTGGGTATTTGAAGGGGAGGAACAAAAATGCCATTACTACTCCTTACCTCTAAATAACAAAGCAAAAGAAAGAAAAATACATTAACAAAATAAAAGAAAATACAAAAAAAATAAAATGACTTAAAATCCCTAAAATAGGGATCCCATTTCCATCAAAACAGGTTTAGTAAACCACACTTGAATCTATTTTTTCATGACTCTCAACCTTCCATTTCAAATTATGGCTTAATCTCAACCTTTCATTTTTAAATCATGTCCGAGCTAATATGATGAGAATCAGGGTCATTGTCGTCTTTCATCATTTTTTAGTCATTTTTAGCATTTATTTTATTTTTTAACATTCATTGTATATTTCCCTTTGTTTAGTATTTAGAGGAAGGAAGGTAATTGGCATTAAGGGCATAATTGTAATTAGATACTTAGCTTAGAGGCCAAGCAACCTCCTTCCTATAAATATCCATATGTAGCCTCATTTGAGGCCTTCTTCCATTTTATGAGATTTGATTAGAGAGGGTTTGAGTGAAGAATTATCTTTTCTTGCTCCCATTTGACGTCATTTACGTCAATTGGTATCAAACCCCAGTCGCTCCACCGGTTGTTGTTGTTGTAAAATAAAAACTTGTAAACAACGTTAAAGGGGAATTGAGAGAAGATGAACACCTTCGCGCCAAGGCTTCTTGTGCAAATCTTGGAAGCCCTCCATCAAATGAAGGCTCAAATGGATGATATGAATGCGCGAATTCCACCACCGGCACTCTCCATGGACCGCCATCAAACTGCCCCGGTAATTTCTCAAAACCCTAACCCTAGCTTTCCAAGATCCACCCATTCTACACATTTACCCCAAAAAACCCTAACTTCACAAACCCTAACCCCACTCACATCCAAGAAAACACCACCACCTGCTGGCCGAAACGCAAAAAAAAGGTAAAAAAACACACCTACTGACCCAACCCAGCCTCCCCACCTGCCGACGTACCCAACCAACCCGACACAACCCCTACCTTCGCAAAAAAAACCCTATCGATCTGCCCGTCCACCAAAATCCCCCCATCGATGCCCTAGGTCTTGCCAAACCAAAAAAAACATAACCGAACCCTTAGACCGTTGCCTTTGAAACCCACGAACAACCACCAACCACTAACCATTACCGGTTACAACCTTCGAAGCAGGCCAATTCAAAATCAAAGCCGAACAGACCCAAACCAAGGTCGGACTGCCCCGATTCCCCCATCCACTGTCTTGACCACATTTCCGGCCCTCGGGCGAGCACCACCAGGGTCTGACGCATTCGTAACAGGTTATCCAACTGCTCCACTATAAATTGAGGCAGCCCCGGTCACTTCCTTTCCACTTTGTGTTCAGATGGTACCTCCCACGATGGGAGCGCACTCCCCGACTCTCGCCGAGATGATTCGTGACATCCAGCATGCCGAAGGGTCAAATTCCACCCAAATTCAGTCCCCGGTGACATTTCCCATTTTAAATGAACCCTACCCATATCTTAACTCCAATCTTGAATCCCAAACCCTAAAATTTCCACCCTCCCACATTCCTAATAATTTCACCCCCCAAAATTCACCCCCCTCCCTATAACTCCCCCTCCACCACCAAATATATCAACACACCACCATTTGCCTTCTCCACACCTTCCCCCACCCCGAATTCTCGTTCCTTCCCATTCCCCACCGCCATATCCACCCAATTTTTCCACTCCACCCTCACATGATCACTCCTTACCCCCCATCTCCATTTACCCTCGTTACCACCCACAAAAACATCTTGAAAACCCCCAAATGCCCATGCTCCACCCGTCACCCACCCCATCCCACTTTTCCCACGCTTCCGCCCCCACCTATTTTACATACCTACCCACCAACCGGTCATCCTCTCCATGTCCCACCTCCTCCATCCTCCATGGGATACCCGTTCATTTCATTTCGCACCCGTTGATACTCATGAGCGGGTACGAGAGTGGATTACCCTCCCTCCACATGATGGTCCCCCTTCACCCCACCCCCACTCCACTCCAGAGTTTGAGCCACCCCCTCCAATGGAGTGGCGCACCGATGTTTCTCCTTTCGACTCCCTAGACCCCAAAGTTACTCCATATGTCCTCCTCTCCGAGCGCCATTGCTTTTTCTGTTATCAGAACGGGCATCAGAAGAACCACTACCCCTATCATCATTGGTCTCAGCTCCACCTGCTTCCCCTCCCCGTGAGACTCTTCCACCTCATACCACCCCTCCCGAAGCTCCAGTTGCACCACCTGCTCCTGCTCCTCCTCATCCACCGCCTCAGAGGCGCCCACACTGCACCTTACTTCTCGAGCCTCCGCCAGGCGATGATGATCTCGACGAGGATACCCTGGCCCTTCAGGGTGGTGATGCCATCACACAGTTGGCACTTCAGTTACTATCCCGGAGCATGCAGGGTGACATTCGAGTGGATGTCTCGATGTTTGATGGGCACTTACAGCGCGATGCTGTTGTGGATTGGCTTGCCGCAATGGAGCGGATATTTGAGTACAAGCGACTGAAAGGTCGCCTTTGTGTTTTGCTCGCGGCTACTAAATTTCAAGGTTACGCAAGTGTTTGGTGGAATGACTTAGAGCAACGTCGTGTTCTTGAGGGTCAGTCTCCTATACAGACTTGGGCGGAGCTTCGGGCCCAGTTGATGTCAACTTTTGTCCCCGCCACTTATGAGCGTGACCTATTCTTGCGAGTTCAGTCTCTTCGCCAGGACACCACAGTTTTGGACTACATTGAGCGCTTCCAGCTTCTTTGTACTCGTGCCCGCCTCGGTGAGAGCGAGGAACAGAGGATCAACCGGTATGTTCACGACCTTCAGAGCTATATCCAGCGCGACCTCACTTTACGTGACGTCACCTCCTTTGCTAAGGTGGTGGAGTACGCCACTATTGAGTCTTTTCATCAGTCTGCTCCTCCACGTGGTCGCTCCATGCCAGTCCCTCCAGCACCAATGACTCCTACTCCTACTGCGACTCCCTCTACTGCAGCTACTTCTACTCCCACGGTTCCTTCTCTTGCATCAGCTCATCCGATCACCTTCAAATGCTACAACTGTGGGGTGATGGGACATCGAGTCTCAGATTGTTCCCTCCCTCGCCGTCGCGCTCTCTTAGCTTCAGGGACCTGAGTACCTTGAGGAGGCACCGGATGACCCTCCCCAGCCAACTCGTATTACGATCCTTGATGGCGACACTGAAGGCATTCCCCTCTGAGCTCGAGGACGAACTCTTTTAAGGGGGGGAGAGTGATGAGAATCAGGGTCATTGTCGTCTTTTATCATTTTTTAGTTAGCATTTCTTTTATTTTTTAACATTCATTGTATTTTTCTTTTTGTTTAGTATTTAGAGGAAGGAAGGTTAATTGGCATTAAGGGCATAATTGTAATTAGATACTTAGCTTAGAGGCCAAGCAACCTCCTTCCTATAAATACCATACGTAGCCTCATTTGAGGCATTCTTCCATTTTATGAGATTTGATTAGAGAGAGAATTATTTTTTCTTGCTCCCATTTGACGTCATTTACGTCATAATCACTCTATCGTGTAGAGTGGGTTAATAACTCTAGGGAACTAGATCCGTGTGAGGGCAATCATGAAAATCCAAATGCACTCTACTTATTAAGGATCCTTTCTACCAAAAAGGACTATTTAAGATCCTCAAAAGAGTAATATCAAAGCTGTGACAGGTAAAGGTGTATAAGAACTATTTCCTGGATGTGCATAGCAAAAAAAGCGGAGTAATGTTAGGCACACAAAAAGTTACACACAAAATGATGTGGCATCAATTATGATTGGTCAGACTGTTGGTGTGCTCTACTGTCTATCGCTATCTAACCAATCACAATAGTTACCACATCATTTTGTGAGCAACTTTCTACATGCCGGGCATCATTCAATGGAGAGTCTTTACTTTTGAACATAGAGATGAGTTGATGCAGTAATTGGGTTGAAAGTAATCATAATGATATATAAGGTGTTCAGATATTAGGTTCAAAACTATTATGTCGTTTCGTGTAAGTGTCGTAAAGAACCTACTTGCACCAATCTAATATTATCCTTAAGAATTTTTGACACAATTTTTCTTCCCATTTTCACTTTTACAAGATTGTTTACTGAAAGTATTGGAATGCTCTTTAGTGTCTGTGCAGTTATACTCTCCACGACGACCACTAGTCGATATAGCAGAAGTATTTTTATGGCTGATGGCAGTGGGTACCATTTTGTGTGCCTCTTATTGGTCAGCATGGAGTGCTAGAGAAGCAGCTATTGAACATGACAAGCTATTAAAGGTTTTCCTTTCCCAATCTTAGTTAATAATTACTCCCCCACCACCTTCAATATAGTTGGTTTTCCTCCTTGATAGCCCACAAAATGTACGCTGATATATGAAGTTCACTGGTCTCTATAGGATGCTTCAGATGAACTCTCAAGCACAAAACGTGCTGGTTTTAGTGGCGTGGTGGACATCAACACGACGTCAGCAGTCTTATTTGTTGTCATCGCTTCTTGTTTCTTGGTTGTACTTTACAAGCTAATGTCGTTATGGTTCATTGAACTCTTGGTGGTTCTTTTTTGCGTAGGAGGTGTAGAGGTGAGATTCATTCTACATTTGCAAATAAAAACCATATGATCTTACCCATATTTTAATATACCATCTTTGCAATTCAAGGGCTTAGATTTGAAATTTGAGGTGGGTGGACCTTTGCGCAATTGTAAGGTCGTTACATTGTGACCCGAGTGTCATAACAGTGGCAGATCCAAACACTTCCCCCCCCCCCGATATACGATTTTGTTTTTTGTTTTTTGTTTTTTGTTTTACCGAGAATTGTATTGTAGGTGTGTTCGTTGTAAAGTTTAAATATTAGAAGGGGATAAAAATGTAATTACTTTGATAAAATCTCAAAACCTAAAACTTACACTTATTTTCGTTTGCCACCATCCCTCTCTCGTATTACTTTTCTCTCCCAAAATCTTCTCTGCAAATTCACCCCCCATCGCCATTTACAATCCTGCTACAAATTGAAGACAGGTATTGATGTTGAATTTAAAATCCTCATTCGTTGCATTTGGTTTCTTAATCTGGTTTGGTATATTGAATGATTTTGGTGATATATTTTCTTTCACTGTTTATATTTTCTACATTTCTAATATGAGGATGGATATATATAAACGCTAGCTAGCTTCATTATTTATTGGGCTTACTGGGCGTTGTTTGACTAGGACTTGCTTCAAATTTATGTACCACTCACATAGTTTCGTTTGTAAATGTTAAAATGCATTTTATGTATTCATTTTATAAAAACTGTTGAATCTGCTCATTTTATAGTTAACATGTGTTGGGGATTTAAAATTGACACTGTCTAAAATTTTTTAATTGAATATTTTGAATTTTGGTTTAGTTCGTGTCATGTTCGGATTGTGTCATTGTGTGCTTGTCAACAATAATTTTTCTAATTTCGTCTCGAGTATGAGTTGTGCCGAGGGGAAAAAAATCGCCCTTAAATTTCCTCCTCCTGGATTGAATCCTTGATCTGTCACTGTAAACAGTCCCGTCTTCCCTAGAACTGGCAGTGGCAGGAGCCTCGCCAAACTCTCTGTCTCTTTCTCAATTTATCTCTCTGTCTGGATTTGAAATTTGAACATATTATTTGCTGTCTGGTTGGTTTTGTTGTTTTCCGAATCTGTTGAAATTAATTCTAAATATGTGGGTTTTTGTATTTTCAGGGCCTGCAAACATGCTTAGTTGCCTTTCTTTCAAGGTGCGATATTTTCTCTTCTTGTACCTGTCTTTTCTCATGCTATGAAAAGTGTGAATTTATTTACCCAGCCAGCTACACTTCCACATTCTTTTCTCTAAGGATCAACACGGGCTTGAATTGCCAACAAATTGTCATAATTTTTCACTTTAAATCACTACTACTTTCTATATGTTAGGATTATTTACCAAACTTCAAGATTTTCGCAGAAGCATCTGCATAGCCTTTTAGAATTTATTTATCAAAAATAAAATGTACAAGAAGGAAAGTTTAAAGTACCCATGGTAGAATAGAGTAGTAAGAATAAGATCAAGGTCGTTCTTGTGTGGAAAAAGGAAGAAAGGGTACCCTGGTTGCTTTTCTCATTTACTATTGTTCTTGATTATCTATGTTAATACATAAGAAACATGAGAATCTTCTTTGTGAACATAATCCATCAAGGTTTGAGCCAGAGGTTGGATAGTAATGTAGCCATACGTTTCTGATGAACCTTTTGTAGAAAGTTGCTAGACCATGGGAACTGCATACTTAGTTCTTCAGCATGAGTCGTACTCTATTCATCAGCACATTCTCTTCATAATGTAAGGCGTTCTTCATATGGCAAGTGATTCACTGCGTTGCAGTGGGAAATCACACAAACTAGAACTCACAAGAAAATGTAGCAACAATCAAGAAGGCTTCAAGATGTTTATATTATAAAAGAACTCCAACTATAGTAGAAAACTCATCATATTTGTCCACACTAAGTCTTAATAGAAAAGGAAACCAAATTAAACAAGAACATTCCCAAATGTGAGAGGAAGACTTCCATTGATCCTTCGAACAAGGCCCTCCGCTTCTCATTCTTGCACCGCAGTGTTAGATTTACGAGATAATCAATTTACATAAAAAAGGAAGAAGAAGAGAGAGAAGAGAGAAATCAACAAAAGAGGGAATGAATGAATGAATGAATGTCTTCATTCTCCCCATCACTTTATATTTATATTAGTAACTTTCAAATATTATATAAGTACCCAACATAGTTTACATATAACATAACACTCCATATAACTATTACAAATAAGACCCGACAACACTCTCCCTCAAGGTGGTGCAAAGATATCTATCATGCCCAGTTTGACCACCAAATGTTGCAAACAAGTTTTGCTCACACCCTTAATCAAGACATCAGCCACTTGATTAGTCGTGCTGACATACGGAGTACAAATCAATCCAAGACAAAGCTTCTCCTTGATAAAATGTCAATCAACTTCAATGTGCTTTGTCCTGTCTTGTTGGACTGGATTGTGGGTAATATTAATGGAAGCTTTATTGTCACAAGACAAATTAATTGGCTCACGAACAGGGTAACCCAACTCATCTAACATGGTCCGTAACCACATCAACTCGCACGGTCCAAGTGCCATGGATCTGAACTCAGCTTTTGCACTTGATCTAGCAACCACAAACTGTTTCTTGCTTCACCATGAAACAAGATTACCTCCAACAAAGGTGCAATATCCCGAAGTGGATTGTCGATCGATGACGGACCCTGCCCAATCAGCATCAATGTAAGCTTTAACACGTAAGTGACCATGCTGCCCAAAAAATATTCCCTTCCCAGGGGAACTCTTGAGGTACCGGATAACATGATACGCAACTTGTAGATGTGGTGTTCTTGGAGCATGCATAAACTGGCTTATCACACTAACATCATAAGAAATATCCTCGTGCGTAAGAGAAATGTAAATAAGTCTCCCAACCAAACACTGAAATCTTCCCACATCAGTTAATGGCTCCCCTTCCGTATCATTGAGCCTATGGTTATGCTCAATGTGGGTATTAACTGGTTTAACTCCAAGTTTACTTGTTTCAGCCAACATATCTAACACATACTTTCGTTGAGAAATGAACACTCCTTTCTTGGATCTGCTCACTTCGATGCCAAGTAAGTATCTCAATAATCCGAGGTCTTTAACCCCAAACTTTGTTCCTAAGAATGTCTTCATTGCTTGTATCTCTTTCGGATCATCTCGGGTGATAACAATATCATCAACATATACAATAAGGGCAGTGGTTGGTGCCATAAAGAGTGTATGATCCGCTTGGCTCTGAGTGTACCCTACTCTCTTTGTAGCGCTGCTGAACCTCTCAAACCAAGCACGTGGAGACTGCTTAAGCCCATACAAGGCCTTATTTAGTTTGCACACTAAATACTGTCCATCAACAAGCTTGAAAAAATGAGACATCATCATATACACTTACTTCCTCCAAATTGCCAAGAAGAAAGGCATTCTTTACATCCGAATGATGCAAAGGCCAAGACAAATTAGCTGCCAAGGATATAAGAACTCGTATGAAGTTCATCTTGGCAACCGGAGCAACCGTCTCTTGATAATCAATCCCATATGTCTGAGTGAAGCCCTTTGCAACTAATCGTGCTTTATATCTCTCAATTTTTCCATCAGCCTAAAATTTAAAACTTCATTGTGTATACCCATTCGCAGCCTACTGATTTCTTTCCTTTGGGCAATGGAACAATATCCCAGGTATTATTCTTCTCAAGGGCCTTCATTTTCTCAAACATGTCTTCTTTTCACTGATTTTGACTAAGAGCATCTGAAACATTAGAAGGAATAGGAACAAACGATACAGAAGAAGTGAAAGCACGATATGTAGCAGATAAGGCATTATAGGATACAAACTGAGATATAGGATGTTTCGTACAATTACAAACACCATTACGAAGAGCAATAGAGACATCAAAATCGAGTGAGGGATTACCTAGATCGAGGGAGACTTCTTGGTCCTGGGGTGAGACAGGGGTTTGTTTTTCTCTCCTAGTATATACAAGTATCTCCTTTGCCTGTTGCAAATCATTAGTGCCAGTAGTATTAGGCATAGGCTCCCCCTGATTAGGAAACTCAACAGGTAATGGAATAGGACATGGGTTCTCTATAATTATATTCTCCCCCTGTAGAGAATCCTGAGTAGTAAGGGGAAAAAAAGAATTGACTCAAAGATGTAACATCCATGGAGACAAATTGACGACGAGTAGTAGGATTATAACACTGATACCCCTTTTGAGTGGCAGAATACCCAAGCAACACACAACGGGCTGCATTTGGATCCATTTTGTTCGTATGATGATGTATGTGAACATAATAAACACAACCAAACACTTTGGGAGGAGTAGTGAACAAAAGGGAGTGGGGGTGTAAAATAGAGATCGGTGATTGATAGCCGAGAATCTGAGGGGGCATGCGATTGATTAAATACGCCGCGGTTAACGTTGCATTAGCCTAATATGATTTAGGTACCCCCATACCTATGAGAAGGGAGCGACACACCTCTGTAATATGACGATGTTTTCTTTCAGTTACACCATTTTGTTGTGGGGTATCAACCCATTATGTTTGACGGACAATCCCATTATCAGCAAAAAAGGAGGCAAGACCACCATACATAAATTTTCCACCATTATCGGATCGAAGGATCTTAGGGGACCCAAAATGAGTACACACCATCTTATGAAATATTTGAAAGATTGAATGAGCTTAACTTTTAGTTTTCATAAGATAAAGCCAATTATAACGACTAAAGTCATCAACAAACACAACAAATTATCTAAAACCAAGTAATAAAGTAGTGGGTTTAGGACCTCACACATCAGAATGAACAAGCTGTAACGGAGTTGTACTTTCATTAATACTAATAAGATAGGGAACACGACATTGTTTTGCGAAAACACATGCTTCACAATGTAGCTCAAAAGGTGCAACAAATGAAAATTTAGGGAGTACACGTTTCAAAATAGGAATAGGTTAATATCCTAGTCTATTATGCCATCGCATCAACATCTTTATTGTTACTATTATCCATAACACTAGATTGATTTGCAACATAAGAAGATGGCCTTTGTTTCAGCAAATACAAGGCATTGCCTTCACGTCCACTCCCAATCGTCATCCCCATGTCCAGGTCCTAAAAGAGGCAATGAGACGGATTAGGTCTTTTCAATAGCATCCCATTACTCTTTGGCCGTTTTTACAAACAAGAACCCTTTGCTAATTATCGTCCGCATTGATTGTAACAACCACATCATAACTAACGTATTTTCAGCATTCCATTTTTTGAATTTAGGATCATTCTTGGTCGAGTACGTGACAGTTCCATCAAATATGGTCAATCATTCTTCTACCTGTGATATGCATACGCGCTGATTGAGCCCACTGCATATAATTTGTCTCATCCAGCCTAACAGCCTAACAGTGGTGATACACATGCCTGGATGATGGTCATTGTTACTACCCATTGTTGGAGTAAGACTTGATGAAGACCCAGCTCCTCCGGAGCTCACCTTTGAACCAGACATGTTCTTAAAATATTTTTTTTTAGGTATACACTCCTCAAAAAACAGAACAAAAAGTGTGTAGAGAACTACCTCTCTAGCACAAAACAATAATTTATATGGTAGAGTCTGAAACTACACACAAATCCTAAAAAACAATGGAGCAATTCATATCTGATTCAGGGACGACAAAAAAACCGCGGAGTAACACATATACAGGACAGAAAAACTGATCGGAACACAGCGATTTGAGCCGATCGCTGAAAAATAGGCCGAAAAATTCCGCGAGAGTTGTGGATGTGATTAGCCCTACACCCTTGCAAACAACTCCCATCTTTGAATATCTCCAAACCCTACACACAAACTAGGCTTTGTACTACTTTCCCTTAGAAATTTACACATCACGTTCTAATACCATGTCAGATTGATGAGATAATCAATTTACATAATAAAGGAAGAAGAAGAGAAGAGACGAGAAGAAGAAGAAGAAGAAGAAGAAGAAGAGAGAAAAGAGAGAAATCAGCAAAAGAGGAAATGAATGAATGAATGTCTTCCTTCTCTCTATCACTTTCTATTTATATTAATAACTTTCAGATATTACATAAGTACCCTACATAGTTTAAATATAACATAACACACCATATAACTATTACAAATAAGACTTGACAACACGCACTTGATACCTCGTTCGAAAAAGGGTGTTGCTCGTTTGAACGAGCCGTCCCCTTTTTTTTTTGGTTTTCAGCAGTTTTTTCAGTCAATTGGACTTCTACACTAACTACAACGGTTATGAACAAGAAGCTATGGTAATGAAACTGTACTCTAAATTGATATACAACTTGTTCTGCTGCAAACCTCTTATCACATAAGTGTGAAATATGATCTTCCTTGGCCACACAACAAAGATTTCTGTTGCTGTCTTGACCTCCACCAGAAATTGGTCATTGTTGATCAGTAAAACCACCTTTCTTTTAGACCAAATCTGGACCTTTGGCCACTTTTACATGGCCAATATGGCCTTGAGGCATGGTTCAAAGTATCGGCCGAAACTGAGACAACTCGGCTGAGTTGACTAGGTATCGGAGGGCATTGTACTGAGTTCGAGTCACGAGTCGTGATGATGAAAAACGGAAATATTAGGGCTGTTTTTTTTATCTTAATCCTTTTTATTTATTTACCTATTTAATTTTTTATTTGAATTTGATTTCTCTTTTCTGGGAGTCTTGGCTAGCCTGCTGGAGCCTAAATTAGTGGCTAATAAATAGGGATTGGTTTATTAGAATAAATTTTATTAGTTTCCTAGTTTTCTTTTACTTTTTTTACTAGTTATCAATAGGTAATAGGACTCTTTCATTTTCCTATCTATTTATTTTGTTCCTGTATGCTGGAGAGGGCAATTTTTTTGTTCTTTTTTCCTTTTTGATACTTTTGGCGTTCTCTCTTTGGTGATTAATTCCACTGAGCTACATCAAGTGGTATAAGAGCCAGGTTCTCTCTTGGTACGTGTTTGCGCCATTTGGTATGTGTTATTTTTGTGGTAGAATGGGTCCAAGAAAACAACAATCCAAGGTGGATGAATCCCCCAATGATTATTGATCAGATGCAAAAATGATTTGCATCAATGGAGGTACGATTTGTTGATTTGCAGGATCAAGTCCGAGAACTCAAGGTACATGAACTCGACAAAGCCAAAAAAATAATTGGAGGCCTCACCAGCAGCGCACAAGCCGGCTGTCATGCTTTGCCGGGATCCTTCGCACATTATGAGTAGCAGGACAGCCCAGCACCGCAGCTTCAATGCCTAGCTGAGGCAGGGAGACAGCTGGCGGCCCACCGAGACTCGCGACTGGGCCTGCCAGCAGTTCATGGTTCATGGTGCACCAGGGGGGCCATTTGGGGTAGCCTCCCGATGACATCTTCAACGAAAACTACTGGAAACATCATTGGAGACCTAACCAACCAGTCAAGGACCATATACGGCAGTCCATTCCATCCGTTTCCAAGCTTTTGACTACAAAATTGCCAAGCGGGAGCAAGCTAGGTCAGAAAAATCGGCTGGTAAGCAACCAATTAATCCTCAAACAGAGGTTGTGCATAAGCCGCCGTATGATGCTCGATCCTATATGCCAGCCCCTCCGATTGGACCCCCAAATGAACACGACAAGGGCCGACATATTACCAATTGGATCCAACAATTGCAGCCCCAACCATTAAAATTGGGTGATTACTACGATGGAGATTCGAGGTGAAATACTTTGATGGAGATAAGTGTGGTGTTCCTCTCACACGCCATTCCTTTTATGCTGGTGACCTATTCCTCCGCCGCGTAGTTACACCATACCAAACCAAACAACGACCAAACCAAACCACTTGAATAAAAACATTAATAATACAAAAAAAATCAGTATAAAAGGAATGGAAACTATAAACAATGCAACTGCTTTGTATTGTACATATAAAACATAAACATTTGGTGTTTTTTAATAAAAAAATATGCACTGTTCATGTTCTATTACTAACTCCATTTGTGTTTTGATTTTGAGAAAATACTAAACCAAATCACTTAAATCCGAGACCAAACCACTTAACTCTATAAAATTTACACTTAAAACTACATTATGAGTAAAGAAAATTAAGAGATTTGAAAAAAATAGTACCATCCAAGACTATAAAAAATGGTAACATCCGATCTTGAGAAATCCTGCAAGTAAAAAGCCAAACTTACCTAGTAGAGTAGGAGATCCTTTCTAATCCTTGGAAAATTAATTGCCGCTATTTGATGATGACAACCAGTCGAGAAGAGGATCTGCGTGAGAAGATAAGAGAAGATGATGACCTACGTGAGAAGAGAGGACGAAGAGAATATGGATCTCCATGTGTGAGTGAGAGGAAGAGAAGAGAGAGAATATTTGTAGGCTATCGCCATTAGTTGTGTGCGTGAGGTTGAGAGTGAGAGAAGTGATGAAGAATTAGGTTTTGTAAATGTTATGTTATCTAAGGGTTTGATAAAAAATGAAGGGTCCGGATCAAGTTTCATAACAAATGGACCATGTGTGGAGATTGGGACTCAAAAGTAATGGGTTTATTGGTGTTTATATCGGGTTCGGGCTTATAGACCCGACAATACCCGTTAGTGCTAACGGGTATTAATTGTAACACCCCGCTCAAAATAATAACGGGTGGCCAACCCTATACTACATTAAATCAGGAGTTTCAGATGGTCCAGTCTCAACATCAACTGTCGGTACTATATAATATAAGACTAACGACCCGATATCATATAAGCGAGATGTTAAAATTAAATAAAATATGCAACATACCACAAACCAACACTATAACACTACTAATAAAGGAAAAAGATGCATGAAAGAACTATGATAAATGAAATGCTAGAATAAAATGAAATAAATAACTACAACTGAATATACCACAAGGAAGAAGACCCGAATAAGCTGTCGGGACACAACCAATACAATGACTGTATGAAGTAAATATACACATCTATAAATATCCCTTGGGTATAAACCCGATATACAACATGAATCCTACCTAGATTTTTAAAGTAGGAAGCGACTACAAGATACATCCCGCAACAGTCCGCACATGTCACGGCTCCCAAGACCCCGGATAGAAGGTCATCCGGCATCCATGCGGTAGGACACCTGTAATAATATATATATATACAGGCAGGAGAGAAAAGTAAACGGGTCAGAGCCCGAGTTGTGAAAAATATTTAGCAAGTGTGTTAACCGTGCATAATAAATATCGGTGCACTTACTTCATAATTAAAGTGGAATCGCACTCTCGTGAAACCCCAACTCACCTCTCATCTAACGGTGCGCACCTATTCGCGTCCTAAAATTTTAGTTAAATTACCCAAATTATAAGGACAACCTAACTTAACATAGGCCCAGCCTATACCCACGAGATCTGCCTTCCTATCATAACCCACGAATCCACTCTTTCTAAACACACTTAATTATTTTTACCAACAAATATGCCATAATTGGCTTAATGGATTCCGGTCTATAATTTAATTAATTATAATTCTTAATACGTTATCCATATACTTTGGGTTTAATCATATGATTTAATTACTAAATAACATGCATACAAATTATTATTATTGACAAAACTTCTCTCCAATTTTAACACTGCACTACGTTTTGTGCGTGGGGTGTCTCGCAAAGCGAAATCCAAACAAAAAACCACCCCGTTACACTACTCCTTGACAATGTCGATCCTAGAGATCCATTATGCCATACATACCATTTTATACTACGACAACACTAAATTTTAGACTACAATTATGAAAACAACTAAAAATCTCCAACCTTGGGATGATGTAACCGAAATATTCCTTAAATGCGATACATCAACCCCCATCAATCTAGTACACCATAATCATCCAAGATGTACTCCACAAAGATTCCATATCCTTTCATCTATAGGATATATATAAATATATATATAGGCATTTTATTCTAACCACATATATATATACAATCATCCATTCCCATAGCCAAGTGTACATACCATATATGATGTACAATGGCCATGCACATAATATACTTGGCTATATATATCGCCGATAAAATGCATAATGCCATCATCTTCCCAGTGCCCGGCTCACGTAGCAATATTGGGGCCACCATGGTGGGACTAAACGACACCCAACTCGTGGTAAACTCACGCACACGACGTCCCGGGAAGCGGCCATAACTCGTAACCGGCAATGAGACGAAACATACCCACCACGTCTCATCCCAAAAATATAAATCACATAATAACACACGGGACGACTATGACCTGGGGAATATCCACACCCTGCTTTTCTAGCCAGGATGCTCACCCTCTGCGCGGAAACTTCCCAATGATGGTATGAGCGGGGTCTGCTTAACCACATAAGTATACATATCATTCACATGCACAATATATATATACATCCATATGATCCCATCATATGATCAAACATTAAACCATCATATACGGTTTAAATATTCATACCATGTATATCCACAACATAAATATATCCATAGAGTCCTATATATATATATATATATATATAATCGTTCGTATGTATAAGATATATATATACACTCGGCTACAAGTATACATAATCCTCAATATACAAGCCGTCTCCACAAACTCATTTAATTTTCCTCGATATGTGAATACAATCCCTCACTTGAAGCATATTCTTCCACTTTTCCTATGATGAATAGTCTCCCGAGCATATATGTTTATCTCCAACATTAGGGTTATCACCCAAAGTTTAGTGTAGGAAACCATCACTACACATTTCCTCTATATTCGAAAGTACATAATTATCTTCGGTACTATTTGACCATTGGCATAAACATAACTAATAGTCTACAAACCTCAACTTTTCCCAATCTTCATTTCAAGTGTTGTAGTCCCAAAGATTATTTCCACACGATTATGTAATAACTATCTTGCTAGAATTTATGCTACAAATTTCTAGTTGATAGTACGATCCAATCGTTCCCAATTCGGACTACGGTTTATTTACTCTCATGATTCCTCTGATTTACCCCTTAAGTTTATCATTCTAAGGAAAATGCGACTACTCCCTCTCATTGGTTCCCAAATTGCGTCTTATGATATCTTATCTCTATAAGGATTCAATATAAATGTCGGCCTAGAATTTCACAACTTACCCTCGCAACTCTCTTTAGGAGTTCTTAACCTCCCGTCGTATCTATACTCACCTTTGATTTAATATTTAAGATTTTCAACCCCAATGAGGTTTCTCACTATCACCATAAACACACACAACTCCAATGCATACATATATATTTTCTCCAAACTATCTCTAGGAGTTCCCATGATCCTAACATGTGAGAAGCCCCTTGTAAGTCTCCAAACTATATCTCTTACATCATAAAAGAAGACCCCGAATCATTAAACCCAACCAAAAAGGGTTAGAAATCCTTCTAGAGAAAATTTCTCAAAATGCCCTGTTTCCGAATCGATTCGGCCCCTCCGAATCGATTCGACCCCAACAGCGAATCGATTCGGCCCATCTGAATCGATTCGGTCCAAAGGGACCTGACAGTCTGCTACATACTGAATCGATTCGCTAAGGGCGAATCGATTCGGCCTTAAAGACCTGTGGCTTCTGCAACATGGCGAATCGATTCGGTGGGGGCGAATCGATTCGGCCAGTTCAGAAAGCCACGAAAATGGCTGATTTTCTATAAACCCAAAATTTCCAAAACTCCTATATATTATTACCCAACCATCAATTTTCATACCAAACATGTTTCTAACTTAAAAAATCATCATATAACTACCCAACAATTTCTATACTCTTAATTGTAAGATTTTTACCCAAAAATTAGATTTTGCCATTAATACCAAAAATTCATTTCTTTTGCCCACAATTATGAAATCAAATACACAAATGACTTATTTAGCAAGATTAAACACTTGCCTCAGATTCGTAGAGGTTGGATCGTCCTCGATGTCGCGTTAGGGCCGAAATCTCCAAGCTTTTCTTCCTCTCTCTCTTCCTTTCTTCTTCTTTCCTTCTTCCTTTCTCTTTCTCTCCTTTTCTCAAATGAGAAGGCTTCATCCGCAAGCCTCGTAAACCTTAAAACATAAGTCCCAAATTTTAAATGTTAATACACACATCAAATGACTCGTTTACTCAAATTTGAGTCAAACTGACTTAAAAATTATTTCTGAGCCGAAATAAAACCCAATGACAGTCATTTTGACTATCTCGACCCTTCCGGGATCGATGGTACCCTCAAAATCATCATCCGGAATACTTTGAAATGTCCTCAATTTTTGGACTTCAATTTCCAATTTTAGAATTCTCCAATTTAATTAAATTTTTATTTTCCCAAAAATTTAATTTCTCAGTCTCCAAAGTCAAGGGTTGTTACATTAATGGGTCTAATCGTGTTTAGTTAAATTTCAAACCCAACCTGTTAATTTAACGGGTCTATTGTGTTGACCCAAACCCGATAAGCCTAAACCAGTTAATTTACAATTTCATGTCATGTCGTATCGTGGTATCATGTCGTGCCACATTTTGACAGGTCTACACCATGGTAACATAACAGGTATGAACATGAACCTGTTCTGGCTCCTACTGATGAACGAAATCCGGGCCAAATCATTAAAAATGATTCGGGGCAGCAGTGTCTTGTTAATAATGTGACCCGAAAACTTTGTGCCTTGGAGCCCGTTGAATCAAATAACGATCTTAATGATAAAACGAATGATGAAGGTGACCCGAATGATGAAGTGTTGGGTGGAAATAATATGTTTATTAAGTTGCGAGTGTTAAAAAGAGCTATGAAAGGTGATATTAGGGTTGATGTGCCTATGTTTAATCGATACATGGATTCTCATAAATTCATGGAATATTTTGACTTTACCACCAATTTAGTTTTAATAATTGTGAAGTTTACTTGAATTTTGCGCGATTACTGTTAATACGCGGGGTACTATTAATACGTGGGCTACTGTTCATACGCGGGTTCTCAAGGGCGGAGGTATATAGGGTTGAGTGGGGTCCCATTCAAATTTTTTTTATACCAATGTTTAAAAACCTAAATGTTGAGGTGTAAAAAACGCAATTACTCAAACTTGAATGTATATATGTGAGTGAGAGCAGCAGACGGCCCTAACAAACACAACAAAAACAATCTCTCTGCTATTTGTTCATTCCAACAAAAACAAGTCTACAAACCTCTATTGATTTCCTTTCCATTCAAGAGCGACAAACAATAATAGGTAATTAATTTTTGTTCATTCCAACTCTCTCTCCATTTGCTATGTATTTATTCATTCCAATTCCAACTGTTTCTTTGTTTGTTCATTCCAACTGTGTGAATGAATCGATTCAACAGCTCAACTATTTTTTTTAATATACATTTATTTAACATACATTTCAACAACTCAACTGATTCTTTTTTTTGAACTAAATTATCAAGGTGTTATTTGAAGGTTATGCCCAAATTACTGATTTATGTTAGATTAATTAGGTTAATTAATTTATGTTAGCTTTATGCCCAAAATACTGATTTAATTTAGATTAATTTTGTTTTTTTTAATAATTTCAAAATATGTTGAAGTATATTAAAAAAGTGAAAGAGTCGTTGAGTTCTCAAATTTCATCCTCGTCTCCGCCTCCACCGCCCATTGTAGAGACAAATTTTGAGGTGTATCCATCCGATTCGGGGTTAAGGGAAAGCATTCATAACTTTGTTGCTAAAGAGAAAAAATATCCGAATGTATTACTTGTAAATAGGCCCTTGTCAACCTAAGAATCATACATCCCTTGGCGTTTATGCGGCAATGAAAGACGTAGATTCATCCCATCATGGTTTAACGATCACTCTAGTTGGTTGGAATATAGCATACAAAAAGATGTGGCATTTTATTTGTGTTGTTATCTTTTCAAATGTGAGAATGGTGAGCAAGGCGGTGGTGATGCGTTTGTTGTAGAGGGGTTTAGAAATTGGAGAAAGAAAGATAGGTTTAATGTGCATATTGGATAATCTAATAGTGTTCATAATCAATGTTTGAGGGCGTGCCAAGATCTAATGAACCAAAAACAACACATTGACATTGTGTTGTCTAACCAATCCAATCAGACTCGTATAGACTATCGTATTCGTCTAACTGCATGGATTGATTGTATTAAATTCCTTTTGTGCTAAGGGATGGCATTGCGTGGTCATAATGAGCCTCATGAATCATTTAATCAGGGAAATTTTCTCGAACTCTTACGATTTCTTTGTAGGCAGAATGAGGAGGTCAATATAGTGTCACTTCAGAATGCCTCTGAAAATCATACCCTAACATATCACCCATGATTCAAAAAGGCATACGAGAGGACAATTTAATGGCTTCAAAAGTTTAATAATGTTGGAGAATGAATCATCTTATTATCTTCATTGTTTTGCACACCAACTTCAATTAACACTTATAGTTGTCGCGGAGGGATATAGAACTATTTCTACATTTTTTGATATTATTTCCCTTTTATCAAATCTTGTTGGAGCTTCATGTAAGCGAAGAGACATACTTCGAAAGAAACAATTTGAGAAAGTTGTTAAAGGAGTCTGCAATGGTGATTTATTGACTGGGAAAGGCATGAATCAAGAAATGGCAATGAGACGAGCTACAAACACACGTTGGGGTTCTCATTACGTTACACTTTTAAGTTTGATTTATTTGTTCTCATCGGTCTTTGATGTTGCTTTAATTGTTGAGGACGAAGGGACACATGACAAGCAAAGAGGTTATGCCGAGGGACTTTTGAAGAATGTGCAATGTTATGACTTTGCATTCATTTTACATTTGATGAAAAACATTTTGTTAATTACAAATGATTTGTCCCAAGCTTTACAGAGAAAAGATCAAGAAATTGTAAATGCCATGAATCTTGTGAGAATAATAAAACAACAGTTGCAAGATATGAGCGATAATGGGTGGGAATTGTTGTTAACCGAAGTTTCATTATTTTGTGTCAAACATGAGTTGGATATTATACAAATGGAGGATTTATATGGATTTTGTGGATGGTCAAAGCGTAATGTTCATGGAAAAACAAATCTTCACCATTATCGGGTTGAAATGTTCTCTGCAGTGATAGATTTACAACTTCAAGAGTTGAACATTCGTTTTACGCGGCAAATACGGAGTTGTTGTTGTGTATGGTCTGTCTTGATCCCTTTGATTTATTTGTTAAATATGATGGAGAAAAATTGCTTCGATTTGCCGAATTTTACCCCTTGGATTTTTCTACTGTGGATTTAATGCATCTTAAGCGTCAACTTGGAAACTACATTATGGATGTGCGCTCTGGTGATCGATTTGATGAAGTTGAGGGGATTGGTGGGCTAGTTAGAGTACTTGTTCAGACAAAGAAGCATACTTTATATTTCTTGGTATATTTACTCGTGCAACTAGCATTACTTTTACTTGTTGCTACTGCGACGTTTGAAAGAGTTTTTTCTGCTATGAAGATCCTTAAAACTTCACTTCGTAATAGATTGGGGGATGAGATGATGAATGACTGTTTGGTGGCATATATTGAAAGAGATGTCTTGGATGATATTGACACTGAAGAATTCATTCAATTTTTCCAGAAAATGAAGTTTAAGAGAGTTACGTGAGCTTAGCGGAGTCTAAACCAAACTTCTTCACTAGGTCCCTTAGCATATTTAAATTAAGATATGAATATCCCATGCTAAGAAGAACGTAAGTGCACCAACCATGCTCATTTCATACTCGCTCTTCATCTCCTACTCAAAAGTGTGAGCATGTCCACATACTATGTCATCCTTATAGACTTGGTCAATCAAGATAGCACCGCTCTCTCTCCTCACAAACAACGTCTTATTCACTCCCCCTCTCTTGAAGCTACGAGTTTAGAGATAGGAAGTGAGCCTCTCGTACCAAGTACGGGGTGCTTGCTTCAAACCATACAGGGCTTTCTTAAGATAGTAGATACGTCCTGAGTGCTTTGGGTTTTCGAACCCTTTGGTTGTTCCACATACACTTCCTCCCGTAGAATGCAGTTAAGGAAGGCACTCTTGACATCCATTTGATATAACTTGAAGCATAATTAACATGTTATGGCGAGTAGTAAGCGGACAGACTCAAGCCTAGCAACATGAATGGATGTCTCGTCAAAGTCTGCACCCTCAATATGTGTGTAGCTTTGATCGGCCAACTTAGCCTTGTTGCGAACTATGGTACCATTCTCATCCATCTTATTCTTGTAAATCCACTTGGTACCTTTCACATTTGTCTCGCTAGGTCGGGGGACTAACTCCCAAACATCGTTCTTTCGAAACTGAAGCAACTCATCTTGCATAGCGGATATCCAATGCTCGTCCTTGAGTGCTTCTTTCACATTCTTAGGCTCGACTAAGGAGGTGTAGCAAAGGTAGCTAACCACATTCTCAAGTTGAGCGCGAGCCTTGACACCTAGTGTGGGATCACCAAGTATATTTAAAGGGTTATGACTCTTCCGAACCCAAGAGGATAGATCCTCTGAATCAATAGTGAGGTCCACCGGGGTAGTACGAGGAGAGCTGGGATCTTCTTCGGGGGGTGCATTGTCCTCACACTCGTGGTCAGGGTCAACAGACGTTGATGACTCGTCGTCTCTAATCGTAACATTAATTGACTCCATAACCTTAGAGCTTGCAAGGTTAAATACCATATGAGCCCTACTTGACGATGAATAACCTAAAAATATCCCCTCTTCGCTCCGAGAGTTGAACTTTCCTAATTGCTCTCTATCTCTCAATATGTAGCAAGTACTCCCAAAGACGCGAAAATACGATAGGTTGGGTTTCTTCCGTGTCCACAACTCATAAGGCTTGTGTAACGTATATTGACAAAGATATACCCTTTTCACCGTATGGCATGCGGTACTCATTGCCTCTCTCCAAAAGCGTCTAGGCACTTTTCTCCCAAGAAGCATGGATCTAGCCGTCTCTTGAATCGCCCGGTTCTTCCTATCAACTATCCCATTTTGTTGAGGAGTACGAACGATCGAAAACTCGTGTTTGATGCCCACTCCATCACAATAGCTATTCACTCCGGATTCTTTAAATGTAGTGCCGTTGTCACTACGCATCCGATTAACAGTGACATCGTGTTGGTTTTGTAGGACACGACACTTGGTTATTAGGAACTCAATCGCATCAGACTTTTCCCTAAGAAACCTATCTCGAAAAGTCATCGACCATTACGAGATTATATCTCTTACCATCCGAACTCTCTGAACAAGTAGGATCCATAAAATCCATGTGAATCAACTCCAAAAAAGTGAGGTGATAATGGTATTCAACTTTCGATGGGGACTTCGAATTTGTTTTGTTGGCAAGTACCACAAACCAAGGAAGTTGGTTTCCCAAGTGATGGTAAGCCACGCATTAGGTCTTTTTTCACTCTAAATGTCTCTAAAGTTCACCTGATCCAGTCGTTGATGCCAAAGGTCCGTAGAGGAGACCGTGGCATTATTGCAAACAAAGGAGGATTTGGGAATGATCCCATAGCAGTTATCGTCGGTCCTCACTCCTTGAAGTAATAGTTCATCGGATTGATCATATACGTTGCACTTGGACCGGTCAAACTTTACCGCAATGTGTGCGTCGTAAAGTTGACTTATGCTAATCAAGTTCGCTTTCAACCCTTCGACGTACAACACATTGTCTAGTTTAGAAAATTTAGGTATCTCAACACAACCACGTCCTAAAATTCTAAACCTATTCCCATCTTTAAAGGTGACTCTGCCTTCCTTGCAATTCACAAGGTCGGTAAAATACATGTCACCAGCCATGTGCTTAGAGCACCTACTATCAAAATACCTTTGAGAAGTATTTTGAACCTTGAGACCGACGTGAATAACAAGGGCTTTGTCGTCTTTCTTAGGTACCCAAGTGGTGGTAACCTTTTGTTTGCCTTTATCGTTGTTGGCTCTAGTCGTAGCGTTAGAAGCGTTCTCAAACGGCATAAGCATTTGTTGAAATCCTTCCATTAAGCTTTGTGAAGTCGTGAGTAGGAACTCAACTTGCTCGCTAAAACTAGCAAAGTCGCTATATCGGTGTGCAGGAGTATGTGCACGTTTGGTTCTACCTAACTCGTAGCAAAATTCCCTAAGGTGACCTCACCTCTTGCAATAGGTGCAGACATAGACTTGTTTGGGTCTATCTTGGTTCGCTCGTTTAGGTTAAACTCTCTTTGGTGGGTCAGGTCGAGGCCCATATGGATCCACTACAAACTTAGGAACGGTTCCGGTGCGGCATGGGAAGTGAATGTACCGTCGTAACCTATTCCTTACCTCTCCCGAAAACCTAAAGTAGGACCGAGGAACATCTTTCCAACCTTCTTTAATGTATCCTCTATATTAACCTAGATCTCCCTAGCACGTTCAAGATCTTTCTCGAGTTGGGATACAAGGGCTTCAAGTTTCTCGCGAGTCTCCACGGATGTTTGAAGATTTCTCGTAAGACCAGCCACTTTGTTGGTCAAGTCACCATTTTCCCTCTCCAGTAAAACGACTCTCTCTCCCAAAGCAACTCTCACCGAGGACTCGCTCTCTCTTTCTCGACTCTCTCAACTCCTTCTCTAAAGACAAAACTCTAAGCACTAAACCTTTGTTTTGCTTTTTCGTTTTAAAGGACTCGACGCAAAGTTCGGCATAAAGTTTGTTGAAGGCCACTCTCTTCCTCACTCAAACTGTCATCTCTCTCACTCTCTCTTCGGAATGATTAGACCCACTGTCAAGGTCTTCATGTTTAGCAACATTCTCATCGGCGTGAGGTATACTCGTTGTGCTAACATGACTAGCCATAAACGCGGTGAAGTTACGTCCATGCGGTGATTCGTTTCGGGAATCCACCGACTCGACATCGCTCTCACTAAGCGTGGCATTGAAGTCATCAAAAGACTCGCACTCTAGCATGGTAAAAATCTCAAATTGTGTGGTGAGGTTTTAAAGCTTAGAAGCATTCACAGCATTGGTACCCTCGTGAGTGAGCTGGAGGGTATCCCATGCTTCCTTAGACGTGGTGCACGTCATGATACGGCGGAACTCGTCAGGGGTGACGGCTTCAGAAATGACACTTACACCGCATGAGTTAAATTGACTCCATTTCAGTTCCTCCTCCGTGCAAGAGGTGATAGGTTTTAGGACCTATGACATCGCCATTGGTCACAGTGGGTGGTGTCCACCTTCTTTCAGATACAAGAGATACACGCTCGCCATTCGCTTACAAAGCCGACCTCATTTGAGCTTTCCAATACGCCTAATTAGACCCATTGAAAACAGGTAGCCTATTATACAAATTATCCATTTGAACCCAAATTTGTAAAGGATCACACAAAAACTTAGTGCAACAGGCTCTGATACCAATTTGAGAAAACGGATTCGTATGGATAGTCCATATATTAGGTTATGCACACACAAATTCAAATTTTACTCAAATTTTGTCTTGATTATCAATTAGGTGTGTATGCAATAAAGTAATATATAAATTCTCCAATCACAAGCAAATCAAACATGAGAAGAAGATAAAGAAAAAATCCCTTTTGGGCAAAACCTAGTATTCAGCACTGTAAAGAGTTTGATAGACTTTAAAGGGATTCCAGACTACTTAGCTCCACCAATTATAATGCGTAGGGTATTTAAATATTCTACAGAATACCTCACAGTCCAGCACCGTCCATAGGAATCGGTCTTCCCTCGGTATCCACTGATCAGTCTTAGGATGCACAATCCTAGCTTCTTCATCCGTAGAGCCTCCGCTCCACAAATCAGCAGTCGGTGTTCTAAAAAACGCGCCTAGGCGTGGGGTTTTGTATAAACGCTAAGTTTTGGCCCTAGGCATGTATTAACGTGCGGTCAACCTTGGTCAACATTTTTTTGGGGTAAGGCGTGAAAAACGGGGGTTTTATTTCCTTTTTTTTTAAATCACAAAACGACGTCATTTTGTCCCATATATTAAAATGGGTGATAATATGATAAGGACTTATGGAGCATGCATATGGAAAAGGGACCCCAATTGCAAATATTCGGTCATATTTTTAAGGTATGTACTATATTAGTATTTTTAATAGCCTTGTTGTAGTTAAAAAATATGAAAATATATTAATAAAGGCCTAAACGCCTTTTCATGCCTTTTTACGCCTAAGGCCCGTCTAGGCTTCTAAGGCTTAAGCTTAAGGCTTGGCCTCCACGCCTCGATCACGCTCCGCGTTTTTTAGAACCTTGTCAGCAGTAGAGTACAACTCTAAATATATGGAAACTTGGGTTTAAACAAACTCAACAAATCATATATGGGATGAATGATTTGGAAAAGAAAAATATTTTTGTAAAATATAAAGATGAGAACTTTTGGTTCAAATATTGTGAATTTGTTTTCGCCAAAAGTCTAAAGAAAAATTGATCAAAACAAGTTTTATAGCAAAAACTCAAATTTCGAGGCGGAGGTCTCGTTTGAACGAAAATGGCATCTCGTTCGAACGAAAACACTAGTTTCGTTCTAACGATACCAAGTCTCGTTCGAACGACAACCCATTCTCATTCGATCAACTTTCTAATGACCTTTCAACGACTTTGGATTTGTTAAACAAAAGATTTTCGTTCGATGGTCGTTCGAAGCTCGTTCTAAGTGATCTCGTTAGAACAAGATTTAAAATATATATATTTTTTTATTTTCAAAATCCATTTTAACAAAATGCCTCCATTTAAAAAGTAAACACCCCACCCCAGACTATAATTCGTATGAGAAATAAAACCTACAAGTCGTAGTGTTGGTGACAAATCCAACGGCTTGAATTCTGAAAACGATGCTCAGTCACTAATATATCTTTGCGTGGAGGCAATGTGGATGTAGAGTTCGATTTGAAACTCGGGTTTGCAACGGGATGCACCAAAAAGAGCAAAAAGCCTAAGCTATGAGCAATCATAAAAATTTTGCTCCTTCATATGAAGGAGAGAAAGCAGCCGGTGGCTCAACTTTTGATGACATCGCGCATGAGATGGTCGGTCGCATCGATTCGCGTTTTGAAAGGATGCACCCTGAGCGCAACATCGGGAGTTGAGAGCCTGTCCCTCACCTCATTTTAACGTGAAGTTTCGCCTCATCCTTCATTCAAGTCCATCGACAAATAAAGCGGGGGTTGCTATATGAAAAAAATGAAATTCATAAAACAAAAAGTCAGCCAAATTTTGATAAGGATGTGGTCGACATGCCGCCGCATTCGAGGGAGTAGTGCAAGTAGAGGCAAGCTGCAATTTTAGCGGAGTGGTGGGCTGACTTCGTAAAATGGCAAATGGCAAGGTGAGTCCGATCAGAATGGAACCAAATTCCATGATGAATTACATTAGTTTTTAAATAGTTGATCAATTTTTTTTGCTTTATTGGTTAAATTAGCTTGTAATGTTTTATTCTTCAATTTGTGAGATATGTATAATTTTGGCTTTAATCTTGCTAAATTATTTTCAAATCATGGTCAAATATTTGCTTAGAATATAGGGAGTTTGTAAACCTTTTATTTTAAGAAAAACTGGCTGCCACGAGGAGACCCTCCAGTAGAGTGGTTGGTTTAGGCAACAGAGCCCTTTGCCTCCCGAAGCTCAGTTTTACACCCAAAAGCTTGGAGATGATCGGAGGCTGCAGGAAATTTCTCTTCCTTCATAGAGCCAAACACAATTTTCTGTCTATTCTTGTAAAATATGTAAACATCGTCTCTACCTCTATCAATGACATTGACATAAAACTTCCCCATAATGATCGTTTATAGAGCCACCCTTCATTATCATCGTCTTCAGAGGGCCTCTCCTCACCATGTGAACTATTTATCAGTCTAAGGCATATATTTGTTTTTTAAAACTCTAAATGATAATAAATTCCTAGCTAGTGTTTTATTAAACAGAGAAGATGAGCTACACAGTTGGGGGTACCCCTCCCCATTATAGCTCATCCCCAAAGGGGTGTGAAATGTCCCTAGTGGGATGAACCCTGGCCAACACTACGGCGGTTAGGTAGTCATACCAAGGCCAACATGAAGTTCAGAACTTCAGCACTGATACCAATGTTAGGAATCTTATGAAAGGCTTAATATTATATGACATTTTTAACTCACATTTAAATGAGATAGTCTTTGTAACTGGGCATGCCTGAACGTATACTCTCTAATCGAATCAGATAGTAAAAGGATGTTGTGTTGTATCTGATCCTTGGATAGACTTGAAAGATTCTACGTTTGCCATCAAATAGTCCATAACTAAGTTGCTACATTATATTTCAGGTGGTTTAAACGTACTGGAGAATCATTCATTAAAGTGCCCTTATTTGGAGCCGTCTCATACCTTACTTTGGCTGTTTCTCCATTTTGCATAGCTTCTGCTGTTGTTTGGGCAGTGTATCGGACTTACTCCTTTGCATGGATAGGTCAAGATATACTTGTAAGAAGAAACTTCTCACTTTTATTTTCTGTAAATATATTCACGATTGAAAACCCCCTTCCCGGATTATAAAATCCTTATTGCTGTCCTTGATTTAATAAAATAACTTTTGGCTTTTGTATTGGCCAATGATCAAATCGTCAACTCACGTGGGACTGTTATATAGGAGGAAAAGAAATATCAGAAAAAGAGTGGCAGCAGAACCAACACTTTTTTCCTTATAATCTGTAATGTGATCAGAGGATTGAAATCCTCATTGCCTCTCTATGAAATAGGAAATTCTGCAAGATCATATGTATTTTCTGTGTTTTTTTGCATATTATATGCTCTCTCTGTGTGTGTGTATTCACTGAAAAATCTATATGCGATATACTTATTATCATCTAAACGATGAGAAGTGCTAAAAAGAACTGGACAAATATTATCATTCTCAGCCCAAAATCTGCGCACATCCAAAAAATCTGGATATTGTACGTAAAGATTGCTTCTTCACATGATTGCTTATCTTTTAACTTCAATGGCTTTACAAAAGCGAAAGCAAATCAATTACTAGTTTCCTCCATCTGATAGCTTCCGTCTTTGCTATATTTAGTGAACGATACGCTGGGCACATGGCATTTTCCCTGGCATGGGGAGTTCACTGTTGATTGCTTCCTAATTAGGCATCTTTTTTCCTTGCTCAGAGCTAAACTGAGATTGAAATTAAAAATCTACATTTTCCCATTTAGTCTCAATTCACTGTTGTTGTTTATTGATGCTACACAGGCTATTTTTTTTTCATTTTTTTTTAATTCGCATTGTGCCTTGAATGTAAGAAGAATTGACTATCATAATATGGGCTTCCTCATCATAAGCCTGTTTTCCTGAATTGTCCCTCTGCATATTGTTGTACCAGTTTGATATACACATATACGCAATGATGTCTCCTAGTAGTTCTGTTTTAAAATCCATTGGGGTTTACTGAGGATATTTTTTTCATTCTTATTCAATCAGGGAATTGCGCTGATAATTACAGTTCTTCAGATTGTGCACATACCTAATCTCAAGGTAATAACTAACACTCATTTAGACATACATTGGAATAATTATGGGTTACGTTTGCATGCACCATTCTTGGATTCTTTGTTCTTGCATAGTGCCACTGAAGAGCTTTACCTATTTGTAATTATGATCATTGTATTACTTCATGTAAACTTGAGAAGAGTGAGATCACGAAATATGCGCCACATAACAAAATGCAGACGTGCTAATTAATATATCTGATTTTGGGACTATTTTCATTTACGTCAGAGCTTTGGATTTTGTGCTTCATTATATATTTTGTATGTGTATTTTTTGATGATTTTGGCTAAGCTGTTTTTATGTATACTAACAAAAGTTTTTGTTATTTTTTATTTTTATTTTTATTTGGCTAAGGTGTTCTGGTAGAAGTAGCTGCTATAGTTCAGTGCTGACCAATAATTTTTATGGGCCACATTTATTACGACTGCAAGCCTTTAGATTCAATTCCATTTGTGCAGAATTTATACCATCAATTTGAAGAATTGGATTTTTTTCAAAAGATTATCTAATACTTCCAATTCCTTAAGACATTGCCTCAGGTATTTTTTTTCCGTTGAATTTTGACTTTTGTTAGTGCACTTCCCAAAGTATTTTATTAGGAGAAATGATGTCTGGTAATGAGTTTACCGTATCTCCTGAAATACTCCGCAAAAGGTTGTTGGGCTTTTATATCTTACTCAAGGAGTTTGACCGATAGAGAGTTCTTTTCTTTCCTTTGACCTGGTTGACCAGAAACATCCAACTGTATGATGGTGATGATGCAAGGCTTATTATTGAAAGAGATGTAGAGGAGATTGGGATTTTTAAAATGAGAAAAAAAAACAGATCAGAGGTTTCGAATAAATTGGGTAAATTCAAGATTAAATCCAAACAACCGTTTAGTAGTGGTTCGGATTCGTTCAGTGTACAAGAAAAGGATCTGTTTTGGTTTGAGGAGAAATAAAAGATAAAATATATCTCTTCTCTTTTGAAAAGTGAAGCTGGTGTGGTTGCATCGGATATTCGGATAAAGAGCAACGAAAAGGGGCACCTTCAAAACTTAAACGATGAACAGAAATCAGTTAGCAAGTTGTATGAGGAAAAACAGATCCAGAAAATCTGGTGATGCTCCGGCAAAGTTCAATGCAGAAACAGTTTGTAACAAAGAAAAGGAACTTTTTGATGATCTGCAGCCTTTAGGGAATGATGATCTTGATGCTTATAGTTGTAAATTCAGATTGGGAAGTGCTGATGATGAAATGGACGAGGCTACAAATGATGAAGATCTAAAGAGGATGACTTATGTGTTGAAGTCTGAGAATTTTTTTGAACTTATGGAGGTTGATTCGGTTCTAAGGGGGGGACAAGTGGTGTCCCAATCACGTCCTAATCAAATAAGTAATCCTATAACAAATTTGCAAGGAATCTCAGTTCGTCCTTATCAAATCTTATTAGGCTCTTCATTTACGTCCGTATTCTTTGAACATGTGCTATGTCGTTCTCCATATTTTTGTTTGGATCGATTGATTCGGGGAGAGTGTGATGTTCTCTCCACTCAACCATCTTCGGAGGTAAAACAGTTATTTCTGAGGAGATTAGTTCACCGAAAAGGTTTGGTTACAGTCTAGCATATAAAAATAAGGGCCTATGGATGGGCTCTCTTCAAATCTTGTATTGGGGTCCATCTCTTTAGATTCTTCTGTGTTGAGTTAAAAATAACACACCAAAGAGAGACTTTCGAACGTGGGGCTGGGGGGAGGGGGGGGGGGGGAGGGAGAAATTTAAAAATATTATTGATCTTAAGACCTTTAAAATTGTGCCAAAGGAGAAAATATTGGAATAAAAGTGGTAAGGAGGTAATAGGAAATTGAAAAACTTGGTGTCGGGCATTAACTATGAAAAAACTAAGTCAGTTTTTGTAGGGGTAAATTGTTTGATAAATGAAGATTATTTCATGGAATCTGTTGTGGGGGTGGGTGGGGGGGGGGGGTGTTGTGTGTGTGTGAGGGGGATGGGATAGGCTTTAGGGATAAGAGGAAACTCATCAAAGAATATTTGTTGAAAGAAAAACCTGATGTTGTTCTTCAAGACACTAAAAAAGAAAAGTTTGACCAAAAAAATAGTGGTGGCTTTATGGGGCGCGAGGTTCAAATCTCGAGTGTTCTTTTCCATTTATGGTGGTAGGTTGAGAGGGATTTTAGTAATGTCTCTAGATCCATTATGGTTAGTGAGTGGTTTTAGGGATAAGAGGAAACTCATCAAAGAATATTTGTTGAAAGAAAGACTTGATGCATCTATATGTGAGTCGGAATTAGGAGACTCGGGTTTGAGTAACGGGCATTTCGCATGGTCAAATATGAGGGACGTGTTAGTTTGTTTTGTAGATTTTAATTTTCTTTAGAGTGGGAGATGAGGTTTCTTGAGGTGAGGTAAGAAGTCGGTAGTAGAGTAACATCAGATCACTTTCCTATCACGAGCAATTAAAATGGGGTCCAACGCGTTTTAAGTTTGAAAAGATGTGGCTAGAACATATAGATTTTAAGAAAAACTTTGAACTTTGGTGAGGCAGTTGCCAAATTCGGGGATGGGAAGGTTTCAAATTCATTAAAAACTTAAAGTAATGAAAGACGATCTAAAAAAGATGAAATGAAGAATGTTTTGAGGATATTAGACTTGAAAAGAATGCAATTTTGGGGAAAATTATAGAGATTGACATGAAAAAGGAAAATGGTCAAATGGAAGAAGCAATCAGAGTAGAAAGATGTGATAATAACTCCAAACGTTTTCACAGAATAATAAGTGCAAATAATAAATTGATAGGCAAACTTGGAAGGGGAATGGGGAGTTAATTGTTGATGCAAATGATTTTGAGGGTAGGATTTGGGGCTGTTTGGGAAAGTTAATGGCGTGGAAACCGTTTGAGGGAGAGGAAGTTAAGAGAGGGTTTTTGAGTGTTGCGGGGTCAAGTCCCGGGGTCCCGACTGTTTCACGATATCTATGTATGAGGCTCGTTGGGATATCTGGAAGAGGACTTGTTGATTTTCTGTAAAGACTTTTATGAACAAGGGTTGTGAATGCATGTGTGAATGAGACTTATATTTGCCTTGTTCCTAAAAAGGTGAATGCGGTGAAGGTGAGGGACATTAGACCAAATAGCTTGGCCTTGAGTTTTTGTAAAATATTGGTGAAAATTTGTCCCTTAGATCGAGGGAAGTGTTGGATGACTCTATTGCAGCCTCCCACGGAGCTTTTGTGAAGTGAAGACAAATTGTAGACATCATTTTGATAGCAAATGAAATTGTTGAGGAATACAGAGATGAAAAAGAAGAGGGATAGTATGGCCATATGACCTGGCTAAAAAAAATATATGACCACATGGATTGGAATTCCCTGGATTATGTGATGATAAAGGTTTTTTCGGTAGATGGAGAAAGTTGATTCGGGGTTGTATTAGTTTGGTTAACTTTTCAGTGATGATTAATGGGATACCAAAAGGGAAATTTGAAGGGGAGAGAGGCTTTAGACAAGGGGGGGTCCCATTGTCCCCTTTCCTTTTTGAATTGGCGGCAGATGTTGTAAGTCGCATTATGGACAAAGCTAAAGGGTGTGAGAGGTGGAAAGGTTTAAAATTGGGAGATTCGATTGAGCTGTCACACTTAAAATTTGCGAGGAATTTATCTTTTTTTCGTCGTGGGATATAACTTAGTGCCCACGATTCTATTATTCTGTGAAATTTCGGATCATAAAGGTTAATGTCTACAAAAGTAAGGTAAAGCGGCGAGAATAAATGTGGAATCCGAGGAGGCGGAAGAACTGGCTAGTATATTTTAGTGTGGTGCAGAGGCTTGTCTTATGTCTTATTTGGGTTACCGTTACGGCCTAACCGGGGCGAAACATAGTTTTTGGAGTCCAGTCTTGGATAAAATTACCAAAAGGTTGGACGGGCGGAAACAAGGTTGTTTGTCGAGGAGGGGGGAATGACTTTGTTAGCCCCGGTCTTTCATAGTATTCCAATTTATTTCTGGTCGATTTAAAAAGTTCCGGTAAATTGCACAACTAATTAAGAAATGTATGAGATATTATTTTAAGAGAAACATGTACATTTAATGATTGGAAGGTGGTAACTAAACCAAAAATCGAAGGGGTTATGAAATATAATCTTGAAAAACAATGCCTTGTTAACTAAGTGGTTGTGGAGATTCTCTTTGGTGTGCTCTTGTTAAATAAAAATATGTGTTGAAGGTCAATGGGTGGAATTCTAAGAGAGTGGAGGAGGTACCCTAAGAAAGAAGCCCCTGAAAATTTATATTGCAAGACATTGATTCCTTTTGAAGGTGTCACGTTGGAAGTTAGGAGATGGTAAGAGAACTCATTTGGGATGATTAATTTTTTTTTTGGGCCGGGGGGTGGGGGCTGGGGGGGGGGGGGGGGTGGGTGTTGAAGGCATCCTTCCGATTTCTTTTTCCCCGTCTATATCATTTATTGTTGCATAAAAATCACCATATCAGATTCCTTTCGAAGGTGTCACGGTGGAAGTATGAGATGGTAAGAGAAATCATCTTTGGGATGGTAGCTATATCATTTATTGTTGCATAAAAATCACCATATCGAATTCCTTTCGAAGGGTGTCACGGTGGAAGTATGAGATGGTAAGAGAAATCATATTTGGGATGATACTGCTATATCATTTATTGTTGCATAAAAATCACCATATCGATTCCATTGCTTCTTGAAATCTAATTCATCAACCTCTTGGAGTTTCTCTTTTTGTAGAAATCTCAGTGATATTGAGACGGAGAAGTTTATAGCCTTGTTTGGTATTGTCTATGGGGTATTTAATTGCAAGGGAGTTGGCTACAAGAAGTGGGTGTTTGACAATTAAGGAATCTCTAGTAAATCATATTTTCATTGTCTTTGTGATGATTCATCTATTCATTCTTTTAATCCTTTGTTCCTGGCAGCTGAGATTCCTTCCAATGTTAAGGTTTTGGTGGTGTTAGTGTCCCATGAAAGGGTCAACGCATGTGACTTTCTTCAAAGAAGACCAAATGTAGCCTCTCCCCATACTGGTGTTGTTTATGCAAAGAAAATTGAGAGAGCTTGCAACACATTCTTCTCGATTGTTCATTTGCTAGATTCTTGTCGATGGAGGTGTTTCAGAAATTCTTAATAGTGGGAGTTCTTCCTCGTAATCCAATGGATATCTTGCTTTGCTTTGGGAGTTGAGAGGTTTGAGAGAGGTTGACAAGGTGATTTTCCTATGTAGATGTATTGTTTTAGAGGTACATTGGTACCTATGAAGCACCGACACTCTCCCGTAAGGCACGAATCTAGTTTGACACGTGTCGGACATGCTACATGCTCTGACATGCTGGGACACGCGAGCCCCAGAGTCCCCCCCTTTTTTTCTTTAATGGACATGCCCGGACACGCTGTGGACACGTAAATCAAGATACGCGGGGTAAAATTTGGAATTTTAGAAACTTAAAATGTGGTCAAATGTATAATTATTAAAACTATAACTAAATAACATAACAAAAAAAACAAAAAAATATATCTAAGTTACCTAAATACCCTTAAATAAAAGGCTATTCTCTCAATAACAAAATAAAACAACCAAAATGAAAATCAAAAAACACAAAAACGTAACCTAACTTGAGAAGCAGCAACCAAAACAAAAAAGAACCCTAAAATTGAATTTCGGCCATCGTAGCTTCTCTCTCTCTCTCCATCGCAGCTTCTCATCGCAACATCATCTCCATCGCAGCATCTCAACTCCTCTCTTCATCTCCATCGCGGGTAAGTTACGTAACCCCTGTTTGCTGTTCGAAATACACTTCATCCCTGTTTGATGTTTTTCTTTTCATTTTTTTTTTCTTTTGTTCTTTGATGTTTCTTCATCCCTGTTTGATCTTCATCCCTGTTTGATGATATCCATGTAAAAAAATATGATTAGAAACAGGGAAAAAACAACAACAACATCAGCCCTGTTTTTTGTTCCATTTTTTATTTAATCTTGCCCTTATTTTTTACTTGTTGATTGTTTTTACTTTAGATTATAGATGGCTACAACAACTTCAGCAACATCAAGTGCTGCTAGTATCCATTTTTTTATGATATCCATTTTTTTTTGGTTCAGCAACATCAACCCTGTTACTTGTTGATTGTTTGATATCCATTTTTTTTGTCCCATTTATGTTAAGAATGCTCTAATAATGTATCTTATGGAAAAAAATATGCTTTATTTCTTTTGTATATATTTAAATATACATTATGATGTGAATGAAGATTTAGGTTTTTTTTTAGTATTTTTTAATATTTTTAGGCATTAGTGGCATTTTTGTTATTTTTCTTATTTTGATGTATTTGCTTTTAGTAATTGTTTGCTTGGTATTATAGGAAGGAAGTGACAAAGGCTAATAGGGGTTCTTTTGTAATTAGAGCTTTGCTTGGAGCTTAAGCTACCTCCCACCTATAAATACCCCTATTGTAATCTCATTTGGGACATTCTATATTTTGGAGAGTTTATTGATAGAGAGTTGAGACGTGTGATGTTTTCTTCTTATTACCCATTTACGTCAATTGGTATCAGAGCCTCGTTGGTTCTACCCGTTGTTGTTATGTAGGCACAAAAAAATCGTAAACAACGACAAATGGGTTTTAAGAAGAGATCTTCTCCCGTTGAAGCTCGTTATGATCGACTCGAGGGAGTCTTGAACCACCTCTTGGCGCGACTCGATGATCTTGAGGCTCGTCTCCCTCCCACCACCACCCAAAATCCTAACCTTAACCCTAATTCAAGAAACATTAACCCTAGCCCCAAAAATTCCTCTACCTATGCTTCCGCAACCATTTCCACCCTTTTACCCCTAAAAAAAGTTTCCTCATCAAACCCTAACCCTTCATCCACCATTCCAGTGGCAGTCAGAGGAAGAAGTAGCGGTGACCGCCTACTGAAAGCTTATCAGAATCTTCAAACAACCCCGGTTAGTGGCCTGAATCACCTTGCATGGCCGGATTTCTTTCAGGGTCAGGCGAACCTGCGGAACTCGTCGCTCGACAGCCTAGGCCTGGTCAGGACCACCCGCCTGTGGACGCCTTCCTCCAGACCCATCGCACGTCATCTGATCAACCTTGCAGTTAGTCGCAATCACCAAATGGTGGTCGAAAACCCCTTGGACTCGAGTGGAGCCCATGCGCATCATCAAAAACAAGCTAGGCACCTCCACCAAATAGTTAACCAGGGTCGAAAATCCCTTCTGATGGCCGGAAGCCATCCAGCTTCTACCAGCAACCAACAAACCCTAGTGTTTCGACCCATGTCGGCCCAAACTCTTCACATGCTAATCTATCTACCCTCTGCCCTAGGTGGAACTCTCCAACATGTTCAAGAACTAGGGTTTGGCACCGAGAAAATGGTTTTTGACCCCGGGAGAAGATATTTTTGATGATTCACATTAGAGGCAAGATGAAGTAGATGAATATTGACGCAAGAATTGAAGAATCTTCCTCAAATTTTTCAGAAATTACTTTTGGCCCCACAAGTTGTCTCTCTTCCACACAATTTTGGCGCTTGTCACGTGATTCTCCAATTTTGACGATTTTGTGCATCTTCAACTTTTCAAGCTCGAGGACGAGCTTTTTCGAAGGCGGAGAGAATGATGTGAATGAAGATTTAGGGGTTATTTTTAGTATTTTTTAATATTTGTAGGCATTAGTGGCATTTTTGTTATTTTCCTTATTTCGATGTATTTTCTTTTAGTAATTGTTTGCTTGGTATTATAGGAAGTGTCAAAGGCTAATAGGGGTACTTTTGTAATTAGAGCATTGCTTGGAGCCTAAGCTACTTCCTACCTATAAGTACCCCTATTGTAGTCTCATTTGGGACATTCTATATTTTGGAGAGTTTATTGATAGAGAGTTGAGACGTGTGATATCTTCTTCTTATTACCCATTTGGCGTCATTTACGTCATATTATATATTATACGTTTCCTAGTGTGTCGTATCCTAGTTTTTAGAAAAATCACGTATTGCGTGTCGCGTGTTGTGTCGAAACACATATTTCGTGTCGAGTCCGTGCTTCATAGATTGGTACACATGGCTTGAATGGATGATTGAATATTTGATAAGAAAGAGGAAGTAAAGAATGGGATTGGGAGCTCGGAGTAGGTTTAGATAAACTCTGCACATGGAAAGATAACAACTCTTCCCAAGTGGATTCATGTTGTTTTTGTTTTCTTGTATTTTCTTGTTTATTGTTAAATAAATGGACTACTGGTTTGCTTTCTTAATGTAATTTTAGTTTTCAATGTAATGAAAGTTTTCCATTTTGATAAGAAAAAAGAATACAAATTCAGCAACAAAAAATTAGTGATAAAGATACGTAAATTGGGATTGGGATATTAGGTGTCCAAGTTGTATGGCCTCCCAAAACATATGATCTCTCTCTCTCTCTCTCCAAATCAAATCCTTCACGACCAAACAGAAAAATACAAGTCTTGGAAATTGCAATTCATTGAATTACATCTTCCACATTTGCAATTCCAATTCCATGCAACCAGACATACTTGGAAGGCAGAGTACTCTGGCTGAAGCTGGAACAAAATTAATTATTCCTGATTGTACAGACCCGTATACTCTTAGTTTATTAAATATGCTTACAAGTAAAGGTACGTTGGTGTGTAATGTTAATCATCGTAACTGTGTAAGTATGTTGGATTGAATTGTCAAAATTATTAACATCCTTACTATAGAATATTGGTATAAGTGCAAAAAGGAAAAAAAAATACCTATACAGTTTTTGCAAGAAATCCCCTAAATTAAAAATTCTCTTCCGGCGATACATTTTGTTGCAAACCACCCCCACGTGACGCAAAAACTGCTACAAAGAAGTTTCCCATTAGAGGGTATTTGCAACAAAATCTTAGTTTAGGGGAGTTTTGGCATTACAATGTATTGGGCGGGTTCTTGCAAAAGCAGCACAGTTTAGGGAAGGTTTTTGGACTTCAATCAATATATGTTTCTTGACATAATTCAGATTGTGTTTTGCAAATCAGGTGGGTACAGTTCTTCTTAGTTGTGCCTTCTTGTACGACATATTTTGGGTCTTTATTTCAAAGAAGTTGTTCCATGAAAGTGTGATGATTGTGGTACGTGAAAATTTCAAACCTTCATTCTAGATCAAGAGTAATTAGCTTAGGATCACCATGCTTTAGAGTGCTAGAGTAATTTTGTTTACACATGTTTACAGGTAGCTCGCGGTGATAGAAGTGGAGAGGATGGGATTCCGATGCTGCTGAAGATCCCTCGTATGTTTGATCCGTGGGGTGGTTACAGCATCATAGGCTTTGGTGACATCCTTCTACCTGGACTGCTAATAGCATTTTCACTTAGGTTTGATTTTTTCAACTTCATCCAATTTGTGACAGTTTTGCTGGTATTGGCAAATTGAAACTTGTGAAGATTTTCAGGGTGAATTTTTTTTGGGGCAATTTACAATTAGATCCCTTGTTAACAATTTTTAAACATTTTGAGGACAATTTACTATTAGGTCCACTTGTTGGGCCACTAGCGTGGACTTTTACAAGTAGAGAATTGGATCTAACTGTTTAAAATTTGTCAAAATTCCTTTAGGGTCCGTTTGGTGCATGCCATGGTAAAATTTGCCATAACAAATGTTGTTTTTCTCACATTAGGCTATCAAACACCCATTGAGGTAAAACAAGTTTTTTAGGCAAAACATTTTAATAACACATTTTTAAAACAATTTTTTTTATAACATTTTCTTAAAAGAGTTTTTAAAAACATTAAAACAGTTTTAAAAAATAGTATTTAAAAACTGTTTTAAAAAATCTGTCTACAATAATTAAAAAACTGTTTTAAACATTTTTAACAATTTTAAAAAACTGTTTTAAAACTGTTTTGAACATTAAAACTGTTTTAAACATTAAACATTTTTAAACATTAAACATGAAAACTGTTTTAAAAAACTGTAAAAATATGTTTTAAACATTTTTAAAACTGTTTTATACATTAAAACTGTTTCGAAGAATTAAAAAACTGTTTTAAACATTAAAACTCTAAAAACTGTTTTAAACATTTTTAAAACTGTTTTAGAACAGTTTTTTTAGAACGTTTTTTTTATTTAAAACAGTTTTAAAAAATAGTTTATAAAACAGTTTTTTTATTTAAAACCGTTTTTTTAACAATTTGTAAAATATTTTAGTATAAAAAAATAAAAAAAGCACTTGTAAGAATGACAAATTTGTGTGGCAAATATTTCTCACTTAAACAACAAAACAAAATTTGTCAACATTTGTGGCAAATTTATGCAAATGAGGTGTTGTACATTGACAAATAACTTGTAGGTAAACTTTTGTACCAAACATACCAAATTGTAGGCAAATACCCCATTTGCCAACTTATTTGCCATTTGCCATGGCAATTAAGGATAACCAAACGGACCCTTAGTGTTTAAAATTTGTTTGCGAGGGACCTAAGAGGACTTTGCTATTTTTTTTCTAGTGAAGAGTATTTCATCTGTCTGGAGTTGAATACCCAAAATGGAGTCATAATAACTACATTAAGGACAACAAAGGGACAAAGTAGTGTATTTCTAATTATTGTATGCTTTGCATGACGGTATAGCTCTAAATCCTTATAATTTTATGTCAAAACCCGCACCGAACCCAGTTGGACCGTGACATGACAATTGCCTAGGCTCACGCATTTAATAGAAACAATTTAAACTCTGACGGTTTATATATACATTCCCTCGTCCAGAAATGGGGATATAAAAATTCATTAAGGAGTGTAAAATCGTAAACTTAACACTCTAATTGATAAGGTTGGGTTTTTGACAAGAAGTTTTGAGCGGTGGGCCAATCGCCTAAAATGTTCTTCACCCCCAAACGCTATTATTTAGTACTTTTTGATTTATGAGGATTTCTTTGAATTTTTTCCTTATTTATCTTAATTCCTTTTAAAAGTTTATTAGTGAAAGTAGGATTCCAGTATTTTGGTATAAATAAAGGCACAGGCTTCCCCTAGTCAAAACATTAGGAATACAATTATTGTTGGAGAGAGATTAAACCCTTTCGGTTGGAGATTGATTATTATGCTTTGTATTGACATCATGCTTTTTTTTTTTTTTTTTTTTTTTTTTTTTGTGAGATTTTAGTTTTAATCTGGGACGTGGGTTGCCATTGCAGATATGATTGGCTGGCAAAGAAGAGTCTTCGAGCTGGATACTTTTTGTGGGCAATGTTTGCTTATGGATTAGGTAAGAAATAATCTGAAAGATCACTATTTCCGGTGTTTGGCAACAAGGATATTAGAAACTTCATAATGTGCCAACCAATAAAAAGGGGTCAAAAGAGGCAATGATATCTAATATTGTTTTATGTGACTTTTATCTATTTATGAACTTTTTATTTCCCCAATATTTGGATATAAATTCTCTGAAATACATGGCAGGCCTTCTTATTACATACGTAGCATTGAACCTGATGGATGGTCATGGCCAACCTGCACTGCTTTATATCGTCCCATTCACACTCGGTAATTTTTTTTTTTCCGTAGGAAGAAGTATAGGGAAACCTAATTATAAAAACAAATTTGCATTTTTTACTACGATTCATTGCCAAAAAAAAAAAAACCCCCCTAAATTAGGCATCAAATGGCAAAACTCCTTTCAACTGTTAACGTGGAAAAAAAAAAATCCCCATAAACTATAAGTTTGTTTGAAACCCCCATTTAGGAGGGGATTTTACCATGCAAGACATTGATTTTTAGCGGCACCCAAGGGGGGACTTGCAACTTTTTTTTACCGTAGCCATTTTGTGGTTTAGAATTCAGTACTTTTTTTATTTTTTTAGACTTACAATTAAGAGTGACACTGAGCCACCATATCAGTTTTTGTCACTAAAGGTAACGTTAAGTGACAAAACATAATTTTCACCGGTAAATGTGTCATTCAGTAGCGACAACTTGTGCGCTTGCGAAAAATATTACCTTTAACTTAGGGTCAACATTTTTAAAAACTGTTTTGTATGTCATAAAAACTGTTTTACGGTTTTAAAAAATAAATTTAAAAACTTAAAAAAACTGTTTAGTAATGTTTTAAAAATTGTTTTTAATATTATAAAAAATTATTGAGAAAATGTTTTACAAATTTTTTAAAACCCGTATTATAAAAATATTGTAAAAACTGTTTTTAACATTTTTAAAAACTGCTTTGAATATATTATAAAAGCTGTTTTAAAATTAAAAAAAATAAATTAAAAACTGTTTTAAATTGTTAAAAAAACTGTTATGAATATTTAAAAAATGTTTTGTAATGTTTTAAAAACTGTTTTTAAAAATTAAAAATTGTTAAGAAAAACTGTAAAACTGTTTTTAACGTAAAAGCTGTTTTTTCGTAATATTTTTTATAAGTGGGGTAAAAAAACATTTTTTATATATAGTTTGTTACTTTTTTAATTAATAAAAACGGGAAGTAAAAAGAAAAGAAAAAACTGTTTTTTTCATTAAATAAAACTTGGGACGAAAATAAAAAAAAAACATATTTTTCATTATTATATATGATAATATAGACGGAAATGTGTTATTAAAATGTTTTGCTTAAAAAACTTGTTTTACCTCCTAATGTGAGAAAAAAATATATATGTTTTGGCAAAATTTGTTAGGGAAAATTTTGCATGCCAACTCTTTTGCTCAACGTCAACCAATAAGACCCTTATAATAAAGAAATGGAGTTGGGGAAAGTATTTTTAAAGAGAATTAATATTTAGTTCCTAGGAGCTACGTACATTTTGCACTTAATCCACCTTATTTTTTTATTTTTCAAAAAGTTCCTTATCTATTTTTTTGACAATTTTTCTCCGGGTTTAGAATAAGAGAAGAAAGAGTGCGAGTGGTTTTATATGATGGACTTCTTGGAACAAAATAAAAGGGCTTGGACTAAACTTTAATTAATAAATTCTTGAGGGACTTTCGTCGAATGTTTTTTTTTTTAAATTTATAAATAGGGTTATTTGGCCTTTAAGGATTTTTTGCTGTATGGAATTTGACTCCCACTATTTTCCACTTTTTGACGTTGATGCCCCAAGTGTTATAAGTACTCATTAAACGTAACAAAAAAATTCTCACAAAGCATCACTATAAGTGTATATATGTCGCTTATGGGGCTTAAATATTTTTTTGGAGGCCAAACTAGCTGTAGCAAAAGTAATGGGAGCCAAAGGCTGAAAATAACCCCCAACGATTAAGTAGGTACTTAAGCCTAAATATGGTAATTAGGAAGTACTAAAGTCAAAATTACCCTTTATAATCACCTTTTTTACACTTTATTGTATTACAGTTCCCCATTACCAACTTTGTATTGTTTCAGGAACCTTTTTGACATTGGGGAAAAAGAGAGGTGATCTGAGAATTCTGTGGACAAGAGGGGAACCAGAAAGGGTGTGCACACATTTCCTACTAGAATCCACTCACGAATCAATCGAGGATAAATAAGACATCTTCCTCTTGTAATTGTATAATTAGTATTTTAAGTGTTAGTGTGTTGTGGATTATCATATTCTGATAAGAGATCGTACATAAGAGATCGTACATTGGTGTGATGACAAGTGCCTTCGTCCAAGTTACGTTTGGTCTCGAGTTCGAGACATAGGAGCAACCTCTCCATATGTGGGGGTAAGGTCAGTCGAGATCTGCCTCCCAGACCCTTAAGTTAAGTGGGAGCATTGGGTATTGAATATGACCTTTTTATTTATCCATAATTAATGATTATTTGAGCAGTGTGCATATTCTGTTGCCATAATTGGTTCCTGATGAAATGTTTCTTTTTGCTTCTAGATTTTTGCCCATTCTGTTTTGGACATCAAATTTGGACTTTGTTCCCCAGTATACAATTTTTAAGGGAGTTTTTGCCTTAAAAATAATAGCTCAGATGGTGAAAGATATAATCATTACTTATAATTTAAAGTTAACGTCAATACAAGGAGAGAGTCTTTTATAATCTCGGAGCCAAATGTTTTGAGCATAAATAACTTAACATAGCTCGAGTATAAAATTACTAACCGTGAAGCACTGACACGGACAAACACATGTCGTCACCGACACGACACAAATACATCGACATGACTAATCTAAAAAAATAGAGGACAAGACGGGGACACGACGACAAATATATATATTTATATGTATAAAAATATCAGACATAACATTGATACGAAATCCCTAGTATGTAACGACCCCAAGGCCGCAGTCGTGTTAAGACATTGGGTGATGACATGGCCTTATTAGGTAATAACTTGAGAAACAAGTTTTGGGAGGTTCTAGAAGCCTTTTTGAAGGGTATATGTGAAAAAGTGATGTCATAGGCAAGACCCTAGGTTCCTTAGTAATTATTATAAATATCAACCCTTAGCACACTTTCCAAAGCTGCTAAAAATTCTATATTCCCACTTCAGAGACAGAAAGTGAGATTTTGACAAAGAGGGGAGGTGTTGCTGGAGGGGAGGCATTGGACATTTATTGTTCATCGGAGAAGTGCTATAGAAACAGTGGAAGATCACTGGTCACCAGAGAAGCTTTTAGCAGCGACGGAGGACAACTGTTCATTAAGGTAAAGGATTTGTCCTTTTCCTTTTCTTCCTTGATTGAACCCTAATTTTCATATTTTCCATTTAATGAGATGATCCGTTGTAAGCTTTCTAGATTTAGACCATGGAGTTCTATTGTTCATTTTGTTTTCTGGGCTTGCGAGACCATGGTCGTTCACTGTTCATATAACTTTTCTGGGTATATAGGCCATGGACAATTATTGATCATTAGGAGAATCCTTGATTTTAGATATTTTTGATTAGGGATCATGAGAAGATACTTTGGAGTTGGAGAGTGAGTGTTTTCAAGATGTATTTGCTAACCTTGAGGGGTTTATTTAGGGTGTTGCCTTTGATCCTTGAGGATTTGAGTTATGAGATAATTAGGGTTTAAAACCATTCTTTTACTAAAATGCCCTTATTGTTTTACTAATCAAGAGTTTTAACTCCTTCCTTGAGGCCCCAGACTTTTGTCGCAGTATTATATTGTGCCCAGATGAGTTAAGATGGGGTTCGATGCTGAGTCCGCATCATTTGAGTCAAGTCGATTTTTCTTAGGGAGATTGAGTCTAGGATTAACTATAGGGCTTACACCGTGACAAAGCTCGACCGAGGTGTGGATGTAACATTAGATTGCGGATCCGCTATCCTGAAATTGGGCAGGAGGGGAGGTCGTAGCCTGTGGCATGAGTAGATCAAAGATATTTAGAATAAGGCCGTAGAGTATGAGATGTCCAATGTCATAAAATAAAGGCCACTGACCACGAGAGTGAACCATGAGAGATTGAGCCATGGGAGAAGCAAGGTGAACAAATGGAGATTACACCTTGGGAGGAGCTGTGGAGAGGTGGAATAAGGGAGGTTGAGACTTAGGTCATCAGGATAATTTGAGGGGTTAGGAACCTTATATTATTTTCCTTTCGATTTACTTATTATTAACCGTAAATGTGATACATTTTTTAGGCCTCTCATGAGATGAAACGTGTCCTCATTAAGGGCCTATCAAAAATGAAAATAATGTGTTCGCTTGGACTCATGAGGATATATCGGAGATTGATCCAGAGTTCGTCTGCCATGAGTTGAGTATGGTGAAGGATGCAAGCCTGTGAAGCAGACGTGCCGTGTCTTTAGCCGAAAGAAGTACAAGAGAAAGTTGATAAGTTAAAGAAGGCAGACTTCATTAAGGACGCCAAGTACCCATAATAGCTCTCGAATGTGGTAATGGTCAAGAAGAAAGACGATAAGTGGTGTATGTGCGTTGATATCATCGACTCAAACAAAGCATGCCCCAAAGATCATTATCATCCCCTTCCTAGGATTGACCAGCTAGTCGATGTTATTGCAGGGCATGTGAGAACGCAAAATGCGCGCGTGCTTGATAGGCAAGGATAGTCCAAATAAACAACAAGTCTATTTTTAGATTTTTCATATTTAAAGATTGAAACTTTAAACAAATTTAACCTAATAAAACTTAGCACCGAATTTAAACCTTTTGTTGTGAAAAATTAATTTACCCAATTTTATCTTTTTATCCTAAAACATGCATTTAGGTGATAAGCAGGTAAAATAAATAAATCCAACACAATGCGCTGATGTACGAGGAAAACCACAAAGGAAAAAATCTCGAACGACCTAGCTAACAGATCACTACGATGCAGAATTACAAAAGTTGACAGTAGACTTACTCAACGGCTCGATCCCCATAAGCCTTGACACTCTTTAATCTTTGACTGCTCCTCCACAGTGCAATGCAGGAGTCCAGCAATGCAAGTTGCCGCAACGCACGAGTCCATGCACGTCTCGGTATCCATCGACGAGGCTCGGTAACCATCTACGGATAAAAACAAGCAATCCATCGCTTCTTCACCGCAACATCACAAACACAGAGTCCACCGCATATAAACAAGTACGGAATCCATCGCGTAAACATGTTATCTTCAGGTGATCAAACCTTGATGCCCAAACTAAAGATCTTAAAATATACGTATATGAAGAAATTGGATTTTTAAACACAAAGGATGAAAACTAGGATTTTGAAACTTTAGTAAACAGGCGTCGAATTACATTTTGCCAAAAGTTCTTGAAAAATATGAGTCCAACATGCCTAAATAGTAAAAGAACGAATTTCGAGGCGACAAACTCGTTTGAGCAAAACTACAAGGTCATTTGAATGAAAACACTAGTTTCGTTCTAACGACATTAAATCTGCCCCCATTCTTGTTCGAACATGCTTTTAACGACCTTCCAACGACTTTGGTCCTTCTTGATAGAGGATTCTCGTTTGATGGCATTCAAAGCTCGTTCCAACGACATCTTAATGTCATTCTAATGAAAATGCCATTTTCATTTGAACGAGACTTAAATTTCGTTCTAACGAGATCAAAATAAAAAAAATATTTTTCTTTAAAAAAACATTTAAAACAGTTCCAAACGATTTTTGAGTTCAAAAACAAACACTCTTAAAAATATTCAAGGATCCATATTTAATACGTATTCATACCCGTGAAAACCTCAATAAACGTGAAGACGAACATGGCACGATAAACACGACACGATGTATCCAATCTTTGAAGCTTCGCCGCTACATCTTCCTCTAACACGTCATAGGCTTATGGGGTTAACAACACATGGCCTAACATATGTTTTGTTCGCAATTTTGCTAATTACATACAAATTGACTTGATTGAAAATTTGTCTTTATAAATCCCCTCCTTTGACTATTCCGGGACAAAATCAAATAAAAAATTCTATGGGCCGTCAAGCTCTCTAAAAAGACTCGTTTCCCAACCCCAGAAGAAAAAAGGGTATAGACGCTCGACAGAGACAAACTGAGTAGCTTTGCTTTGCTTGAAAACTTTGCCGCATTGTTGTAAACCTGTAAACATACACACTTAAACACATCTTTAAATGCAAAGAGAATATAACAAGTATAAATCCACAAATGAATAAACATCTAACAATGTCTAAAACAATCTTAACCTAGGTAAGAAGTCTCACCCTAAGATAAAGATATCCTAATCATTCAAGAAAATATACCATTTCTCCCCCTTTTTGTTCAGGAATAGACATAGCAAGATAGCACAAAATACTTACTCCCTCTAAAAAGCAAATTTCCCCCTAAATATGTGATCATAAGATACCAATTTTAAACATAGGGAGAAGGGAATAAAACATGCGATGGTGTAAAGTACAACAAACAAGCAACATGGCAACTCAAGCTTATATAGTCCAAACTATGATGAAAATATATCAACATCAATTCATAAAGGTACCAATTTGAATACGCAATGAAGTTTAATACTAATTTGAAACTACCACAATGAGATATGAAATTTCAAAACAACCAATGAGAGACATCAATATGATCATAAGCATGCCAAATAAAATTCAATGATAAAAATATGGTAAACATGGACTAAATGCAAGCCTCAAAGACTCAAAATATGATACCACATATAACATATAAAAATATACCAATGAAAACCCGACACATATATATAGATATAAAAAACTACAAAACACGACACAAAAACACATAAGATTTACACACTAACATATTATCGATGTGTCTAAACATGTGTGATGGAATGAGTGAGCGTGAACTGGATACAAATGAATTATTACCCAAATACTCAAATATGTTCAAGAAGTTCTAATTGATCGCGAAACTATATCAAACTAAGATTTAACCTTAAGTGACAAGATAAAGTAAAATTTATGAAAAAACAAGCACAATGCACACAAGCCTAGAATATTTATGATTCTAAAACTCAATAGCGTCATGACAAAAAAAGCATAACTAGGATTCATTGTGCAAACCCGTTGATCTTCAACTAAACACCCTCAAAATATAAACATACATATCATATTTTCTTTTCTCTCAATTCTTTTGAAGCTATGACATTTGAAAGATGAAACAAACTAACATGTTGGACTTTGGCAATTTTTCTATTTTTATTGCTTTTAATTTTTTTTCATTAGGCTCTTGCCAATGATGACTTTCTTGCAAAGGAGATTTGTTCCTTTCGTAGCCTTTTCGCGTGCACCCTCATATTTTTCAACACTAAACAAACAATCTCACGGGCAACGGTTCTTACATATACAAATCCCCTATAATCACAAAATATGTAGATGAGAAGATTGATTGGAGAATGTCTCACAAAGCTCAAATATACATGTGAAGTTAATGTTTAAAACGGCTGTGCATGTGTGTGCGGAGGTATATACAAAGTCGAATCCATAAAGCAAATCAAGTCCAAAACAACTCCATGCGAGCATGATTAAGAACAAAATAGATATTAACAATCATAACCAAATGTCCTAGCCACATGTAAAGTAGGTAATAAATTGGATTCAAACACGCTTATATGCTACACCAAATGTGTAAAACTAAAATAAACAAAAATAAAAAATCTTTTTGAGTTTTTCTAAAATTTTTCTAAATAAAATACCAATTTTTGAAAACAAACTCTAACTCAAAAGATTAACAAAATCTTTTTGTATTTTTCAATATGACTTAATAAAAGAAAAATCAAAAGATACGCATGTCATAACATTGGCAAACATATATAATGATGCTCAAACTAGAGTATGACAAACAAGCTAGCACAATCAACCATAAGATGGAACATGAGAAGTATTATGTGCAAGCAAACGAGAATTAACAAGTCTAATATGTGAAGCCACCAAATCTGATTTCCTAAGCCACATAGGTGTAACGTGCCGCTCTAGGAATATGGGAACCTTGGTGAATATGTTCTTAGACTTCCTAGGGTCTTTACTAAGATCATAGAAAAAACGTTTGAGGTGACATTTCCTACCTCAGTGTGTGCACATGTAGACGCGATGAGGAACGGGACCTTCGGGTGGACCTTTTCTAACATCCTGGAATGTGGTCGACCTTCTAAAACAAACATTTGTCTTGTCTTTAGCAACAAAACATCCGAATTGGGGAAGCTAGTACCATTACTAATAACACTACTTCAGTCTTTTAGATCAACTTTTAGCTTCAAAATTCTAGACTCGAGCATAGAATTATACTCCTCAAGTGTTGGGACTCCTTTAAATTTTCAATCATTCCTAGAAGGTTATCTCGCTCCCCCTCAATGAAAGAAAACTTATCCCTAAGAGTCTTCTCGCGTGCCCTTAAATCTATAATCAATTTATCATTATCCTCATTGGCATGTAAACAAAGCTTAGAAATTTTAGAGTCCACTAATTTTTTCTCTAAAATTCGGACCCTATCCTCACTCTCTTTCTTGAACACTTCTAAAATTTTAAAATCGCGATCCGTGCCTATAAGCTTCTCACGAAGGAAATATCTTTAAGTTTTAATAGTTTGCAAAAGTTTCAAAGAAGATATAAACAAAAATCTTCTTTTTTAAGAATTTTAATTCTTTTCGCAAACTTCAAATCCAAAGGAGATAAATTTTCAACACGGTTATGAATCTCATTAAAATCCTCTCGAATATTAAAGTCATCACCACTAAACACATCGAACAACTTATTACTATAAGAATCCATTGATAATAAAACAAACAAAACCAACACGAGAGAGAGAGGGGGATAAACAAAACACCTTAAGTAGCACGAAATAAGTATATACACGGTAACTTAGTGTATTAAGTTCTGATACTAATTTGAGAACGCAAAATGTGTACGTGCTTGATAGGCAAGGATGGTATGAATAAACAAAAGTCTATTTTTAGAATTTTCAAATTTTGAAGATTGAAACTTTAAACAAATTTATCTAATAAAACTTAGCACCGATTCCAAACCTTTTGTTGTGAAAAACTGATTTACCCAATTTTATCTTTTTATCCTAAAACATGCATCTAGATGATAAGAAGATAAAATAAATAAATCCAACACAACATGCCGATGTATGAGGAAAATTACGAAGAGAAAAATCTCGGACGACCTGGCCAACAGATCACTATGATGCGTAATTACAAAAGTTGATAGTTGACTTACTTAACCACTCGATCCTCACAAGCCATGACGCTCTTCAGTCTTCGATCGCTCCTCCATAGTGAAATGAATGAGTCAACCCACCCAAGCTGCTACAATGCACAAGTACACATACGTCTTGGTATTCGCCGAGGAAGATCAACAATTCTCTACGGATAGGAACACGAAATCCACCGCTTCTAAACCGCAACACCAAAAATACGGAGTCCATCGCGTGTAAACAACAAGAACATAATAGACCACACGAAATATGTTCTCTTCAGATGTAGATAACCAAACCTTGGTGCCAAAACTAAAGACCTCAAAACATACGCATATGAAGAACTTGGATCTTTAAACATAAAAGGTAAAATTAGGATTTTGGTGTAACTACCCTCGATTTTTGGAGACTGAGAAATTAAATTTTGGGAAAATAAAAATTTAATTAAATTGGAGAATTTCAAAATTTGGGAAATGAGGTCCAAAAATAGAGAATATTTGAAAGTATTCCGGATGATGATTTTGGGGGTACCATCGATCCCGGAAGGGTCGAAATAGTCAAAATGACTGTCATTGGGTTTTATTTCGGCTCCGGAATATTTTTAGGTATGTTTGGCTCGAATTGGAGTAAACGAGTCATTTAAAGTGTGTATTAACATTTAAAACTGGGTTTATTGTTTTAAAGGATTTAAGGCTTACGGATCAAGCCTTTCTCATTTAGAGAAAGAGAGAAAAAGCCCTAGAGGGAGAAAGAAGAGAGAAAGAAGAAGGAAAGGAGAGAGAGGAAGAAAAGCTTGGAGATTCCGGCCCAACCACGACATCGAGGACGATCCAACCTCTACAAATCTGAGGCAAGTGTTTAATCTTGCTAAATAGCTATTTGTGTATTTCATTTCATAATTGTGGGTTAAAGAAATGGATTTTTGGGTATTAATGTCAAAACCTAGATTTTTGGATTTAAATCTTGAAATCAATGTTTAAATATGGGTTTAATGGTGTAGAATTGATTGAGATTAACTTTGGGTTGATTTATTTTGCTTGGAACCATGTTGTGATAAAGATTTGGAGGTTAGAATTGAGATTTTAGGGTATAAATTTCGTGGGTTTGTTGAGAAAGGGAAATCGGCCAGAATATCTGGTATGGCCGGTCGACCGCGGTCTGGGGACCGGTCGACCGCGCCTTAAGGGAAAAGCCTACTGCATTTCTTCGTAGGCAAAATTTTGACCCGCGGTCGATCAGGGGTCTGGGACCGGTCGACCGGTCCCCTGTTTTTAGCCCTAGAATGGGAAATCCTTTTCCCCTTTTTCGTTTGGAGTTTATTCTTAGGGGCTTCCTTAATGGTTGTTTATGGGGTTTATCTAGGGGGACTTCTAGCCCTTTTTGGTTGGGGTTATTGATTTGGGGCTTTCTCTTATGAAGTAAGAGATATCTTTTTGTGACTTATAGGGGGTCTCTCACTTAGTATATGATAGTGGGGACTTCTTGGAATAATTGGATAAGAAATACTCATGAATGTTGTGAGATTTCTAAGCCGACATTTATGTCAAATCCTTATAAGGATAGGATAGGATAGGGTTAAGATACAATTTGGGGCCAAATGGAAGAGAGTGGTCGCATACCCTTAAAGAGTGAGGGGTCTCATATCCTTAGAAAATGTTTAGACTAAGGAACAATTGATAACTCAATAGGAGTAAGGGTTCATAAAATTAATTGAACCATAGGTAAAATTGGGAACGGTTTGGGATCGTACTATCGACTAAAATAAGCGGTAGCATAAATTCTAGTTAGGATAGTTTACACGAAATTATGGGGATATGACCATTGAGATTCCAATACTTGAAATGAGGTTGGAATAAATTGAGGTTTTAGACTATTAAGTCATGTGTGTGCCTATGGTTAAATAGTACTAAAGGAAACTACGTACTTTTGAATATGGATGAAATGTGTAGTGATGGATTCCTACACAAACTCTCGGGTGATAACCCTAATGTTGAATATATATGTATAGATATATACATATGGTTTTGGGAGACTATTCATCATAGGAAAAATGATTGAATATGTTTCAAGTGAGGGATTGTATTCACATATCGAGGTAAATTTAAAGGAAATGGTGGTGACGGCTTGTATATTGAGGATTATGTATACTTATAGCCGGGTATATATATATATATCTTATACATATGAACGAGAATTAGTTTATATATATAGATATAAGGATATGTGAACATGTGTTGATATATATCTGTATGTATATGAATATATGGATATATTTATGTTATGGATATACATGGTATGGATATTTAAACCTTATATGATGGTTTAATATTTGATCATATGATTGGATCATATGAATGTATAAATATTGTGCATGTGAATGATATATATACTTATTTGGTTAAGCATACCCCGCTCATGCTATCATTGGGAAGTTGCGCGTGTAGAGGGTGAGCATCCTGGCTAGAAAAGCAGGGTGCGGATATTCCCCAGGTCATAGTCGTCCCGTGTGCTATTATATGATATATATATTTATTTTGGGATGAGACGTGGTGGGTATGTTTTGTCTCATTGCCGGTTTGGAGCTATGACCGCTTCCCGGGACGTCGTGTGTGTGAGTTTACCACGAGATGGGTGTCGTTTAGTCCCACCATGGTGGCCCCAGTATTGATACGTGAGCCGGGCACTGGGAAGATGATAGCATTGATGCAGTTTATCGACGATATATATATAGTCGGGTATATTATGTGCATGGCCTTGTACATCATATGTAGTATGTACACTTGGCTATTGGATGAATGATGATGGCGCATGTATATATATGGTTGGAATAAAATACTTATATATATATTTATATATATCCTATAGATGAGAGGATATGGTATTTCTATTGGGGTACATCTTGGATGATTATGGTGTACCAGATCAATTGGGGGTTGATGTATCGTATTTGAGGAATATTTCGGTTACATCATCCCAAGGTTATTATTGGAGATATTAAGCTGTTTTTATATTATAATCTAGACTTAGTGATTGAAATAGTAAGTTGTATGTTAAGTATAATGGATCTCTAGGATCGACATTGCCCGGGAGTAGTGTAACGAGGTGGTTCCTTGTTTGGATTTCGCTTTGCGAGACACCTCACGCACGAAACGTAGTGCATTGTTGAGATTAGAGAGAAGTTCTGTTAATATTTATGTGTGGCATAATGGATCTGCAGGATCGACGTTGACATGGAGTAGTGTAACGGGGTGGTTCCTTGTTTGGATTTCGCTTTGTGAGACACCTCACGCACGAAACGCAGCGTAACGTTGAAATTGGAGGGAATTTGTGTCAATAATAGTTTTGCATGCTTATTAATTAGAAATTAAATCCGATGTTTCAAACCCAATGCATATTGGGTAACTTATTAAATTATATATGGTTAATGTATGAACTGAAATCCACTAGGCCTAATAAGGCACATATGATTGAAAATAAATACTTAACTGTGTTTAGAAAAGGGGTGGATTCTTGGGTTAAGTTAGGAAGGAAATTCTCGTGGGTATAGGCTAGGCCTTTGATAAGTTAGGTTGTCCTAATAAATGGGGGTAAATTAACTAAAATTTGAGGACGCGAATAGGTGCGCGCCTTTAGATGAGAGGTGAGTTGGGGTTCCACGAGAGTGCGATTCCACTTTTAATTATGAAATAAGTGCACCGATAATTATTATGCACGGTTAACACACTTGCTAAATATTTTTCACAATTCGGGTTCTGACCCGTTTACTTTTCTCTCCTGCTTGTATATATATATATATTACCACAGGTATCCCACCGCAGGGACGCCGGATGACCTTCTATCCAGAGTCTTGGGAGCCGTGACATGTGCGGACTGTTGCGGGATGTATCTGGTAGTCGCTTCCTCCTTTTAAAATTCTAGGTAGGATTCATGTTGTATATCGGGTTTTGTACCCAAGGGATATTTATATACATATTTATATTTATTCCATTTCAGTTGTTGTATTGGCTGTGACCCGACAGCTTATTCGGGTTTATCTCCTTATGGCATATTCATTAATAGTTATAGCATTTCATTTTTATAGTCCTTTCCTGCATCTTTCTTTCCTTTATTCGTAGTGTTACAGTGTTAGGTCGTGGTATGTTGTATGTTTTAATTTATTTTAACATCTCGCTTATATGATATCGGGTAGTTAGTCCTATATTATATAGTACCGGCAGTTGATGTTGAGACTGGGCCATCTGAAATTCCTGATTTAATATAGTATAGGCCTGGCCACCCGTTATTATTTTGAGCGGGGTGTTACATTTGGAACTTTGGTAAACAAGTGTAGAATAAATTTTTGCCAAAAGTTTATGAAAAACATGAGTCCAACACGTCATAAATAATAAAAACATGAATTTTGAGGCGGCAAAATTGTTCAAACGAAAATGCAAGGCCGTTCGAAGAAAAACATTAGTTTCGTTCTAATGACATCAAATCTCGTTCGAACGACAACCCATTATCGTTCGAATATGCTTCTACCGACCTTCCAACGACTTTGGTCCTTCTTGACATAGGATTCTCATTTGATGGCGTTCGAAGCTTGTTCTAAAGAGATCTTAATGTCGTTCTAATGAGACAAAGATCATTTTGACGAAAATGCTATCTTCGTCTGAATGAGACTTAAATTTCGTTCTAACGAGATTAAAATCCAAAAATATTTTTTCGTTAAAAAAACATTTAAAACAACTCCAAATGATTTTTGAGTTAAAAAACAAACACCCTTAAAAATATCCAAGGATCAATATTTAATATGCATTAATACCTGCGAGATCCTCGATAAACGTGAAGACAAGCTTGGCACAATAAACACGACATGATGTATCCAATATTTGAAGCTTGGCCACTACATCTTCATTAAATACGTTATTGACTTATGGGATCGATAACATAACCTAATCTATGACTATAATGTTTTTTATGGAATTCTGCCAATTACATATAATTTGACTTGATTGGAAATTTGTCCTGGCAAATGAGCTGTTCAGTTTTGTGGACATTTATTCATGATATAATCAAATCAAGATAAAGTTGGAGGACTAGGAAAAAACCTCGTTCATCACCAATCGAGGCACTTACTGCTACAATCTTATGTCATTTGGGCTAAAAAATGCTGGAGCAGCATATCATAAGCTAGTGAATATGGATTTTGAAGATTAGATCAACAAAAACATGGGAGGTTTACACTGATGATATACTGACCAAAAGTAGAAAAGCTGCTGACCACATCGGGGACTTGGGACAAACTTTTGGCCAGCTGAAAAAACATCAGATGAAGTTCAACCAAATAAAGTGCATCTTTGGCATAAAAAAGGGAAATGTCTAGGTTTTGTAGTAAACTAAAGAGGCATTGAGGCTAATTCCAACAAGATCTAAGCACTAATCAACATGCAACCCCAAGAAAATAAGAAGGAAATTCAAAGGCTAATAGGATGCATGGTAGCACTAAACAGATTCATATCAAGAGCTACTGACTGTTGTCTTCCATTCTTCAAGGTGATACGAAAGACCTTCGAATGGAACGGTGAGTGTGAGGTTGCATTCGTAGAGTTGAAGCGGTATTTGGAGTTTTCACCATTACTATTAAGGCTAGTCCTCGGGCAAGAAGCTTTATCTATACTTAGTCGTGTCCGAGTTTGCAGTCAGTTCGGCGTTGGTCCGATAAGAAAATGGGGTGTAGAGTTTCGTGTATTATACCATCAAGTCATACCATGGAGCAAAAATCTGGTACCCTAGGCTGGCGAAGTTAACCTTGGCCCTAATTGAAGCCTCCAGAAGAATGAAGCCATACTTCCTAACGCACACTATTATTGTCTACACAAAAGTGTCTTTATGCCAAGCTATTCACAAGCCTGAGAAATAGGGAAGAGTGATGGCCTAAGTGGTAGAGTTAGGAGAGTATGACATTAAGTATGAATCGAGGATGGTAATTAAGGTCCGGGCAGGGGCCGATTTTATAGAAGAATTTACTTATGAAGAAAATCCTACCGAGTGGACTTTTACGGAAGAGAGCTTATCAGAAAAATTTACAAAGTAGAATTTTACCGAAGAGAGCTCAGTCGCGAAGCAGACTTGGAAGACTTCTTTGGAAGAGAGCTCAATAGTTCGAACGGACGAGCAAACTTTTATGAAAGATAGCTCAATGGTAAGTCCAGCCGACCAGTTCGTTGACATACCAGAGTGATCGGCTCGACAAGAAGAAATATTTTGCAATCTCTAGCAAATGATTTTTTTTTAAAAAATGGATGTCTGGTTGATGGAAGATTTGAAGCGGAACCTCTAGTTTAGTAACTATTCGTAGATGGTTTGCCCTGCGTTAGGGGTAGTGGGGCAGGCTTGATAATAACAATACCTAATACGGTGGACGTGGAGTACGCCCTTAAATTCCATTTTTGAGGCCTCCAATAACGAGGCAGAGTACGAAGCCCTCATAGAAAGATATGGACTAGCACCATCACTAGGCACCGAGCAGCTGTGGTTATATAGCGACTCTCAACTCATAGTAAACAAAGTCCTTAGTTTTTATGAGGAGAGGGAGGATTCCATAGCGAAGTACCTTGTCAAAGCAAAAAAAATATTATAAAAATCTCAACAGTTAGAATGATCGAAATCCCAAGGGCCGAGAACGCGCGGGCATATGAGCTAAATAGTCTGACATCATCCACACGAACGTAATTGATGAGAGCAGTGCCTATAGAAATCTTCACGCACTGTGCTACCGATAAAGAGAATGCTAGTGTAATGGATGTGGACTTAGTACCATATTGGATGGATCTCATACGAGCATATTTGGAGACTGACGCAGTCCCGATAGATGCAGAAGAAGCAAGGGGACGTCGGTATAAGGTGGTGAGGTACACACTAGAAGGGGAAATCCTGTTCATGAGAGGATTTATCATATTATTGCTCAGATACATCCATCTACACGAAGTCAATGACTTGGTAAAGGAGGTGCATGGAGGTTCGTGTGGAGCCCGCTCAGTAGATAGATCGCTGGTGAAATGGGTGGCCACATAAGGCTACTACTAGCCCACTATGAAGGCAGACTGTGTAGACTATTAAAGGAGATGTGATAAGTGCCATAAATATGCCACAATCCACAAGAGTTCGGGAGCTTAACTCATGCTGATCACATCCCCTTGAACTTTCGCTACGTAGGGAATTGATCTGGTCGGCCCACTTCCAATGACGAGAGACAAATTTAAATACTTGGTCGTAACAGTGGACTATTTCACCAAATGGGTAGCAATTAAGCACCTAGTGGATATGCCATACGAGAAGATCTTTCATTTTATTTGAAAGAACATTATTTTTCGTTATGGGATATTGTATGCCTTCATCACTGATCATGACACTCAGTTTAAGATCTAAGAGTTTGTAGATTATTGCATACGCTCCAAAATCTAGAAGCTGCACTCAGACCACAATGTAATGGACTGACAAATGCGATAAATACAATCTTACTGGATGGAATGAAGAAAAAATTAGGCGATGCCAAGGGGAAATGGATCAAAGATCTATAGAGCGTCCTCCGGGCATGCAGGACGACACCGAGAATAACAACGGGCAAGACCCTTATGTAATGGCTTTTGGAACAGGGGTAGTGGTAGCAACAAAAATTGGTTTGCCCAGTCACCGATTCCTCAACTTCAACTCACAATGGAGTGACTTGATGAGAAGACTGGATTTGGACTTAGTAAAAGAGGTCAGGGAGCACACAACACTTCGGGTAACAATGTACCAATAACGAATTTATAGTTTTAAAATTAAAGAATTAAATCGAGCACTTTAAAGGAAGGAGACTACGTGCTCTAAAACTTCATATAAAAGGGGAACAAGCTAAAACCTAATTGGCACGATCCATACAGAGTATCTACTGTCATGCGACCAGGGACTTTTGGAATCGAAACCTTAGAAGGAGAATAGTTCAAGAATTCATGGAATTTCGAACATCTGAGGAAATACTACTAGAAGTGGCATGTAAAAAGTTGAAATAAAAAATATAAAGTGTTTTCATTCCTTTGTAATTCAATTTAGTGATAAATAAAAATATGAAATTCCCCCACGCTTGGTGTCATTTTAGGTTTTTTCATTTTTTATTGGTATGGGAGATGTGAAAGAAGCCCAAGCCGAAAACATCTCAGCAATGGATCTCAAAATGCATAATCAAAACCAAACTTCATGTTTGGCCTTGTCTTCGGACAATCCACGATTAAGAAGTTTAGTCAAATCCAAAAAATCCCTTGTCGTCATATGGATGACAAGATATGACCACATGGACAATTGACCATATAAAATCAAGTTTTATAATTGCTCAATTTAATTTTTATTTTGTCTTATCCCATTACACCTACACTGCACCTTTATGACTTCTATGGATTCAAATACAAAGTTGAAGACTTTTGGATGATTGAAGAATCGTACGTCTCAACAACTTTAGAAGAAGTTATGGATGCATTTGGTAAAGTTTTATTTTTCTAGGGGTTTTAGACTTTTCAAGAGATTGTTTTTTAAAATTGTTTTAAAGAAAACTTGATTTTTTTTTTATCTCGTTAGAAAGAGAATAGCATTTCGTTCGAACGAAATACACTATTTCGTTTGAACGAGTTCTCTTGGTTCGAACGAGATCTGGAACGTCACCTTTTGGCAAACTTTGGAATCTCGCTAGAAGCCGTTCGAACGAGAAAGTATGGGTTGTTAGAATGAGTCCTGCAAATGATCGAACGAGGTATTTTTTTATCCTTTTTTGGAATATCGTTCTATTTGTTGCTAGATACCTGATTGAACAAAAACAGGCATGTCGTTCGAACGAGGTACGTGTCATTCGAACGACCGCGCGAGAATGTTTTTTTGATTAAATCTGATTCAAATCTCCAATAATTATCCCTTTGTAAATAACTTCCTTATAAAAGGAGAGACGAGATTAGAGTCTCCAACAACTCTTTTTGAAAGTTTTTTCACCCTTTTTGAGTTCTATTTGTAATCAAACTCTTCCATAATTATTTCAAACCCCTTGTAAACATAAAGGTCACTTTATTAAATCAAGAAAGAACCTTTCTAGTTCAAAAACATTTATAAAGAGGAATCTCTACTGCTGATTTATGGAACTCAAGTTTCACTGCTGAAGAAGAAGAATAAGAAGGTTGATCGGTGGATACCGAGGAACTGAGCCATTTTCTGAAGAAGAAATAGAAGATTTTGCGCATTATACTTAGTCTATCTAACTAGTTTATAAGTCGATTGTCTGTCAATTACTCTATAGTGCTAAATATAGCTTTTTCCCTTTTAGGGATTTTCCTTACTTCTTCGTGTTATTTGCATGCTTGGTTTGTGAATTGAAATTTGTACTACATCTTTGTATGCACACCTAAATTAATTGAAGATAAAATTTGGGAAAATTGGATTTATGTGTGGTAAACTAAAATACAAATAATTTCATAAAATCCTCGCATTCTGAAATTGATATCAGAGTTGGTTACAATAAGTTTTTGTGCGATCCGTTAAAAAATTGGATTTCATGGATAATTTGTTTAGTAGGATACATGTATTTGATGGGTTAAACTATGCTTATTGGAAAGCTAGGATGGGGTCAGCATTAAATCTATAGACTGACATGTTAGGCTTGTATGTGAAAGAGGGTGGACACCACCCATAGTGACCAACGATAATGTCAAAAGTCTAAAACCTGTCTCCGCATGGATATAAGATGATTTTAAATGGAGCAATTTTAACTCGCGCGATCTGAGTGCCGTTTTTGGAGCCGTCACCCCTAACGAGTTCTGTCGCAATATGACATGCACCACGTCTAAAGAAGTTTGGGATACCCTCCAACCCATTCACGAAGGTACCAGTGCTGTGAAACCTTCTAAGCTATAAATTCTCACCACATAACTTGAAGTAATTACTATGCTAGTGCCTAAGTCTTTTGATGAAAAATTTATTTTAATTTAGGTGAGAAAATCCTTGAGACGCATGTTTTTAAGAAAATTTTGAAATCACTTCCAACCCGTTTTATTCCTAAGGTTACCGTGCTTAATTCTTTAGGGATATTAGATACTCTCAGGTTAGAAGAACTCGTAGGAGACATTCAAACGTATGATATAAATATGTTTACCAAAAATGTTAAACCTAAGGAAAATGGAATTGCTTTGAAACTACAATCTAAAAAGAAAGAGGAAATGTTGTCTGACTCCGAGTATGATTTTGATTTGGATGATTTATCCCTTTTTGCAAAAAAGTTCACAAAGTTTCCCAAACTTAGAAAATAAAATATTTCTAAAGGAAAGAAAAGTTTTGAGAAAGAAAAAAAATATAAATCGGGCAAGAGAAATTTTGAAAACGAAAAGAAAGATTACCCAAAGAAAGATGAAGAGAGATGTTATGAATGTGAGGGTAAGGGTCACAAAGCACACGAGTGTCCTACAAGATTAAAGAGACAAGGAAAAGGCAAATCTGCCTTAAATGCCCTGCTTACTGAGAGTGATGTTGAGTCGGTGGATTTCGGGGACGAGTCCTTGTATGGACGTAACTTCACCACTTTCATGGGTAGTCATGTTAGTACACCTCGTGAACCTCATATCGATGAGGAAGCTATTAAACATGATGACCTCGATAGTGAGTTTAGTTATTTTGGCAAAAGTGATGGAGATGATGTTTTAAGTGATAGCGAGAGTGACCTACAACGCGCGTACACCGATCTTTATTCAGAGTCCTTTAAAATGAAAAAAACAAAACAAAGGTTTAGTGATTAGAGTTTTAGCCTTAGATAAGGACTTTAGAGAGGCGAGAGAGAGCAAGTCCTCGGTAAGAGTTTCTTTGGGAGAGAGGGACATTTTAATTGATAAGGAAAATGGTGACTTAACCAACAAAGTTTCTAGTCTTATGAGAGATCTTCAAGCATCCATAGAGACTTGTGAGGAACTTAAAGACCTTGCATACCAAGTCGAGAAATATCCCAAACGTGCTCGGGAGGTCAAGGTTTCTATAGAGGATACATAAAAAAGGTTGGAAAGATGCTCCTCGGTCCCGCTTTAGGTTTTGGGGAGATGCAAGAAATAGGTTGCGACGGTGCATCCACTTACCATACCACACCGGAATCAATTCCTAAATTTATGGTAAATTATTATGGGCCTCGACCTAAACTAAAAAAGAGAGTTCAACCTAAGAAAGAGAATAAGGGTAGACCCAAAAAAGTCTATGTTTGCACTTTTTGCAAAAGGAGAGGTCACTTTAGAAAGTTTGGCTACAAGTTAGGTAGAATTAGGCATATGCATACTCCCATACACTGCTCTAGCGACTTTGCTAATCTTAGAGTGCAAGTTGAGTTCCTAGTCATGACTTCACAAAGTTTAATTGAATAATTTTAATGGATGTATTTTTCGTTTGAGAATTCTTTTGACGCTCCGATTAAAGCCAATAACGATAAGGGTAAACAAAAGGTTACCTCCACTTGGGTACCTAAGCAAGACCTCAAAGCCCTTGTTGTACACATTGCTTTCAAGATTCAAAATAATTTCCAATGGTATTTTGATAGTGGGTTCTCTAGGCACATGATTGGTGGCATATCATTTTTTACCCACCTCGGGGATCGTAAGGAAGGTAAAGTCACCTTTGGAGATAGGAGTAGGTGTAGTATTTTAGGGCGATGATGTGTTGAGATACTCAGATTCCCTATACTAGACAATGTGTTGTACGTGAAAGGGTTGAAAGTGAACTTACTTAGCATACGCCAATAGTGTGATGCAAACTTTATGGTAAAGTTTGATCAGTCTGAAAGCAATGCTTATGATCAATCCGGTGAGCTTTTACTTCGACGTGTGAGGACTGAAGATAATTGCTATAGAATCATTCCCAAGTCCTCCTTTGTGTGCAGCAGTGCCACGGTCTCCTCTATGGACCTTTGGCATCAATGACCAAGTCATGTGAACTTTAGAGATCTTGAGAGATTAGTGAAAAAGAACCTAGTTCATGGCTCACCATCGCTTGGGAAACTAACATCCTCGATTTGTGGACCTTGCTAACAAGGAAAAAAATTTAAAGTCCCCATTGGAAGTTGAATGCTATTAACACGACCCGTGTTTTAGAGTTAATTCACATGAGTCTTATGGGTCCTACTCGCTTGGAGAGCTTAGGCGAAAAGAGATACATTCTCGTGATGGTCGATGACTTTTTTAAATACTCTATAGTGGTATTTCTTAGAGAAAATTCCGATGTGGTTGAGTTCCTAACAACCAAGTGTCATGTCCTACAAAACCAATACGATGTCACTATTAATCGTATGCATAGTGACAACGACACTAAATTTAAAAAAGTCAAAGTGGATAGATATTGTGATGGAGCTATCATCAAACAAGAGTTTTCGATCGATCATACTCATAAAAAAAGGGATTATTGAGAGGAAGAATCGGATGATACAAGAGATGTCTAGATCCATGATTCTTGGGAGAAATGTTCTGAACGTTTTTTAGTAGAGGCAGTGAGTACCGTATTCCATACAATGAATTGGGTATATCTTCATCCGCACACACTACACACGCCTTATGAGTTGTGGACAAGGAAAAATCCCAACCTATCGTATTTCCATATCTTTGGGAGTACTTGTTATATCTTGAGAGATATAAAGCACTTAGAAAAGTTTGGCTCTCGGAGCGACGATGGGATATTTTTAGGTTATTCATCGATAAGTAGGGCTTATAGGGTGTTTAACCTTGCAATCTCTAAGGTTATGGAGTAAATAAACGTCATGATTAGAAATGACAAGCAGTAGACGTCTATTGCTCCTAGACCCCAATGTGAAAATGATGCACCCCCTCATGGAGATCCCATGCTTCTTTATACTACCTAGGTGGACCCCACTTTTAATTTAGAGGATCAACCGGCTTGGGTTCTAAAGAGTCATGACCTTTCTGCTGTACTTGGTGATCCCACATTAGGTGTCAAGAATCATTCTTAACTCGAGAATGTGGTTAGATATCTATACTACACCTCCTTATTTGAGCCCAAGAATGTGAAAAAACAACTCAAGGACGAGCATTGGATATTCGCTATGCAAGATGAGTTTCTTCAGTTTCGCAAGAACGAGTTTTGGGAGTTAGTCCCTCAACCTAGTGAGACTAATGTGATAAGTACCAAGTGAATTTACACGAATAAAATCGATGAGAATGGTACCATAGTTCGCAATAAGGCTAGGTTGGTCACTCAAGGCTATACACAGATTGATGGTGTAAACTTTGACAAGACGTTTGCTCTTGTTTCTAGGCTTAAATCCGTCCACTTACTATTCGTTATAGCATATCATTCGCGCCTCAAGTTATATAAGATGGATGTCAATAGTGTATTTCTGAATGACACTCTACAGGATGAAGTTTGTGTGGAAAAACCAAAGGGGTTTTAAGATCTTAAGCACCCGGGACATGTATATTATCTTAACAAGGCCTTGTATGGTTTGAAGAAAGCACCCCATGCTTGGTACGAGAGGATCGCTTCCTATCTATTTTCTCTTGGCTTTAAGAGAGGGGGAGTGGATAAGATACTATTTGTGAGGAGAAAAAGTGGTGATATCTTGGTTGCCCAAGTCTATGTGAACGACATAGTATTTGGATCCACGTCCTCCTGATATGATCACACTTTTGAGGAGGAGATGAAGAATGAGTTTGAGATGAACATTGTTGGTGAGCTTGCGTTCTTCCCATGTCTCGAGGTTTGTCATCTTGAGGATGGGATATTCATATCTCAATCCAAATATGCAATGGATCTACTGAAGTAGTTCAGTTGAGACTTCGGTAAGCACTCATGCACCCATATGAGTACATCGACTAAGCTTAGCAAAGACACTTTAGGCAAGGATGTAGAGTAAACCCTTTATCAGAGCATAATAGGTAGTCTTCTCAACTTGACCACTAGTCATCCTAATATTGCCTTTAGCGTTGTAGTCTATGCACGATACCATTACTCGCACTTAAACGTATCATCAAATACGTGAGTGGTACTCTTTCATATAATATGTGGAATTCTTTTGATACCGATGACCGTTTGTCCGTATATTCGGATGCCGATTGGGATGGGTATGTTAATGGTTGTAGGAGCACCTTGGATGGGTGTTTTTAATTTGGGAGTGATTTTGTCTCGTGGTTGAACAAGAAGAAAAACTCCATATCTTTGTCCACGACGGAGGCTGAGTATATTGCCGCCGGGAGTTATTATATGCAACTCTTAAAGATGAAGCAAATGTTGGAAGATTATGGGATTTCATAAGACACAATGACTATTTCTTGTTATAATGCAAGTGTGATCCATATATCCTTTAATTTGGTCCAACATTCACGCAAAATGCACATTAAGATACATGTGCATTTTATATGAGATTTATTGTCATTGTATTTATCTATTTTTCATGCAAAATTGCATCATCATTGTATTTATCTATTTTTCTTTTAGCTATTTTTAGAAAAATCCAAAAAGAGTTTTGTTTTATTGGAAAAAATTTGAAAATAGAAAAAGATTTTTAGTTGTTAAGAAAAACTTGACAAAGTGAAAAAGATTTTATTTTGATAAATTTTTTGAAAAAGACCAAAAAATTATTTTTGTTTTCACCATATATGGATGAACATTTAAGATTTTAGGATCACCCCTACATTACATCCATTCACGTGAATTTTTTGTAGTGTTTTGAAACATGAATTTGGTTCAATAGTATGCTTAATAATGTGTGGATATCATTACGATGATAATTGATGATTACTATCTACATGTTTGACTCCTTGTCACCTTTATTGCACATGTGAACGAGCTTTATGAACATTGTGCTCACTTATCATTTGTCGAATACGCTGTTCTCATCTCAATTCTGCTTAATAACGAACTAAATGTAAATTGAGATAAGTTGTGCCTGTAAGAACCAATGCCCGAATTTCATTTTTTTCGAACAATATTATTTTATGTTAAGCAATGGAAAGGGGCTACGAAAGATCAAAATATTCTTTGCGTTAAAAGCCATCATTTTCATAAAAGAGCCTTCAAAGATTAAAGGCGCATAAAACCAGAAGTGTCAGGACATTCATTTGAAATTCATTGATGCTTCTCTATACATGATCATTATGATTTCTTAAAAATAATTGAGAGTAAATTCTTATATATGAGAGATTTTGCTGGAGTTATAAAGTAGAAGATCAATTGGTTTGTATAATAGACTTTCTGGAAAAATATTAAATAGTTTGGCGTTATTGGTGTGAGAATCATTTAAATTCATGGAAGATTTACTAAGTTGAGTCAATTTCATATGAGTTCACTATTTTTACACCTAAGGTAGATTTGGATTTCTTTCTTTATAAGTGTCTCATGACTTCGTGCACCTATGTTATGAATGTTTATGCTGATTTACCTACGGAAAATGTTCACATAATTACATTCCATTTTCATGATTCGGATATTTTCATCTTATTCCATAGTGACTATATGTTTTGTACCTATATGTACTCTTTATACCTTATACTTGAAAAAAAATGAGAAATAGAGGCATATGTTCTTCGAATTTCCTTCGTATTATGCTTTTGAGATTATCATTACATGTGCTTTCTTTTACTATCTTTTTGATGATATCTTTCTTCTTCATGTGATGCTTATTTATTGTGATTATTTTCTACTCCTATGTCTGTTACGGACAAAATCAGGGAGAGGAAATTGAGGGTGGGTGGGTTTATTTATTTTTGAAAAAACTCATATGCATCACGGTATTTTGTTTGTCTCATGTGTGTAGGATGTTTCCCTTAGATGATGATCACTTGGACCCACACAAGATGATGACAAAACTAGCCAAGGGGAAGATCAATCGTATTTGAAGACTTATACAAGAATTCATTTTCATTTCTTAATTTGGGAAGGGTATTTTTAATATTAGTCTTTAGGATTCAATTTGGCTTCGATTTTTTATTTTATACTGGAATAGCCAAAGGGGGAAATTTGTAAGAGTAAGTTTTATAATTTCTCAGTTTATTTTTTATTTTGTCTTATCCCATTACACCTACACTTCACTATCATGACTTATACGAATTCAAAGACTAAGTTAAAGACTTTTGGAAGATTGAAGAATCGTATATCTCAACAACTTTAGAAGAAGTTATGGACGCATTTGGTAAAGTTTTGTTTTTCTAGGTGTTTTAGAATTTTCAAGAGTTAGTTTTTCAAAATGGTTTTAAAATAAACTTTGAAAAACTTTCTACCTCATTAGAACGAGAATATCATGTCCTTCAAACGAAATACAATTGTCATTAGAACGAGTTCTCTTGGTTCGAATGAGATTTGGAACGTTGCCTTTTGGCAAGCTTTGGAATCTCATTAGAAGCCTCATTATAAGTCGTTCAAATGAGAAAGGGTAGGACATTAGAATGATCCCTGCAAATGATTGAACGAGGTATTTTTACCCTTCTCTAGAATCTCATTCGATATGTTGTTAGATACCTGATCAAATGAAAACAGGTGTGTCATTCGAGCGAGGTACCCGTCGTTCAAATGACCACGTGATATTTTGTTTTTTGACTGAATCTGATCCAAATATCCAATAATTATCCCTTTGCAACTAACTTCCTTATAAAAGGAGAGATGGGATTAGAGTCTCCAAGAACTCTTTTTGAAAGCTTTTTCACCCTTTTTGAGTTCTCTTTGTGATCAAACTCTTCCATAATTATTCCAAACCCCTTGGAAATATAAATATCACTTTATCAAATCATGAAGAATATTTCAAGTTCAAAAAACCTTTGTAGAGAGAAATCTCTACTGCTGATTTGTGGAACTGAGGTTTCATTTCTAAAGAAGAAGAAGGCTGGTCGGTGGATACCGAGGGAAGGCTGCTTCCCATGGACGCCACTGGACTGAGCCATTTTTTGTAAGAGAAATTGTAGATTTTGCGTTTTATACTTAGTCGGTCTAAGTAATTTATAAGTTGATTATCTGCCAATTACTCTATAGTGCTGACTATAGGTTTTGCCCTTTTAGGGATTTTCCTTACTTCTTTGTGTTATTTGCATGCTTGGTTTGTGAATTAAAATTTGGACCATGATGATGCTGAAATCTAGCACCACCAGATTAGTGATGATGAGCTCAAATAGTAGTAACCATGGAAGCCATAGAGATGTATGTGTGTATATGTGTAGAAGGAGATGAGTATAAGAGGAATAAGATAATGACGTATAGTGGTTCAGCCAATTAGGCCTACATCCACTATGAGTGTGTGATCCACTAAGTATGAGCACTAATGGCCTTGGATACAATGCACATAAGCTCCCTTTCTCTCTCTACTGTGTGTACAAGAAGAGTTTTTGCTAGGGTTACAATTATCGATCCCCCCTTAGGGTTGTAAGTGACAAGTATATATATAGGTCTTGGGGGGTGTAGTGTACCCCCCAAGTATGCATGGTGCATGTGAATGATGATCTAGCCAACCCCCTGTTGACACCTGTAGACGCCACCTGTGACTAATGATGACATAATATTCCCTCACGTGAGGGTGTGATATTTTTATAACGGCCATCCACGTGCTATGTGAGCCTCACGCACACTGTTCCATGCGTCTCCCAAACCACGCGCTGTGATGATGTCACCCTCGGCCTATGATATGTGGCCGAGGGCAAAGTTCCCTCTGGCAGTGAGTCTGGCCTAATTTAGGCCTCGTACTGTCGTACCCTCGGAGGGTCGTCTGAGCCTGATGGAGGGTCGGCCCCTTGGAGGGTCGTCTGAGCCTGATGAAGGGTCGGCCCCCTAGAGGGTCGTTCGGGCCTGATGAGGGGTCGACCCCTTGAAGGTTCGTCTGAGCCTGATGAGGGGTCAGCCCCTTGAAGGGTCATCTGGGCCTGATGAGGGGTCAGCCCCTTGAAGGGTCGTCTGGGCCATGATGAGGGGTCGACCTCTTGAAGGGTCGTCTGGACCATAATGAGGGGTCAACCTCTTGAAGGGTCGTCTCGACCATGATGAGGGGTCGACCCCTTGAAGGGTCACGATACCATCTTGGGCTCGTCTTGGCAGAGGGCTCCCTCGGCCGGGACGAGGGTATATATGGGTATATTAATCACCCCCAGCCCTTAGCCATAGATGATGCTGAGATGGCTGAGGGATAGTGCTGATTTTAAGATAAGTGTATGGTCTGTATGATGAGTGACATCTGTCAAGATAATGTGACACTTAGACAGATACTCATTGTTGTTCTAATTTCCAAGGCATGGCGGCTGCACACCTGGCCTAGGACTTTGTGCCCTAATGATGCCCTCCTCGTGGGCCGTGTTTTGCCTTAGTTAGTGGGCCCATTCATCAGCAAGGATATTAAGCAATTTTTGAAATCATTTCTTTTATTCTTCTTCTTCTTTGCGCCTGAACTCTCTCTCTAGCTTCTCAACAGCTCCATAGCCATTCTGCGATTTCTGCATCAGGCCTCGCTGTTCTTTCTTAGGTAATCCCTCTGAGCATTTCCCTTTTTATAATCCATTGCTATTTACACCTCGATTTCTTTAGGTCTGTAAGACTAGGATTTTCTTTAGCTGTCTCATAATTTTTTGGCATTCTTCTCTGGTGGCTAGTTCTTGAATGTTCTTGATAAGAACCCTTTCATTCTTTTGTTTTGATTGAAAAGTCCAACCTAGTAAACTATGAGATTATTTGTGGTTGGCTTAGACAAGTTCTTCTAAGTGTAGGGTCTTCCCCTTAATGCTTAGGTGGCTTTACAGTTTAGCTGAGGATTTTTCATCCCTGAGAGAGAAGTTCTTCGTAGAGATTAGGCGAATAGAGGAAGAGGAGGGGAGAAGACGAGGGGCTGACCCTAATTAGGTACTACCCATTTTCCCCATTCCATTAGCCACTATCATACCCCACGAGTTCTACGGGTCGTCTTGTCAGCCCGTCGAGAGTCAATCCTCCAAGGGAAAAATGGATCAGAGAGCATCATCGTCGATAGGTGCTGGCCCTTCTGGGAGGGGAGAGACATCCACTCTCAGCCCAGGCCGACAGTCCGAGGGAACAACACCTTCTGAGGCTGTCCCCGTAACAGCTTTGTCTCCCTTTGAATTTCAAGTATCCTTTCCAAGTGGTCCCCCAGAGGTTGGGGGATCTGGGGATGAGGGGGATGAGGATGACAGTGAGGATTCTTCTGATGGCGATGGTAGACAAGTTGACACTTCGACTGCTTCCACTTATGCATCGTCAGTCAAAGACCGTGATCTCTTATTATGGAGGCACCTCTTCGACATACAACCCAACATAAGCATGAGGTTTCCCTTTGAGTCTGAGAGAGTCTTTGAGGGTGACGATGGAGAGGTCGTTGTATATGAACAAATGTTAAAGGTCGGTGTTAGGTTCCCTCTGCACCCTGCCATAGTCAATATACTATCGTCCCTCGGCGTTGCCCCCTCTCAGCTTCCTCCCAACTCCTAAAGGACTATCCTCGGCTACGTCTCCTTGTGGAAGAATACCTTTACGGATGAGCCTTCAGCCGATCTATTCTTGGCTTGTTATAATATCACTTTCTCGTCCAAGCAGCCTGGGTACTATCATCTGGGGGCGAGGAAGTCTGATAAAAAACTCCTCCATGTGGCGCAAACCTCTAACCATGACTGGAAGAAGAGATTTTTCTTCATATCTGGGTAATGGGAATTTACTGCCGAGGCTCAGCCTTTGGACGATGGTTCGAGAGTTCCAAGGAGATGGTCTAACCCCTCTATGAAGGCTAGGTCGGACCCTGGACTTAGTCTGGATGAAAAGGATATAGTCGAGTATCTGAGAGAACGAGGGAAAGAGGGCGGAATTGCAAAGTTTGAAGATATGATGACCCCTCGGTTCCTCAAAGAAGCTGGTCTGAGGGTCGGCCCCTTGACAGAGCTATGTGGGTTATTATTATTTTTTGCTCAGTCTTTGCTTTTTTCCAAGTATTCCATCTTTGCCTCTGTATTTTTCTGATGTGTCATCTTCTTTTTAGGTCGTCCTGCAGGTATCTCTGATTTTCTTTGGGAAATGACTGCCCCAAGCTTATTATCTGGCCTAAGCAAGAAGAAGGGCAAGGAGCCTCAGCAGGCTCTGAGGAAGTCAAAGGCCGTGGGGACGACGCATGTTGAGCCGACCACTGATAGGCAAAAGAGGAAAGATCCAGACGTCCTTATTGACCCTCGGCCAGATTCTAGGACGAGGGCAAGGGTGTAGGCGTCTGAGGGGACCGCTTCCTCGTCCAGTATGGGGGCCTTCTGGTCCCAAAACTTAGCATTTTTGAAGGACGAGACATCTTCTCTGATTTCCAACCTGAGGGCGGCCAAGGCGTCTATGTTTTCTGCCCCCTTGACTGTCGACTATGAATTCTTGTCCAAGATGCCCCCGACGAAGCTGTATGACTATGGTATGCACACTCTGGCTCAGGTACTTGTTCTTACTTCATTTCACTGAGTGTTAATTTTTCATAAACTATTTCCTCGACCTCTTAATGAGTTTCATTTTTTATGCAGTCTGTTTGTGCCTTTACGTCTGCTACCAAGTGGATGGCCGAGAACCAACAGAAGTTCCATGAAGCCGAGAGGGCCATTCAGCATGAGGCTGACCTGTAGACCGAACTTGACACTACCAGTGCCATGTTGGAGAGTGCGAGGACTGAATATGCAAGGGTCCTAAACGAGCTGACGAAGCAGCATGATGCAGACCTGAAGGCCAAGGACTTTCTTATTAAAGAGAAAGATGAGGCCTTGATCAACCTGGGGGCTCAATTCAAGACTGAGCTATCTGAGGACGTGAAGAAGGCAGAGGCCGATGCTGTGGAGGCCTACAAACTCTCAGACGAGTTTCAAGGCTTCGGTTTTGAATACTTGGAGAGGGGGATCAGGACGGCCTATCGGTGGGTCGTCCTCAAGTTTGGTGATGCCGTCTCTTCAATCCACCCCTCTCTTGAGGTAGTTCAATTGGGCAACCCGTTGATTGCTGAGGCCTTAGCCCACGTGGAGTCCCAAGTGCACGTCGAGGGTATCGACACGTCTGAGGATCAGCCTGTCTTGGTCGTTGAGGAGACTTATCTTATCGATGTTGAGGCCCTGCCCTCTGATGCTGCTCAATAGGGTGGCTGTTTGTAGACAATACCCTCTTTATGTACCCCATTTTTGTACCTTATTTTTGTAGAACAAACATCATTTTGTAATATAATGCCTCTTTCTGTCTTCCATACTTGTCTTTTGTATGATTTGCATTGTGATGTTTTAAATTAATACTCTCACCAGCTCCTCCCTCGTCTTTCTTGAGGGTAAATGATGGGTCGTCCCCAGCATTTTCCCTCATCATAGCCGAGGGTGGTTTTCACCAACCTAATGGTTTTTCAACCAAGTCTCCCCTCGTCTTTCTTGAGGGTAAATGAGGGGTCGTCCCCACCATTTTCCCTCATTATAGCCGAGGGTGGTCTTTAACCAACCTAATGGTTTTTCAATCAAGTCCCCCCTCGTCTTTCTTGAGGGTAAATGAGGGGTCGTCCCCACTATTTTCCCTCATTATATCCGAGGGTGGTTTTTAACCAACCTAATGGTTTTTCAATTAAGTCCCCCCTCGCCTTTCTTGAGGGTAAATGAGGGGTCGTCCCCACCATTTGCCCTCATTATAGCCGAGGGTGGTTTTTAACCAACCTAATGGTTTTTCAATAAAGTCCCCCCTCGTCTTTCTTGAGGGTAAATGAGGGGTCGTCCCCACCATTTTCCCTCATTATAGCCGAGGGTGGTCTTTAACCAACCTAATGGTTTTTCAATCAAGTCCCCCCTTGTCTTTCTTGAGGGTAAATGAGGGGTCGTCCCCACCATTTTCCCTCATTATAGCCGAGGGTGGTTGTTAACCAACCTAATGGTTTTTCAATCAAGTCCCCCCTTGTCTTTCTTGAGGGTAAATGAGGGGTCGTCCCCACCATTTGCACTCATTATAGCCGAGGGTGGTTTTTAACCAACCTAATGGTTTTCAATAAAGTCCCCCTCGTCTTTCTTGAGGGTAAAGGAGGGGTCGTCCGCACCATTTTCCCTCATTATAGCCGAGGGTGGTTTTTAACCAACCTAATGGTTTTTCAATAAAGTCCCCCCTCGTCTTTCTTGAGGGTAAAGGAGGGGTCGTCCCCACCATTGACCCTCATTATAGCCGGGGGTGGTCTTTAACCAACCTAATGGTTTTTCAATCAAGTCCCACCTCGTCTTTCTTGAGGGTAAATGAGGGGTCGTCCCCACCATTTGCCCTCATTATAGCCGAGGGTGGTTTTTAACCAACTTAATGGTTTTTCAATTAAGTTCCCCCTCGTCTTTAATGAGGGGTCGTCCCCACCATTTTCCCTCATTATAGCCGAGGGTAGTTTTTAACCAACCTAATGGTTTTTCAATCAAGTCCCCCCCGTCTTTCTTGAGAGTAAATGAGGGGTCGTCCCCACCATTTGCCCTCATTATAGCCGAGGGTGGTTTTTAATCAACCTAATGGTTTTTCAATTAAGTCCCCCTCGTCTTTCTTGAGGGTAAATGAGGGGCCGTCCCCACCATTTGCCCTCATTATAGCCGTAGGTGGTTTTTAACCAACCTAATGGTTTTTCAATCAAGTCCCCCCTCGTCTTTCTTGAGGGTAAATGAGGGGTCGTCCCCACCATTTGCCCTCATTATAGCCGAGGGTGGTTTTTAACCAACCTAATGGTTTTTCAATTAAGTCCCCCCTCGTCTTTCTTGAGGGTAAATGAGGGGGTTCAATTAAGTCCTCCCTCATCTTTCTTGAGGGTAAATGAGGGATCGTCCCCACCATTTGCCCTCATTATAGCCGAGGGTGGTTCTTAACCAACCTAATGGTTTTTCAATAAAGTCCCACCTCATCTTTCTTGAGGGTAAATGAGGGGTTGTCCCCACCATCTTCCCTCATTATAGCCGATGGTGGTTTTTAACCAACCTAATGGTTTTTCAATCAAGTTCCCCCTCGTCTTTCTTGAGGGTAAATGAGGGGTCGTCCCCACCATTTTCCCTCATTATAGCCGAGGGTGGTTTTTAACCAACCTAATGGTTTTTCAATAAAGTCCCCCCTCATCTTTCTTGAGGGTAAAGGAGGGTTCGTCCCCATTATTGACCCTCATTATAGCCAAGGGTGGTTTTTACCAATTTAATGGTTTTTCAACCGAGTCCCCCCTCATCTTTCTTAAGGGCAAAGGAGGGGTTTCTCGAAGGTGAGCCCAGTTATACTAGAACTGACAAACGCAAGATGAGGGAAAACACTAATACTTCTCATTAACATTCCAAGTGTTCTGTTGGAGCAACACTCATTACAATTGTGGTCCGATAGGACATTACAACACTACTAATAGTATTTCTTCAAATGATCTGCGTTCCAGGGGTTGGAAAAGGGTTCCCCTTCTAGGTTTTCTTGTCTATAGGTTCTAGGAACCACTTTATCGACGACCCTATAGCAGTATGTCCCCTTGTCGGTAATGAAAGCTGTCTTCTCCGAGTCTTCAAGGTCCATGAAGATCTGGTTGTACCCTGAATAGGCATCCATGAAGCTCATGAGCTCATGGCCCGCGGTAGCGTCTACTATCTGATCAATGCGGGGGAGAGGGAAGCTGTCTTTGGGATAATGCTTGTTGAGGTCTGTGAAGTCTACACACATCCTCCACTTCCCGTTGGCTTTTGGGACAATGACTGCATTGGACAACCATTCGGGATGAATGACCTCCCTGATAAACTCTGCATCTTCCAGCTTCTTAAGCTCATCCCTAATGACCTCATACTTCTCTCGAGAATAAATTCTCCTCTTATGCTTTATTGGCTTTGCACCCTCTACCACGTTGAGCTTGTGGCTCATAATTTCGGGGTCGATCCCCGGCATATCTACGTGACTCCATACAAAGACACTCTATCTTCTTCTCAACAACTTGATGAGGTCTTCCTTGATGTTTGGCTTCAGAGTCTTGTCGACTTGGATGGTTTTTCCCCGCTCACCCTCATTGAGGATGACGGATTCTACCTCTTTCGCGGCTTTTCCCTTCTTCAGTTTTTTCTCAGCCCTGGAGTCCAGGGTGTCAATGTTGTAGGTGGCTGTTACCTTCTTATGCGCCTCTTTTTCTTCAGCAGAGTTGAAATAACATTCCCGTGCGGTCGTCTGGTCTCCCTGAACTTCCCCTACCCCATAAGGGGTAGGAAATTTAATCATCTGATGGACCGTAGATGGTACAACTTCAAACCCCTTGAGGGCCACCTGTCCCAGTATAATGTTGTAGGCCGAAAAGACATGTTCATCCATCACAAAGAAGTTGACCTTCTTGGTAAGCCATCTCAGCCACTCGTCCACTATCCTGACATCGGCCTCATACACTCCAAGGGGATGAACCCTTTCCCCACTGAACCCAATCAATGGGTGATGGTATGGGACGAGTCTAGCACGACTGAGGCCTAAAGCTTTGAAGCATGGACAAAACATCACATCTGCAGAGCTACTCCCATCTACCAAGATCCTCGGCACCTCACACCCGTGCACCCTGGTAGTGATGACGAAAGGGTCATCATGTGGGGTTAAAAGGCCTTTGAAGTCCATTCTTGAGAACCCCACTATCAGAGTATCCATGTCGACCTTCTTCCTCTTTTCTGACTTTGCCTCCAAAGAGGTTGAGTGCACAGTTTTCGTCACTGCCTTGGATCCAGCTACGTGGGTCTTCCTATCTACGACCTCTGACCCTCCTCCTTCTAGACCTCCGGAGATCATGCCCACACCGAGCGAGATCATATTAAGTCTCTTGACAGGGCCGTGGTCGTCTCTTGGAGGGAGATCAGGGTCGTCCTCATCATCAGAAGGGTCGTCCCCTCTTTTTGGAGGATCTTCTCTACATGGATCACCCCGTTTCTTTCTGGGGTCGTCCCCTCGGCCCTCTTGAAGGAACCTTTGTCAACGTACTTCTTGAGCTTCCTTTCTTTCAGCATCTTCTCAATCTCATCTTTCAGAGCAAAGCATTTGTCTGTCACATGGCCATGGTCTTGGCAAAATTCACACCACAGGTTTTTGTTCCTCTTGTTGGGGGCTGCCCTCAACTTCTCAGGCCACTTCAGGGACCGATCACTCTTTATCTCATTGAGAATATGTTCACGGCTGACCGTTAGAGGGGTATAATCAGCGAACTTGTCGTACGTAGACCTCTTCTTCCCCTCTTTGTTCTTCTTAGGGTAATTACCCACTAAAGTGCCTCCTCTTTCATCTTCATATTTTGCGGCCATCGCCTCTTCGGCGTTCATCACCTTTCCTGCTGTTGACAGTAATTCAGCCATCGTCCTCGGAGGGTCTTCAGCAAGCTTCCATAACAGCTTCCCCTTTTGGAGTCCTCCAATCAGGGCTGTCATAGCTATGCTCTCCTCATAGTCTTCCACCTCTAACTTTTCTTTGTTGAATCTGGCTATGTAGTCTCTTAGACTCTCATTCTTCCCCTGCTTAACATAGAGCAGGTGTGTGGTCTTCTTCTGTGGCCTCACCCCAAAGCAAAAGTTGTGGATCAATCGGTCTGCCAGCTGCTTAAAGCTTTCAATGGAGTTTTTTGGAAGAGACATGTACCAGACATGTGCAGCCCCAGTCAGAGTACCAGAAAAGGCACGACACCTCATCTCATCCGAGATAGAGTATATGTCTACCGTTGATTGGTACATCTCAATATGGTGGACAGGGTTGGTACTCCCATCATACCTTGGGGTGACAACATGTGGCTTAAACTTTGATGGCGTAGGGAAGTTGACTATCTTCGCCATAAAGGGTGAGCCTATGGAGTATCCTCTCTGAAGAGGGTCCCGGCTCTTCAGAATATCACCGAATTTATCCTCCAGTCGCTGGATCGAGTTATTCCAGGGCCTCGTAAGGTCGGCTTGGCCGATGTTATCCCCTACCGACTCTTTGAGGTGGACGGAGGGTTCTGCAGCGACAGGCCTGCGTCGGCTATTTACTTCCCCCTGACCATCGTAGGGTCGACCATCTGCTGCCTCCCTTCTGGACCTCGCAGTACTCCTTGATCTGGACAACTTTTCCCGCAGGTCGTTTACTGAGCCCAGCCTCTCAGAGGCCGACCCCCTGCTCAAGCGATCAAAAGCAGAGCCTCTCGGGCGGTCATCAGGATTTTGCCTTCCACACTTCCCTCTGCTCTCCTGGAGAGGTCGCACAATATTATTGGAGACCTCATACAGCTCCCAGCACTCTATGGGGGCCTCCTCTCCCTCCAGATCGTCATACCTATCCTCAGGGCAAGGGTTTCCTTGCCTCCCCAGGCGTAGATGCTGGGGGTCAGCAACATCCCTCCGCCCCTGAGGGGGAGGTAAGTATTTGCGTGGTGCCTGGGGTGGTCCCCTGGCTTCATGCTGCCCTGGAGCGGCTGCCGGAGTAATAATCTCAGGTGAGACCCCTGGTGGTCTCAGTATGTTCTGGCTTAGAGCTGTGGACTGCTCTTGCATGATCCGCTGGCTTGCTGCCAGAGACTTCAAGGCTGCCTCCACATTAGCCATCTCAGACTGAGGTGGTGGTGGCTGACTGGAACTGGGTCTTACTCCACTATCCGGTGGAGGAAGTGGTGGTGGTGGAATCTCCTGTGCCATGTGTTTGAGCTATGAAGAGCTGAACTGAAGAAAAGACTGGTGATCTTGAGAACCTTAATGGGCCTCCTTCAATGGTGAAATGTCTCCACACAGGGGGAGAGCTGGCTCACCACTAGAGTGCCCAATGAGGTCAAGCTGTACAAAGGAAGAGATGTCTTCTCGTTCCCACAGACGGCGCCAAACTAATGATGCTGAAATCTAGCACCACCAGATAAGTGATGATGAGCTCAAACAGTAGTAACCATGGCATCCATAGAGATGTATGTGTGTAGAAGGAGATGAGTATAAGAGGAATAAGATAATGACGTATAGTGGTTCAGCCAATTAGGCCTACATCCACTATGAGTGTGTGATCCACTAAGTATGGGCACTAATGGCCTTGGATATAATGCACATAAGCTCCCTTTCTCTCTCTACTGTGTGTACAAGCAGAGTTTTTGCTAGGGCTGCAATTATAGATCCCCCCTTAGGGTTGTAAGTGACAAGTATATATATAGGTCTTGGGGGGTGTAGTGTACCCCCCAAGTATGCATGTTGCATGTGAATGATGATCTAGCCAACCCCCTGTTGACACCTGTAGACGCCACCTGTGACTAATGATGATATAATATTCCCTCACGTGAGGGTGTGATATTTTTATAACGGTCATCCACGTGCCATGTGATCCTCACGCGCACTATTCCATGCGTCTCCTAAACAACGCACTGTGATGATGTCACCCTCGGCCTATGATATGAGGCCGAGGGCAAAGTTCCCTCTGGTAGTGAGTCTGGCCTAATTTAGGCCTCGTACTATCGTACCCTCGAAGGGTCGTCTGAGCCTGATGAAGGGTCGGCCCCTTGGAGGGTCGTTCGGGCCTGATGAAGGGTCATTCGGTCCTGATGAGGGGTCGGCCCCTTGAAGGGTCGTCTGGGCCTGATGAGGGGTCGGCCCCTTGAAGGGTCTTCTGGGCCTGATGAAGGGTCGTCTGGGCTATGATGAGGGGTCGACCTCTTGAAGGGTCGTCTGGACCATGATGAGGGGTCAGCCCCTTGAAAGGTTACGAGACCATCTTAGGATCGTCTTGGCGGAGGGCTCCCTCATCCTGACCGAGGGTATATATGGGTATATCAGACCACATCTTTGTATTCACACCTAAATTAATCAAAGGTAAAATTTGATAAACTTGGTTTTGTGTGTGGAAAACTAAAATAAAAGCAATTCCATTGAATCCTTGCATTCTCATCCCAATGTATGGATAAATCATAACACATTTGGTCGACTCACGTAACCAACTCTGACACATGGTCAGGACGACAAGATCCGTGCGTACGACTTGTAAGTTGGCACAAGAATTTATAAAACGTAAGTTATGAACGTCCAAAACTAGTAGCTAGTAAGGCAGATTAAGTGGCAAGAGTCGACCAAATGATCGTAGGAATAAACTACTAGCTGACCCATATCAGTACCAAATAGTTAGTAAGTTGACATGGCAAGGGGGAAACGATACAGTAAGTCCATAAGACTAAAACTAACTAGGTGAAAGAGATCCGACCAAATTTACTTATCAAAAACCTTTTGCTTCAAACTATGATTATAAGTGGCGGGCAAAAATTAAGCCGAGCAAAAAGTGTTGGTGAGAAATACAAATAGTGATAGTGAACACATGTGTTCACAAAGACAAGTGGAGCCACATTTGACAACGGATATCAAATCAAGCATAAATAAAGTGTTCATTACAGACTAGAATATTTTAAAATGTTCATCGCAAAGATACAAGAGTTTCGCTAAAACAAAAAGGTTTAGGAGAACTATGCTGGAAGGAAATCTCCAACCTCAGTAACAGAGGCATCCTAGGGTTGAGAATTAGTAGGGAAATATGACATAACGGTGTCCTCCGCGGTGGGAAGAGTAGTTTCATCAGTAGGAACTTGAGCAGCTTGACCAACCTGATTATTTTTGGCAACAGACTCATTCACCTCCATCAATTGCTCAACGGCCAAAGCTGTGGCCTCATTGTCATCGCCTTTCCATTTGCTGACATCTCCTGCTATATTAGGGTAGTGATTCATAACACTTTTCTTAAATTCCTCATAACTATCGAGCAAAAAAGACAGGCTCTCAACATTTTAATTGGCCGACGACTTGAACTTCTTCGTTGCTGTCTTGTTAGCCTTGGCTAAGTCATCCTTAGCTTGCATAAACTTTTGGTAGGCCATGTCCAAAGCTTCATTGGATGCCACCTGATCATCATCTGCGTTTTTGAAGGCCCCTTCAAGGCCCTTAAACTTGACAACACCAGTATTGGCCTGGTCCTTCAGCTTATGGATTTCCTCCTCGGCTTGGCTAAGAGATACCATCTTGGCAATAACCTCTTCATGCTTCTATTCCAGTTTAGTAATCATCTTTTTTAGATCGTTCTCCATCTCTCGTAGATTTTCCTTGCACCGAGCGTTCTCCTTGGTTAGCGCTGTAGTAGTTCCCCTCAACTCCTCCTCGTAGGCCAAATGCTTAGTCATTGCCTTCTCCCTTGAATAGAAGTGGCAATCGATCTCTGGTAAGAAATATGGAGTCATAAAGGTTATAACACATAAAACATGAAAGATAAAGACAAATTTAATAAACTTACCACAGCGAGACGAGGCTAAGCTAGTCTTCACAGAGCATCAGGGTCATAACTCCTCAAGAGCTCGATGTCTTTGCTATTCCCATGGTAGATACAGGTCAGTGGCATTATTCATGTTCTGGTAAATGGATTTTGGGTCATTCCATAAGTCCTCAGACATCACAAGGTGATCAGGGTCAAATTTGAAGTCCTCGACCTCCCCGTAGAGGGAGGCTAACCCTTGGCAACGGATGAGCTGATGAAATGGTCATCCTTTGATCTGGATCCTTTTAGCAATGATCCAGCTATTGGAATCTTTAATTTACCCTGGGGTCTTGGGATTTCAAGTGTCCTCTTGTCCCCCACGACAGCAGGAATGGAGGATATGGTGGTTTTCCCCTTTGACCTGGACCTTACAATAACCTCATCTTCAGTAGTCCTCCGAGCATTTATCTTGGTTTACTTTCAATCATCTGCATTATCTCTCTTCTGGGTATTAACCTTTTTCTTAGCCCTGGCCTTATCATCGTCCTTTCTCTTTTATTCAGCTTCTATCTTTTGACAACGATCCAGATCCATGGAAATATGATCAAGTTGTCTAGTAGTTATCCCGTATGTGGACTCAGTGACATGATATGAAGTTGTAGGGGGAGGAGCTGAAAAAATAGTCAAGCAATTAGTCAAGTCATTGAGATCAAAGAGGAAATGAGCAGATATGATAAAAATTTCTACGTGTTCCAACTTCTGCCTCATCACCTTGGGTAGATTCAGTGTCCGGGTTAGTCTCAAATAACACCTCTTCGTCTAATGGAACCAATGTCTATGCAGGAAGGGCACCACTAGAAGGAGTGTGATACCCATCACTTATAAATTTGGACATAGAAAACATGTCCTCAAACTTAGGATATTTGGGCACGCAGTAAGCCTCAACTAGGTCCCGCAGTAAGGTCGGAAGTCTAAGACCCTTCTTCACTGAAAACGAGAGCAAAGACATCAAAAAAACACAAAATAAGGGAGAAATCAAAATGCAGTTAAAAGCAGAGGTTTAACCAATTCTATTCGGCCCAGTCCACTCTCATGAAACCTTACATGACCTATCATTTTTTTATGGATTCTAAAATCCTAATGACTCTTCATGAACATAAATTGATCCTTCTAATTATGGTTACTAGTCTAGACGACCATAACCATCCTCAAGTGGGCCTACCTAGGTGAAAAGTAATAGTACGCTAGGGATTTAGCACTATCCTTTTACCTAAGGGAAAAGTAATAGTGTGCTAGGGATTTGGCGTTATCCTTTAAGCCATGGACATACCTAAATATATCCCTTGCAAGGTCAAACCCAATCTATTCTTTCGAGAACATCATTTCCCCTAGGATAGTCCTGGAGGCATTGGGAGGAAGCTGGGCAAGGGTTACACCATATCCATCCAAAATGGACCTAAAGACAGGGTGAAAGGGTAAATGAAGCCCCACTTGGAGTGCCCATAAGGGTAGACAAGCTTCATCCGAGCACAGAGTTATAAACCCTCTCCTAACTACTAGACACCCTAGTAGAAATGCTAATTAGGTTGCCATATTTCTCCCTCAAATCATCCAGTCCATCCTCTAAAATTTCATAACCATTCCATCTAGCATCATTATTTGGGGGATCATAAGAGTCGGTAGAATCCCTTAAATTACTCACCTTACCAAGTGGCTCTTCAACAGGCAAATGGGAAGGCATGGGTCTCTCGAGAACAACTCTCTCAAACATAACTCTTTTAGGTGACGAGTCCATATCACCAATAAACATATTCAACACAATGTTCATAAATTATCAACACCAGCCTACTGCTCTATTTGATCAGCCACTTCTAGTCCCACAAATTCAGGGCCTTCAAATTCTACACCAATAGTTAGAGGTGCAAAATCACTAGAGAAGGTTGTGGTAGGGGTATATTTGGGATGATCAGGTTCATCTTCAGTTCAAATAAGATAAAGCGGTTCTGGGAACCTTCTAGCAAGGATACCTAGACAAGACGCTTCTAATTCAATTACATATTCTAATCATAACTGAACATAGGGTTCGTAACTCATCAAGGAAAAATAAAAATTAGAAGCAGTTTCGAAAATCAAAGGTTTAGGCATAACTAATTCCATCAAAACGAAAAAAACTAAAACAATGAAATCTTAGGCTAACCATCTCAACGTCCACCTAAACGATTGATTCTCCAAACAATCACCTACCACAATTGAACTTAGCAGAAAGAAAGAAGAACGTAGAAAGAACGGCGCAGAAATTTTGAAAGAATGATAAAAACCCCTAAGAAACTCGGAGGACAATTAGCGATGTACGTGCAAGCCCAAAGAGAAGTTGAAAATGACTGGGAAAATTCTTACACTCTGATGCAGAACAAGGGAAAGGAATAAAGGTCACCAGAGATGGAGGAAACTGAACGATTTTGGTCGAAAATGAAGAGGTTTCTTAGAAACAGGTAATTTTTCTCTCTCTACAAATTTCAGGAAAATTTGAAAGGTGGATGTTTCAAGTCCTGTGCATTTATAATTACTTTTGGCGACAACATCCATCCACTCACAATGCATGATTTCATGCCTGGAAAAGTAAACAAACACAATCTAAATGGACACGTGAACAACACCATGCGCGCATAATGATTATGTCAGATGATAAATCTCATCGCTTGACACGTGGCAAGCCCAATGCTAAACCCAAAATGTTACACGTATTTATGCTTGACACGAGTCGATAAGAATTTGAGTCGACCATATATAATGGGCTGACAACATTCTCCTGTTTAACACTCCATTCATTTATTTCACCTAACACCTCTCTGAATATCCAACACTCCAGAGAACCTGTTACAAGTTTCAATCATGAGTGAAGTCTTGGGGGCTTTTGTTATACCATAAATATAGGACACCTTATGGGCCTCTCAGGAGATATCACATGTCCTCGTTAAGGGCAAAGAGAGGGATCAACCAATCATAGAATTTGGTTGGCTCAGGTAAGAATCTTCTCGGCCAAGCAGTATTATCAATCGTCTCACTAATGTCAACACAATGTTAATTAACACTGTAAATACAAGCTTATACCACGTAGTGGGATATCAATAGTCACACTTGCACCGCCTATGCATGTGAGAGAGATATGTAATATTCTTCCTCCATGTGCCGTAACAAACTCTTAGTCATCCTCCCACTTACATGTAAAAGGTGTCACTGCCTAACCAACAAAGGCATGCCACCTGTCTCACTACACTCTCTCCGGGGTATAGCCTATAAATAGCACACAATCCGTTATTGTAAGGGATCGAGAGAGATTTTTCCCTATTATTATACTGTACAGATTGAGTGTAAACATGAGAGATTGTATCCATCACATTTCCATAGCTATTGCCCATTGAAATCAATACATTCATCACCGCACCTATGGACGTAGGCACTATTTTGGGTCGAAGCACGTAAACCCTGGTTTCCTTCTTTTCCTCTCATCTCTTTCACTAATCATTCTAAATTGGCATTTTATTAGTTTTTATCTCTTATTTGTTATTATTTATAATTGGTATATTCTTGCTAAGGCCCATAAATCTATATACTAGTTTTAGACGATAACAATTATATTGCACTCTTTTGATTATTTTATTATTAGTTTTCCATTATTCTATTAGTATATATTTTATTTGGTAGTACTAATATAGACATGTGGGCTGAGGACTTTGATATAACCCTTACTTGAGCTCATACCTTTTATATTCCTTATTCCTTTAGGATACGAACCACAAAGGGTATAGAGGTCGTGGAAGCTAGTAGATGCCGTGGAGGATAGTTAGAGAATTTTGAAGATTTTATCTTACTTTCACTTTTAGTTGTAATTATCCAAATTTTAGTACATGTTTAAGTCATATAAGGAGAATGTGTATAAAGGAATGCAATGGAGACTTTAAATATTCTAATGGTACTAGTATGTAATCAATGCCTAATTGTGTATTGTTATACTCTGATGCTATTCAATTTGGAAACTTTAATGATAGGACCGAGGCCTGTGAGTTTCCCTAATAATCTAGTTTAAAATTTTCCAAAATAAGAATAAGTGACGATAACAGCTGCAACCTAATGGGGTAGGTCGCCGGACGTTACTACTAGTGTCAAGGCGTTTGACATAGGAAAACTTTCGACGCATTGGGAATGTTTTGGCTAAGTAAATTTATTTAGAGAACTAGTAATATGACTATAGACTTATACTTGTGTGATTCTTGTCAGAAAAGTTAGGGCAAAAGGTAATCGAAGTGCTAATGCTGTGGTGAATAATAATAACATCGCTGCAGAACTATTTCAAGAAGCAATGGTGGGGTTCGAGGAAGCCCTATCTAGGGGCATGGATACAAGGTAAGTCAAACAAAGGCATGTGGGCTACACCATCGAACGTTTAAGAAATTAGGACCTGAGCTGTTTAATGGAGAGGCTAACACTTTAAAGGTCGACACTTGGATTTAAAAGATAGAGAAGAATTTTATAGTTTTTAATTGTATATAGGAACAAAAGGTTTCCTTTAACTCCTTCATGTTTGAAGCCAAGGCAGATCATTGGTGGTCCATGATCAAGAGGACTCAACTCGAAGAAGAGGCCATGACTATGTGCTAAGCCAGATTCAAGACACTTTTTTTACAGAAGTATTTCTCGATCACGGCTAGAGAGAACCTCAAGGTGGAATTTATGGATTTAACTCAAGAAAATATGCCCGTAGCCCAATATGAAACAAATTTCACAGAGTTATCACATTTTAACCCCTATCTTGTTAACACCGGGGAGAAGAAGGCTAAGAAGTTTGAGAGGGGCTTAAAGCAAGGGTTTCGCAGCAGAGCAGTGGGACTAAACCTAATAACTTACTCGAAACTGGCTGAGGTGGCCCAAATCATGGAACGATATTGTTTAAAGGCAAAGGGATAGAAGAGAACAGGTAGATAATATGGAGCAAAGAAGGAAGATAATCCACGAAAACAAGCGCAAAAGCCACATACTAATCGAGAGACCTATGAAGGGAAGGTTGACGATGCATTTGTTGTGTGCTTTAACTACAGTATAAAGGGTAATTTTGCTAAGACTTGCCCACTATCAATGAGTTGTTACAACTGTAGCAAACCAGATTAAAAGGTCAAAGGCTACAGATTGCCAAAAAAGGATGTTGGGAAGATGCGGGCTCCTTCTAGAGTCTTTGCCTCAATCCCAAGGATGTTGAGAAAGCCGAGGACGTGATAGTAAATACTATTACTATTAATGACACAAATACTTATATAATTTTGAATTTTGGGGACAAACACTTCTTTGTATCCACCAATTTTACACAAAAATTTAAGATGAGACCGCAAACCTCAAACCCACCATTAGTAATTGATCCCCCGATAGGAACTTCATAAGGTAATATCCTTACTAGAACAATATATTCTAGCAAAGTGGGTGGATAACCAATCCATGCTTAAAATCACGTTGAAGTCTTTCATTTCTAAGGGAATTAAACTAACTCCAAAATTTTGACCTCATAATTCCGTAGCACAATCCCCATTTATGACTGTAGATCTAGAGAGGATGAGGTGAGTTTTATGGGAACTAAAACTAGTAGAAATCTTTGTTAATATCTGCTCTGAGGGCTAGAAAGGTATTGAAGGGTGGATGTCATTGATACCTAGACAATGTGAAATATCATGAGAGGGCCATAACAAAGTTAGACTATGTTCCTGAAGCCGCGGAATTTTGCAATGTTTTTCCAAAGAAATTACCAAGATTACCCCCGAATAGAGAAATTGAGTTTACCATTGACCTTGTGCCTATGGGCATGCCCAATTTAATGGAACCTTATAATATGGCTCCCGTAAAGTTACAAGAGTTGAAGGAAGATATATAGGATTTGTTAGGTCACGATTTTATAAGGCCTAGAACTTCCCCGGTGCCCCGATGATTTTTGTTAAGAAGAAAGGTGGGTCTACGAGGATGTGCATATATTATAGGGAATTGAATAAGATAACCATAAAGAATAAATATTCTTTGCCTATGATTGATGATCTCTTTGACCAATTGAAAAATTATAGATATTTCTCTAAAGTTGATTTGAGGTCTGGTTATCACCAACTTAAGATAAATGATGATGTCATTCATAAGGCAACCTTTTAAACTAGGTACGGTCATTATGAGTTTGTGGTGATGCCTTTTGAGTTAATAAATTCCCTGACTACTTTTATGGATTTGATGAGTAGGGTGATTAGGGCCTTCCTAGATAAACATAAGACCGTCTTCATTAATGACATACTAATATACTCAAAGACCGCGAAAGAGCATGATGAAAACCTTCGCGGAGTTTTCGAGGTTCTTTGGAAATAAAAATTAAATTCTAAATTTTCTGAGGGTGAATTATTTCTTGAGGATATATCCTTCCTTGACCATATTGTGAACAAAAATGGTTTGGTCATCGACTCGGGGAAGGTCGTAGCCATTTTTGATAAGGAGAGACCGACCACCGTGATCGAGGTTAGAAGCTTCCTCGTCTTAGAAGTTTATTATAAGATATTTGTGGAAGAGTTTTCTAAGATATTGTACCCTTGACCCAATTAATGCAGAAGGACTAAAAGTTCATATGGTCCGCAGATTGTGAAGAAAGTTTTCAAATGTTAAAAGAAAAGTTGGTGGCTGCACCTGTTTTGGCTTTACCAAAGCTTGGTGGGGGATATGTTATCTATAGTAATGTTTCGGCCTTGGATGTGTTTTGATGCTGAACGGGAAAGTCATTGCTTAGGCTTATATATAGGTGATTCCACATGAGAAGAACTACCCTACCAACGACCTAGAGTTAACGACAATAGTTTTTTCCTTCAAAGTCTGGAGGCATTATTTATGTGGAGAGAGTTGTGAGATAAGTACAAACTATAAGAGTTTAACCTATATATATTTTCCCCCAAAGAGACTTGAATATGACATAAGAGAGATGGTTAAAATTAATCAAGTATTATGATTGTTCAGATAAGTATCACTTGGGAAAAGCTGAAGTGGTAGCTGACGCCTTAAGTAGAAAAATGTTCCCTTAGTGCCTTGAGAATTACCAACCAAGAACACATCCGAATAGATTTGGAGAAAATGGGATGGAGGTGATAGAACATAAGGGTTGCGGACATTTAAAGGCCCTTACCATGGAACCAAGTTTGATTGAAAGGATAAGGGTAGCTCAGGTTGTGAACATGGACCTCCCAAAGATTCGTGGACTTATAAAGAAAGGAGAGAAGTCAGCCTTCAGACTAGATGATCATGGAGCCTTATGATTTTGAACGAGAATTTTTATGCCGCGGAATGAAGAAATTAAGGCCGAAGTGTTGAAAGTAGGACATTCCTCACCCTTTTCAATTCACGCTGGAAGAACCAAAACTCGAAGGAAAATTTGTGATGGCCTAATATGAAGAGACATGTCACGGAGTTTGTCGCCAATTGCTTAGTATGCCAACAATAATAAGGCCAATCATTAAATACCAACTGGGCTATTTCAACCTTTGCCTATCCAAAAATGGAAATGGAAAAATATTTTCATGGACTTTATAGTTGGACAACCGCTGAATCATAGATCAATGGATTCCATTTGGGTTATTGTGGATAGATTGACTAAGTCTGCAAATGTTTTGGCCATTACGACCTCGACTAATGTCAATCAGTTGGCAAAATTTTCATCAAGGAGATTTTAAGAGTCCACGGAGTTTCGCTGATCATAGTATCTAACCGTACTATGGGATTTTAGAAGATCTATCAAAAAGCAATGGGGACACAATTGGATTTTAGTCTGTAGAAGGGTGTCTACCTACAAAAAATAAAAATACTTTTTTGGGGATATTAAATAGGACACCACCTAGGCCATTTCGAAAGCCCAAGATCGAGAAGTGCCACTGCAAGGGTCACTGCAGAAATGACATTCGAGAAATGCCACCACAAGGGTCACTACAAAAATGACATTTGAAGAAGTGCCCCGCAAAGGCCACTGCAGAAGTCCAAGATTGAGAAGGGCCACCGCAAGGGACACTGCAGAAGTCCAAGATTGAGAAGTGAAACCGCAAGGGTCTCTGCAAAAATTACGTTCGAGAAGTGCCACCACAAGGGTCACCGCGAAAGTCCAAGATTGAGAAGCGCCACCATAAGGGTCACTGCAGAAATGACATTCGAGAAGTGCCATCACAAGGGTCACTACGGAAATGACATTTGAAGAAGTGCCCCGCAAAGGCCACTGCAGAAGTCTAAGATTGAGAAGGTCCACTGCAGAAGTCTAAGATTGAGAAGTGCCACCGCAAGGGTCACTGCAGAAATGACGTTCGAGAATTGCCACCACGAGGGTCACTGCGAAAATGACATTTGAAGAAGTGCCCCGCAAAGGTCACTACAGAAGTTCAAGATTGAGAAGGGCCACAGCAAGGGTCACTGCAGAAATAACATTCGAGAAGTGCCACCGCAAGGGCCACTATAGAAATGATATTTGAAGAAGTTCACCGCAAGGGCCACTGCAGTAGTCAAAGATTAATAAGGGCCACCGCAAGGGTCACTGCAGAAATGACATTCGATAAGTGCCCAGAGCCACTGAAGAAATGACATTTGAGAAGGAACCCCCCAAGGCTTCTTCAACAATAAAAATGATGTTTGAGGAGGAACCCCCACTAGGGTGCCTCAACAGCAGAAACTTACATGGGAGAAGGGACCCGCAAGGTCCTCCCCCCCTCCCGGCAGCTCCCAGAAAACCAAGTTAGGATGATGAGGTGTCTACCATAAGCAACCCCTCATCATAAAAAGAACAGAATTACTAACACTTATTTTCTTGTATAGCTTGCGTAGTTGAGCAAGCATGGCTCAAGTAGGCCAGTTGGGACCTCCAGGGATTTTTGGCTTGGCGGCTGAGGGACAAGGTATGTTGAGAAAGATCAACCACTTAGCACTATAGGATTGAGAGAATACTAGTAGGAAGACCCAGAAGTCACTCAAGACTACACACACTTCACACTTGATCACAAGTGAAGTGAGCAGCCAAAGAGTTGGCTGCTCACAAGGAATAAACTCTTTATAAAAAATGACTTTTCCAGAAGAGGGGGTCCTCGAGGTCCCTCTCAAGAAAAATAATGATTTTAGAAGAGAGGGGTCCTTAAGGCCTCCTCTCTCAAGATTTGCAAAAATTACACCACAAGTTACCATTTCAAAAGATGTTTACTAAATCAGATATTTTGTCTCATTAGGAGACATATGTGCTTCTTGACTTTGGTTGGCGCCAGGTGGTGCCTGCAGGAGAGAATGGGCAGGGCTGCCTGCAGGTAGGGACAAATAGTACACTTTAGACATTGTCCCCCACCAACCCTCTGTAGGAGGGTAGTGAGACTGGGGTCTATGAATATCTGGAAAGGGTGAGGCATGACCCACTCCAATGGACACTGCCTGCAAGGTCTTCTGGTGAAACTTCTCAAGAAACCTTCTCCTTTGGGTAACAATGGAACTCAAGTTTCAACTCACTCCCTGCAAGAAGATGAACTTTCACAGCAAAAATAGTAATTTTCTCAAGGGAAACACCTGAGAATGATGGCTGTCAGTGGGGAGTGAAAGAACAAGGCACTTAGCACTAAGAGAATGAGCAGGGAGAGAATACTAGGTTGGTCTGGTGTGGTTTTGGCAGAGTAACAGTGAAATTTCAATTGTGTCCCCATTGACCCTGCCCAGAGGTCTATTTATACTTGGTCATTAGGGTTGAGTTGACACTTTTGGGCACCAAAACTGAGAGGGTTGGTGGGGGACAATGTCTGAAGTGTTCCATTTGTCCCTACCTGCAGGCATCCCTGCCTGTCCCCTCCTGCAGGCGCCACCTAGCGCCAACCAAAGTCAAAAAGCACATATGTCTCCTAATGAAGACAAGATATCTGATTTGGTAAACACCTTTTGAAACGGTAACTTGTGGTTCAATTTTTGCAATTCTCGAGAGCGGAGGCCTTAAGGACCCTTCTCATGTAAAATCATTATTTTTCTTGAGAGGGACCTCGAGGACCCCCATTTCTGGAAAAGTCATTTATTATAAAGCGTTTATTCCTTGTGAGCAACCAACTCTTTGGCTGCTCACTTCACTTGTGAGAAAGTGCGAAGTGTGTGTAGTCTTGAGTGACTTCTGGGTCTTCCTACTAGTATTCTCTCAATCCTATAGTGCTAAGTGGTTGAGCTTGCTCAACATACATTGTCCCTCAGCGGCCAAGCCAAAACTCCCAGGAGGTCCCCACTGGCCTACTTGAGCCCTGCTTTCTCAACTAGGCAACCTGTACAAGAAAATAATTGTTAGTAACTCTATTCTTTTTATGATGATAGGTTGCTTATGGCAGACACCTCATCATCCTAACTTGGTTTTCTGGGAGCTGCCGAGAAGGGGGGGGGGGGGGGGGAAGGACCTTGCGGGTCCCTTCTTCCATGTAATTTTCTTCTGTTGAGGCACCCTAGTGGGGGGTTCCTCCTCAAATATCATTTTTGCTGTTGAAGAGGCCTTGGGGGGTTCCTTCTCAAATATCATTTTTACAGTGGCTCTGGGCACTTCTCGAATGCCATTTCTGTAGTGACCCTTGTGGTGGCTCTTCTTAATCTTGGACTACTGCAGTGGCCCTTACGGGGTACTTCTTCAAATGTCATTTCTGCAGTGGCCCTTACGGTGGCACTTCTCGAATTCTATTTCTGCAGTTACCCTTGCGGTGGCCCTTCTTAATCTTGAACTTGTGTAGTGGCCTTTGCTGGGAACTTCTTCAAATCTCATTTTCGCAGTGACCCTCGTGGTGGCACTTCTCGAACGTCATTTCTGAAGTGACCCTTGCGGTAGTGCTTCTCAATCTTGGATTTATGCAGTGGCCTTTGCGGGGCACTTCTTCAAATGTCATTTCCACAGTGACCCTTATGGTGGCACTTCTCGAATGTCATTTCTGCAGTGACCCTTGCGATGGCGCTTCTCAATCTTGGACTTTCCTAGTGACCCTTGTGGTGGCACTTCTCAAACGTCATTTCTGTAGTGACCCTTGTCGTGGCGCTTCTCGATCTTGGACTTCTGCAGTGGCCCTTCTCAATCTTGGACTTCTGCAGTGGCCTTTGCGGAGCACTTCTTCAAATGACATTTTCGCAGTGACCTTGTGGTGGCACTTCTCGAATGTCATTTCTGCAGTGACCCTTGCCGTGGCACTTCTCGATCTTAGGTTTCCGTAATGGCCTAGGTGGGGTCCTCTTTAATATCTCCAAAAAAGTATTTTTTTTATAGGTAGACACCCTTCTACATTAGTCCCTCGTGCAAAGTTTTTTGGTTTGGGTAGACAAAAAAAGATTTATACGCCATAAAGTTGATTTCAACAGTTTTTTTATATATTTTTTGAGCGACCCAGGATCATTAAGTGTCGTGTCCCTTCATCTGATGTTTTTGATTTTCGAGAACCCACGCGTCAGTGTGGGAACTATCATCTCATCATTTGGGGAAGAAATGTCATAACCTTTTTGCCTTCCTACACGTTTTCCCACTTTAGTGTAAAAGAACATAATGCCCATTTCTTAAACTCTTTCATCTTCTTCAAAACCCTCATAGAAAGTTTTAAGTTTGTAGTGAGAGAAAGTAAGAGAAAAAAAAATTTAAACACCATAGCCCCCAAACTTTTTTTTTTTGGCTCTAGCTTTTTCTTAAAACCCTTCATTAATGGCTTCCAACCCCTCAAATACCTCTTCAAATGTGAACACCCCCATAGCTCCCATGACATTTGGATCTATGCCTTCTTCATTGCCCATCCCAGCTGCCCCAGCCCTTGGTACTATGGGCGCCGATGACCTTCGATCGCTTTCTGTTGGTAGCGCCGCTTCTTCTTCTGTGCAACCGACATTTTTTCCATCTGGCGATGCCCTCTTTAGTGGTGATGATTTTGGGTCAAGAACCCTCACATGTTCCTCCCCATTATCCTTAATGAGTAAGGTTTTTTTGTGGCTTCTTTCGCTGCCCACCACAGCGTGACTTCGCAAGGTACGAATTCCTTTAATCCTTTATTGGCTTGCGATTCCTCGACCGGACTTTTGTTGGAAACTAGGGGTGTCTCGACCAGTGGGATCCAAGTTAGGAAAGACGGTATCTCATCCAATTCGCACATGACTCTGGATTTTTTATTTGAGACGGCTGCTACCAAGGGGGGTGTCTCGACCCGTAGGGCCCTAGTTGGGGGTGTCTCGACCCGTAGGGCCCAAGTTGGGGGTGTCTCGATAATTTCCAGTATTACTAGGGGTTCCTCGCCATCTGATTTTTATACTTCGGGTGTTTCGAAACCTATCACTGGGGGGCCGGCTGCCAGTTGTGATAGGGGGGTCTCTCGTGAATGGTCGATTCTTCTTGGGGTTCTTCGCACGTCGATTTTACCCCATGTTTTGTCGGAAGTTCCTCGATCGGTTTTGTTGCATTTGGGGGAATGAGAAACTTACAATTTGTTTCAGGTGGGGGGGTCTCAACCTCTTGTCGCTTCGAGGGTTCCGCGACCCAGGGTGTCTCGCCAACTGTTGGCGTTATAGAGAGTATGGTGTTGACTGAGGGTTCTTCTCTACCCCCTTTGTTGGTGGGTTCATCCTGTGCTGGTGATTTGGGGATTAGAGGTTTCACATCTTTTGGGACTTCAATCATGGGACCCACTGCCAAGGGTTCCTCATTGTTAGCTGCTGCTGCCACGAATACTTTATTGACGACGAGAGATACCTAGGGCTCCTCGCCCATGGGTTCTTCGCTATTTATTGTTCCTACAGGAGTTGCCACTTCCATTTGTTTTTTGGCGGCGAGGGGCACCCAGGGTTCCTCGCAATTTGGAGTCTCTATCAGGATAAGTTCTTTTTTTTGAGCCAATGGCTCTTGGTAGTTCTTCAGCCACGTCATCCTCCTCTCAGGCGTGGAAGTACTATATGCGCATTCGCCAAGGGCGGGATTTTGGTATTTATCGTCGTGCTCCTTTTTTTGGTCCAACTGACAACTTTATGGTTTCTCTTTCTGAATTTGAGGAAAAATTTTCTAACGCTGTTCTCGAGTGCCCTCACGTGGGGTTAAGTGAGTCTGCTGATTCCCCCACTATCTCTCCAGACTCTATTCTCCGAGTTCGTGTCGATCGCAATGATTTTCCTTTTTCCAACGTTGAAATTAAAACTACAGGGGGTCCCACGGAGGAGTGGGCTAGCTGGGTTGACTATGTTCTGAGCATTCCTAATCCCGTGACTATTCTTAGGGAAGTGGGTCTTTTTATCGTCGTCAGTAGCCTGAAGTCCTTCATAATGTCTAAGCATATTTCTTCGCTCAATCTTTTACTATCTCGGTGGAGTATGGAGGCTCACACATTTGTCACAAGCTGGGGAGAATTTTCCATCACCCTAGAGGATGTATGTGAATTGTACGCTCTTTCTTTCTTTGGGAAATAGGTCTTTTATGATGATTGCGAGGATCCTTTAGTGTAGGAGATGGTGGGGGAGCTACAATCATCTCTCGGGGAGTGCTCGAAGTACGCAGAAGGGGGAGACTTCCCACGCAGCCTCATAACCCATGATGGACCCAAGCTCCACTCTCCTTCACATTTAACCGCTTTCTTAGTTACATTTCTGACTCGGTTCCTTCTGCCAGGTAAGCCCGAAGATTCCCCTCACGAACTTCTTTTTAAATTAACTGTACAGTTATCTCGCGGTAGGTCAATACCTATGGCCTCCTTGACTTTGGGTTCCCTTTACACCTGGATCGACCGAGCACACATAGATGTAGAGAGGTCTTGCGGTTGGTATGATGCTGCTAATTATACAAATGCCGCTCTCTTAATGGCCTTTTAATTTGAGCATTTCCCCCACTTTACTTCAGGGTCTCAGACCTGTCATAGCAATGCTGCGCGACTTTTATGATTGCAAAGAAAATTCCCAAGAAATATTTGGGAATATTAATTGATGATATTGAGGAGTTTCAGTTTCGACCTTATACCAAGCACCCTGGGGGCACTTTCAGCTGGATTTCTTTCCTTGGCGATGGAGGGACTTTCTATTGCCCTTCAGCAGTGGAGTCTATTTCCACTTGTCCTCATATTAATGTGGTGACGATGCTCTTATAATGCCACCTCTCTTCTTGGATCGAGTTGGGTCCGCGTGCTGAGTTCTATCATTCTGAGAGGGTAAGACGACAGTTTGGCTATGATCAGGGAATTCAGACCCCTCCTCTTCTTACCTACAACAATCCTTCTGAGGCGTTTTTAGAGGCGTGCACCAGCTTCACTCTACAGGAACTGTTCCATAGAGTCAGCGGCCTAGGGGGCCTCTACGTGCCTCCCTGCGATTATCATCCTTCGTTTACTTCATCTTGGTTCCTACTTTGGTAGCGACAGGTCCGTCTTATCCAAAAATGTGTAGTTGGTCCCCCTCATGAGACTAACCCAGTTAAATATATCAATGCTCAATTTTTGGTCAGGCGGACGCAGAAAGATCCTTGGTTTCTCAGCACCACTTCTAGGACACCCTTAGAGTAGGCCATTCCTATTTTAGTGAAGCCTCTTCTCGATGAGTCATTTCAATATCTTTCGACTGAGCTTCCCCCTATGAATTCTAGAAGCCGATAAAAACAGAGGTAAAGTGAGCACCTCCACCACAAGCAAAAGGAATCACCCTGACTTGGATGTATCTAATTTCATTCCTGCTACTACCGCTTCTCCTCCCCCTTCTCCTGTGAGGACCCGGGATGTAAAGAAGAAGAAAGGAAATGGTGATGGCATGGCTGCCTCCTCCACGGTGGACCAAGGGTCCGACACTGATGATCTTGGAGTGAAAGAGACCTACCAAGTTATGAAAGAGAAAGGTTACAGAGCATTGGGCCTTTCTTCCCAGGAGGCACGGGTCGCATCTATTCCCATCGCAGAAGGTACTACATCCTAACATTCTTTACTTTGTGGAACTAGTTCTCTCGGAGTTGCACCTCCTGGATCTACCTCCCCTTTATTGGAAGAGGAACTAGTTGATTATGGAAGAACCCCTTCCTATGATGACCATAGTTCTTCTTTGGGTGATATGGGAGGCTTGGGTTTCCATAGCGAAGGCACTACTGACGCTTATGCTTTGTTATCAGTCTCAAGAGAGTCTTCCAGTGATGATGAGGCATCCCATTCTCCTGGGGGAGTTATCTCCACCACTCGACCTCTCCCTTATGACCAGACTACACGCCCTGCTGCTGTAAGTGTTCCCCTTTGTTGGAAATTTTATGCATATGATTTTCTTTCTTCCCCCTCGTTATTTTATTTGCTAATGAAAGTATTCTATCATATTTTGTAGGTCATGTCCATGGAGGCAAGTAGTTCTCCTCTTCTCCCACTATGACTGACGCCTTTTCAGCGGGAGAGGAACTGTATGCTCGTTTCTTCCCGAGGACTTTTTAGAGAGGTTTTATATCTCCTTGTTTCTTTTACCATCTAATGTAATTTGTTAATCTACCAATTACATTTTTGGTTGTGTGTGCTGTCATTTTACTGCAGCTTTCATCTGTGCACCTTACCAGCACCAGGACCACTTCCGTGATTTCTCCTTCTACTCAGGTATGCCTCGCCATTTTCAAAACTTTCATTGTGCCCTTTTCCACTTTACTTCCTCCTTTTCTTTACCCATTTACAATGTGTAGAGGGTTGTGCCTTTCGGCGTCATCATTTCGTCTTCTCTTATTTCGGCGATGGGAACTTCTACAGCTGAGCCCCTGGGCACCTCCTCATCTAAGGTATGTATTTTTTTGAATGTTTGTTTTCTTTCAGTAGTAGGTCCTTTATACTTTTTTGGCCTTTTGCATTTTCGTAGGTCCTGATGGCTTTTGGATTTTCTTCTCAAGGAGGGACTCTTCCCTTACTTAACGTTACTATCCCAGGTTTATCCTCTTCGGGGAGGAATTCTATCCCTCGGGTTCGCATATCTATGGACGACAAGACCTTGGTTCAGGAAATCTCTCACGGCCCGATATTTACTATGGCTTCAACTAGTGAGCCCACGCTTCAGGTTAGGCCTTTCCATTCGAGCATGGAATCTATTTTTCCTTGAATATGTGATGAATAACATGTTATCATTCTTTGTAGGCTATCGGCACAGCCCCTGCTGCTCCGACCGTCCTTTTATGCTCTTCCCCTCTGGATGGGGCTCTCTTACTTTCATATTTTCTTAGTTAGACGTTTCTTTTCTATCCAACCTGTATTTATCGTAGTTCTCTTTACTTCGTTTGCAGTTATCCCTTGGTGTTATTTCGATGGTGGCTCCTGCTATTGCCTCTTCAGCAACCCCTATGCGCGGGTTAGCTTGCCCTGTTATCGCACCTCTTCAGGTAGCTATCTTAGCTGCTTCATTGAGAAATTTCCCCTCCCCCTTTCTAATTGAGGTATTTTTCATTCATGAGGTAGGTGATTTATTAACTCTTAACCCTTTATCTCATTTGCAGCCTCGCCTATCCACTACGACTGCCTTTGTTGAGGTTACTCCTTCAGGAGCATCTGCCACTGAAGTAATCTCTTCAAGAGCACTAGTTACTGAGATATCCCATTTAGGATCATCCACTACGACTACCATCTTTGAGCTATCTCTTTTAGGATCACCTGAGACCGAGGCCACCTCTTCAAAAGTACTGGTGGCTGAGACAGCCCTTTCAGGAGCATCGACCAGTGTGGCGGCCCCTTTGGGAGCCCATGCATCTCCTCCTTTGACTGCTATGGAGAGATTTACTCAGGTACAGTGTATAAGGGTATCCACTTTCCTTATGTCATTCTTACATCTTTATTATTTTGTTTAAATTGTGCAAGCATTCCCATCTTTGCCCTTATTACATTATTTCTAGGTGAGTGATATTACCCGGATGACTCGCGGTCTGATGAGGTTTCCCCGATATCTGTGGAGCCTGAGAGTGGGGTGACTGTGAGAGAAGTATTAAACTAGCATACCCCCTCTTTTCACTATTCCCCTCTTTTATTCTTGCGTGTACTGTGCAAGTGTTCTCATTTCACCTTTATCTCATTGTTTCCAGGTGAATGAGACTAGTTCTATGATTGTGGAGTCTGGCAGTGGGACGGCTGCGAGAGAGGTATTAAATTAGCATACCCCTCTTTTTTATCATTCCCCTCTTTTCTTCTTGCGTATACTATGCAAGTATTATTATTTCACCTTTGTCTCATTGTTTCTAGGTGCTTGAGATTACTCCAATGACTGTGGAGTCTGGAAGTGGGGCGACTGCGAGAGAGGTATTAAATTAGAATACCTCCTCTTTTTACTATTCCCCCCTTTTCTTCTTGCGTATACTGTGCAAGTGTTCTCATTTCACCTTTGTCTCATTATTTCCCAGTGAAGGAGATTACTTCGATGACTGTGGAGTCTGGCAGTGGGGTGACTGCGAGAGAGGTATTAAACTAACATACCCCTCTTTTTATCATTTCCCTCTTTTCTTCTTACGTATATTGTGCAAGTGTTCTCATTTCACCTTTATCTCATTGTTTCCAGGTGCATGAGATTACTTTGATGGCTGTGGAGTCTGGCAGTGGGGCGATTGCGAGAGAGGTATTAAACTAGTATACCCCTCTTTTTTATCATTCCCCTCTTTTCTTCTTGCGTATACTGTGCAAGTGTTCTCATTTCACCTTTGTCTCATTGTTTCCAGATGCATGAGATTACTCCGATGACTGTGGAGTCCGGTGGTGGGATGGATGCAGAGAGAGATCATAGGTCTGAGGCCACTCCCCTAGTCGGTGACGCTGATTCTGGTGGAGAGTCTTCTTTCCTCCCTTCTCAGGTAGGGTCTCGCCATTCTGATGGTGATGGTGAAGTAGAGGATACTGCAACCATTGCGGGTAGACTATGGAGTGAGGAGTTACCGGGACGATTCAGGACACATGAGCGTCAGCTCTTGGATCTCATCTTAGATCACCACCCCGAGACATTCACTCCTCAGAGCATACTTCAGATTGATAGTCTTACGGCCTTCAACCTGAAGGCACTTTCCAGCCATGTTCATGAGTTCTTAGCTACCTCCCCTGCTAAGCTGAATAACTCTTCTATTTCACTATTCTTGGATGCTCTCTGCGACTTGCAACAGTTACATCATTTTCGTTTGGATTGGCTTGATACGGGAGTTTGCCACTTTCTGAGTGTTCCTTTACAGAAGATAGTGAGATTTCACACTTCCAGACAGTCTAGGGTCGAGAAGCGGTAGGCTGAGGCCACGAGAATTCGGAATCAAATCGCATTACTGTAGGTGAAGCTCGCCAGACTTAGGTCTGGTGATCAGGAGGATGAGGCTACATTCGTCAGGTTAGAGGAAGAGTTTCTACGGGAGGCTGGTCTGTCGTATGTTGGCGCCATCGCTCGTGGTGACTTATTTTTTGTCATTTCTAGCGGATAGGATACTTTTGGCTTTGTAGTGCTCAAAATTCTATGTGTACATCACTGATTGTTCATGAATGAGAGAAATGACACTTTGTTTCTTCTGCAATTTTCTTTTCCCTTGCTCTCCATTTATATTATGGGTGTTTGTTTTATATGACTTGCTCTAATTTCTGTGAGCATTTGGCCTACTGATGGCTGCCCCATATACTGCGGGGTACTTGCATTAATATGAGCAAGTTATGTATATATATACATTGTACTTTTATTCTATTTTATTTGAAAATGCACCTCTTGTAACTGTGAGGTATTTGCATGTTACTGTCTTGGATCACCCTTCCTGTCTATGGGGGTACTCCTGCACATTATTACTTATCTTAATAAAGGCTAGGTTGGTGGGGGGGGGGGGGGGGGTGACCCCTGTCTCCTTCCTTCAAGTTTGGTTTCATTAAAAACTATTTGAATTAGCTAGCCCCTAGTCTTTGATCTATATTCTCTTTAAGATCTTCACTGTTCTTTGAAATATTAAAGAGGAGGAATTTAACCCCTCTACATTTTCTATTAATTTATGTCTGGGGGGGGGGGGGGGGGACTTTGCTCAGTATACTTTCTCTTAGGATGGACTTACCTCTCGAGTGTAGTGAACAAAGTTCCTGATTTTTGTGTATTCTCTTCTAACTTAGTAGGAAGTGTATATATATGTATGTATATATATAGATGAGTAAACAAAACAAGCATCAACAATGATCAAAAGCGTTGCTATTTCATTTCTCTACTTTTGTGTGCTATTTACAATGTGGTATTACTCTAAATTTTTTTTTTGACAAAAAAGGAAAAAAAAACTTTTTTGATATAGGAGCAGTCCTGAAAATCCATTTCAAACATGAAAAACACAAAAAAATTATTAGTTGTTACTAAGCATAGTACCTCTTCAGCCACTTTCAGTTAATGGACTGGAGGCAATCATTCTCTGGTTCTGAGATTTGACAGTATCCCGACTTCCCCACTCCTCTGACGACAAAGGGGCCTTCCCAGTTGGGTTTAAACTTTGACGCCGACATGTTGCAGAGATGGTGAGTGGATGCTTGCAGGACTAAATCTCCCACTTGAAACTCTGTAGGCTTTACCAAATTCTCGTAGGCCCTGGACAGTTGTTGGGTGTAGACTTTGAAATTCTCCTTAGCCTTGTCTCTATGCTCATCTAGTGCCTCCAGCTGCTCGTGACTTGGGTCAGGGATGAGCCCATTGCTGAGAGAAATTATGGATGAAGGTACCGCCAGCTCCACTGGTAGGACAACTTCAGTCCCGTATACTAGGGAGAATGGCGTGAACCCTGTCGGCTTTCTTTTTGAAGTACGATAAGCCCATAACACCATAGGCAACTTCTCATCCAACGCCCCCGACATGTCTAGCATTTTCTTCAAAATGTTTATCAGGGTCTTATTGGTAGCCTCTACTTAACCATTGCCCTTGGGGTAGGAGATGGATGAGTTATTTCCTTGCATACGAATTGCTTCCCATTATCTTTTAAGATTACCTTGGGTATACCAAACCTGCATATGATATACTCCTTTATAAACTGGGTTACCACTTGGGAGGTAACTCTCCTTAGAGGGATGGATTCCGCCCATTTGGTGTACAATTCCGTAGCCATAATGATAAAAGCCTTAACGTGAGAGGCCGATGTGATCTTTCCCACCTGGTCGAACGCCCATATATGGAAGGGATAAGGAGATGCCAAGCTTTGGAGGCTGACGGAAGGAGCATGCCCCTGAAATGCTTTGCACTTCTTCACATACCCAATGGATTCAACCTCCATGGTTGGCCAGTAGTACCCCAGCGTCATCAACTAGTCATACAGTTTGGCGCTCCCCATGTGGGAGGGCTCATGAGCTTCTTTTAGCACCCTCTCCACGTCCTCCTTGGCTACGCACCTCAGTGCCTTCTCATTGTACCCCTTCCAGTATAACTCTCCTTCGACCAAGTAGAAATGGGCTATTCTTTTTTTAAGATAAATTTCATCCGCTCTCTCTACGGGCAGCTCCCCATCTTTCAGGTATGCTATATATGACTGTCTCCAATCTTTGAAGGCTTCCACAAATTAGCCTCTACCGACTGGTCAAAATTAGCTTGGCACTTTAAACATCTTTGTTGCAAGCGGGCCGCTTCTGCGCTCATGGTAGGCCAATAGTACCCACCTCGCTGCAGTCGTATATAGAGGGGAATGCCAGTATCCCGGTAATGCTTTTGGTGCATTTCTATTAACCTTTCATTGGCTTCTTACTCACCGACGCACCTTACTAAAAACCCTCCGGGACTCTTGAAGTAGAGAGTTCCCTGCAGCACATGATAGTTGGCTAACTCTAACATCTTCATTGTCCCTTCTCTAGTTTCAAGTTGCTTGTCCACTAGATGCCTCCAATCTTCCAGCTCGTTACTTGGGAACAAAGATTTTATAGCAGTGGGTACCGTTCTTCGCCTCACTGTGATGGTTTCTTCTGACTCCTCTATGTCTAGATTTTTCACTATGGTGGCGAGCGCGTCGCGGTGCCTGCTCATCATTCGCACCTGCCTCTCCACCATTATTTCTAAGAATTATCCCAGCAACCTTGGGACGATGTGTCTGTAGGGTGCCAAATTGGCATGCTTAAGGGAGAACTCCCCATTGACCTTGTATACACAACACCCTGACCCCTCTTCTGAGTGCTTCTAACATCCCTAGAATGAGGGCCTCATACTCATCTTCATTATTTAAGCATTTAAAATCCAACTTGAAGGAGAGAGTGATATTCTCTTTCCCATCTGACAGTATGATGCCGGTTCCACCTGTTCCTTGAGCACTAGAACCATCAAACTCTATAGACCACTTCTTCACCTCCTCCGTCATGAATGCTTGAAAGCTATCCCCAGGTAGCTCTTCACTAGGTGGTTCAAAAACTCCACCTGGAAGTGGGCAAGAAGATCTGCCACTGGTTAGATTTTAATGGACTTGGGCACTATACATTTTAGATCATATTCTGACAAGATCAAAAACCACCTTGCTTCTCATCCCATGAGTACAGTACTCGTAAGGAGGTACTTGATGGGGTCACACTTGGTGACTATGTGAACTATGAAGTCTAGAAGATAGTGTCTCAAATTCTGGGCCACAAAAACCAACACCAGATAATGTCTCTCAATGCTGGTGTACCTAGATTCTATCCCAGAGATTACTCTTGACAGGTAGTAGACCGTCTTTTCCACTCCTTCATTCTCTTATGCCAAGAGGGCCCCTATCGATCTCTCTGTAAAAGTTAGGTAGAGAAGCAGTGGTGCTCCGGCTTCGGGGGGAATCATTGTGGATGGAGAGGCTAGGATTTCTTTAATATTTCCAAACGCTTTCTCCTGTCCCTCTCCCCAAACCCACGTGGCCTTGTCTTTGAGTAGAGGCCCGAATGGATGAGTTATTTCTGTCAGCAAGGGAATAAACCTCCGCAGGTAAGATACCTTTCCCAGGAAGCTCTTAAGTTGTCTCTGACTCTTGGGCATTGGAATCATCACAATGGCTTTCATCTTCTCTGCATCCACTTGCACCCCTTGTCTATTCACAAAAAAACCTAAGAACTTTCTTGCGGTAACCCCAAAGGCACACTTTGAGGGATTCATCCTCATCTTATACCGGCGGCACCTCTCGAATACTCTCATGAGATCTGGTATATGCCTGCCTTCTTTCTTAGACTTCACCACCAGGTCATCCACATAGAATTCTAGTATATTATAAAATAGGTCATGAAAAATTGCCATCATGGTCCACTGGTATGTGGCCCCGACATTCTTCAGTCCGAAGGGCATGACTGTGTAGTGAAAGTTCCCTAATGGTGTGCGGAAGGCAGTCTTTTCCGTGTCGATAGGATCTATTTTAATCTGGATGTAGCCAACGTACCCGTCTATGAAGCTATACATCTCATGTCCCGTGGTTCCGTCAACTAAACTATCTATGCTTGGTAAGGGAAATTTATCTTTAGGACACGCCCTGTTCAAGTCATGAAAATCTACGCAAATTTTGATTTAGCTCTTGTCTTTTTTTGCCATTGGCACTATGCTAGAAAGCCATATGGGATGCTGGATAGGCTTGATGAACCCTGCCGCTAATAAATTATCCACCTCAGCTTTTATCTTCAAGTCAAGGTCCACTTTGTATGTACGCATGGCTTGCCTTACCGGGAGGGCATTGGGAAGGATGTTCAATCTATGGGATCTCACTTCTGCATCTATTCCTGGCATCTCCGTGTACTTCCAAGCAAACATATCAGTGAACTCTCTAAGAAGCCCAATGAGCTCTTCCTTCTGCTTCGATTCTATACACTTGGAGATTAGAATGGGTCTACTCTCGCCCCTTTCTGACCCAACTTGATTTTCTCTAATTCTTGCAGCTGTTCTCTAGGTCCGTCTTGCATGCATTATGGAGCTTCTTATGGTTCCTCAACATGCTCAATGATATGGGATTTATCAACAATAAAACACTCAGGCACCGGGTCGATGCTCTCATCCTAAAACACTATCCGCTTAGACCGTTATAAGTGGTAGATGATCTTTTCATCAGGCAACACCAACTTCTTGCAAGTTCGAGGGGGCCTATCCACCTCTTCTATTTTCCTCTTGCCCTTTGCCACGTGGGGGATCACCCTCCCCTTAGACGATCATGAATGAACTTCTTCTACGGGGCACTTCCCTCAGATACTTTGATCCCTTCTAGATTTCTTGCGGAGACCTTTCTTTCCTCATCTAACTCAGTGTAGAAGGCAGCATCCACCAGGTGGGCCTCCTCAACGGCGAAGGGTCTCTGCATGGACTTGATCACTATCTTTGTACCTCTAACGTTTGCCTTTGCACATTGATGGTAGGTGGAGGGAACTATGCCATGAGTGTGCATCCATACCCTTCCAATGAGTAATTGGTAGCTAGTGTTAGCATTGATAACATGGAACTTAATGTGAGAGGTGAAATTTCCCAACTTGATTCCCACATTCACATATCCAATAGACTGCATTCTGACATTGTCAAATCTAAAAATTATTAGTGGTACTAGAACTACGTTCCCCTGGTCAATTCCTGGTTCGTACAATGTACTGATGGGCATGATGTTAATAGATGCTGCCCCATCCATTAACGCCCTGGGAAATGAGACTCCATTGACAGTGGCTATAACATACAGCGGGCGGTTGTGGAAGTAAGGCACCAACCTATCTGCTTCTGAAAACACCACTTCAGAGGTATACTTCTTAATCAACCTTTCGATTGGCCCCTGCCAATTTAGCGAAGGATCTCCATGCTGCTTCACTTTCTCCAAGACTTTCCTCGTGATGGCCACCCTTATGTCGTACTTCACCCATATTTGGTCAAAAAACCACTTGAACTTGGGGCTCCTTGTTATGGCCTCACATTCAGAATCTAGGTCTATCTCATACGTCGAGGCACTGCAAACATATTCTGCCTCGAAGGTCCCTCCCTCATCTAGAGCGAGAATGACATCTACCTCACCCTCTGAGAGGGCCACTTACTCAACTTCCCCACTTCCATATTCTTATTACGGAGTGAATAACCACTCCTCTTGCTTACTTTCTAGCTCAAATCTGCTCAGTGATAGATTTCCCAACTTCTCAGATAACTGATCGCCGCTCTCCCACTCCACCAGACCTTTGGTAGCTTCTTCATCATAAGCAACTACGATGTTGGCGGTGCCAAAGTGATGTGCAGGAAGTGGGTTCTCATTAACATCCACAGGGGGTATCTGTAAGGTACCATTGGCCACCTGCTCGCCAATGATCCTTCGAAAGTAGTAACAATCTTTGGTAGAGTGTTGCACCCGTTAGTGCAACTCACAGTACTTTGGATTGGCCTTGTCAGCTGTAGTGGGGGTTTCTCCTTTAAAGTGAGGGGGTCCTGCTACCCCTTATCGTACTAAGGTACAGTAACAATCCATAACCTCATCTACGCTGCATGGTAGTGGCGGTGGGGCATCTTCCCTAAACTTTCTCTTGTTACTGGGACTGCTATTCTTGGCCCAGAGCCTCCCTTCTTTCCTTTGGGACTCCTATCCACATAGTTGATCGCTTGCCTCCTTGAGACTTGAAACCTCCCGAATGTTAGTGGAACTTGCGTCCTCCAACCCGGGGCCCTTGGTTTGATTATCATAGCTATGTTGCTAGTTTCCCTGGTGAACTCTCTAAAAGTTTTGTCTCTAGTTTCGTTGATCAAGTGTAAATTGTACTATTCCAAGAGTCCTTCCACACATATCTGCAGCAACCTGGCTTCCACCACATCCTCGTGGACATATAAGGCTCTCTCACGAAATCGTTTTATGTAGTGCATAAACTCTTCTCCTGGCTTCTGGACCTCTTGTGCTAGGTGCCTCAATGTGAATTCATCCTCCGCTATAAAGAACTTATGGAGGAACTGCCGGCGCATCTCTTCCCAGATAGGGATGCTATTAGGTGCTAAGTGGGAATACCATGTATAATCCTTCCCAGTGAGGGTCTTAGAGAATTCCCTCAACCTCAGGTTCCTGTCACCAGCATGCACTCCCATGTACTCGACAAACCTCTTCATGTGCTCTCTAGAGTTCTCCCCCTTGCTGCTGAACTGGATAAATTTTGGTGGGATATACCCCTCAAGGTATGGCTTCTCATTTACCTCCTACGGATAGGGGTCTTTTAACTCCTCATATAGGTGGGGACCCTCCCTCTGGGAGGAGGAGAGTAGCTTCCTCACTTCCTCCACGGTAATAGCCTTAGAGGGTTAATCCTCCAAACACATGCTTTTAGCAATTGGTGAACCTGATTGCGCCACAGCCTGCTCCCGCACCTCTTTCCGGGATGGAATTGTCTTTGCTGGAATCGCAACAAGGGTGGCTACCCCTCCAGAAGGGGCAGCAGCAGGTGTCACACATCCTTGACCCAAGCTTGATAGTTCCACGTTATTTTTCTTCAAGAATTCAAAAAACATTGCCATAAGATTCATACCTGCCATTGGAGCCACTGTCGGCGAACTGGTCTGCCCTCTCTGAGGCGCAGTCGCCTTGGCTCCGATCACCACCACTTCTTCCTGGGTAGTCTGGTCACTGTGAGCTCCATTACCAGATGGAACGTCCTCAAAAACAAATTGCTTAGAGATATTGAAACCTTCTTTGTCCATTAAAGCAAGAATACCTCCCCAGCAGAGTCGCCAAATGTAGGAGGGTAGTGAGAGTGGGGTCTATAAATATCTGTAAAGGGTGAGGCGTGACCCACTCCAATGGACACTGCCTGTAAAGTCTTCAAGGTCTTCTGGTGCAACTTCTCAAGAAACCTTATCCTTTTAATAACAGTGGAACTCAAGATTCAACTCACTCCCCGTAAGAAGATGAACTTTCACAGCAAAAATAGTATTTTTCTCAAGGGAAACACCTGAGAATGATGGCTGTCAGTGGGGAGTGAAAGAACAAGGCACTCAGCACTAAGAGAATGAGCAGGGAGAGAATACTAGGTAGGTCTGGTGTGGTTTTTGCAGATTAACAGTGCGATTTCAATTGTGTCCCCATTGACCTTGCCCAGAGGTCTATTTATACTTGGGCATTAGGGTGAGTTGGCACTTTTGGGCACCAAAATTGAGAGGGTTGGTGGGGGACAATGTCTGAAGTGTACCATTAGTCCCTACCTGCAGGTAGCCCTGCCTGTCCCCTCCTGCATGCGCCACCTGGCGCCAACCAAAGTCAAAAAGCACATATGTCTCCTAATGAAGACAAGATATCTGACTTGGTAAACACCTTTTGAAACGGTAACTTGTGGTGCAATTTTTGCATATCTTGAGAGAGGAGGCCTTAAGGACCCCTCTCTTCTAAAATCATTATTTTTCTTGAGAGGGACCTCGAGGACCCCCTCTTCTGGAAAAGTCATTTTTTATAAAGAGTTTATTCCTTGTGAGCAGCCAACTCTTTGTCTGCTTACTTCACTTGTGAGCAAGTGTGAAGTGTGTGTAGTCTTGAGTGACTTCTGGGTCTTCCTACTAGCATTCTGTCAATTCTATAGTGCTAAGTGGTTGAGCTTGCTCAACATACCTTGTCCCTCAGCCGCCAAGTCAAAACTCCCAGGAGGTCCCAACTGGCCTACTTGAGCCCTGCTTGCTCAACTAGGCAACCTGTACAAGAAAATAAGTGTTAGTAATTCTGTTCTTTTTATGATGAGAGGTTGCTTATGGTAGACACCTCATCATCCTAACTTGGTTTTTATGGGAGCTGCCGGGAGGGGGGGGGGGGGGAGGACCTTACGGGTCCCTTCTCCCATGTAAGTTTCTGCTGTTGAGGCACTCTAGTGGGGGGTTCCTCCTCAAACATCATTTTTGCTGTTGAAGAGGCCTTGGGGGGTTCTTTCTCAAATGTCATTTCTGTAGTGGCTCTGAGCACTTCTCAAATGTCATTTCTGCAGTGACCCTTGCGCTGGTCCTTCTTAATCTTAGACTACTGCAGTGGCCCTTGCGGGGCACTTATTCAAATGTCATTTATGTAGTGGCCCTTGTGGTGGCACTTCTCGGATGATATTCCTGCAGTAACCCTTGCGGTGGCCCTTCTCAATCTTGGACTTCTGTAGTGGCCTTTGCGGGTCACTTCTTCAAATGTCATTTTCGCAGTGACCCTCGTGGTGGCTCTTCTCGAACGTCATTTCTGCAGTGACCCTTCTGGTGGCACTTCTCAATCTTGGACTTCTGCAGTGGCCCTTGCGGTGTCCCTTCTCAATCTTGGACTTCTGTAGTGGCCTTTACGGGGCAATTCTTCAAATGTCATTTTCGCAGTGAACCCTTGTGGTGGAACTTCTCGAATGTCATTTCTGCAGTGACCCTTGTGGTGGTGCTTCTCAATCTTGGACTTTCGCAGTGACCCTTGCGGTGTCACTTCTCGAACGTCATTTCTGCAGTGACCCTTACGGTGGCGCTTCTCAATCTTGGACTTCTGCAGTGGCCCTTGTGGTGTCCCTTCTCAATCTTGGACTTCTGCAGTGGCCTTTGCGGGGCACTTCTTCAAATGTCATTTTAGCAGTGAGCCTTGTGGTGGCACTTCTCGAATGTCATTTATGCAGTGGCCCTTGAGGTGGCACTTCTTGATTTGGGCTTCCGCAATGGCCTAGGTGGGGTCCTCTTCAATATCTCCAAAAAAGTATTTTTATTTTTTGTAGGTAGACACCCTTGTACAAACTCACTTCTGAAAATTATATAAAATCTATTATAACTATCAACTTAAATATAAATTCATTTTAAGTTTTACCTTTCAATTAACAAATAATATGTGCCGAGAGAGATAATCACAACAATAAGTTCCTTCTAAAAAAAAGATGTTCCATTAAAAAGATGAATTCACAAAGTTTCCCTCATTTAAAGTTATTCTTTATTGGCCCCTGTTGGTCCATGTCGTGTTGGCCCCGTGCCTAGACTTTTTTAATGTCCTTTATATTTGACACACCACATGTGTCCATTCCGTGTCCTATGTGTGTCCATATACTTTGAGTATGGGACACACGTACAGGTTCTCCGAGAAATGTATGTGCTGCATAGATTACTAAGCACATATTTATTTTACACTTGAATTAATGATGCGCGGAATAAGTTTAGGCATGATTTAATTTGAACTGATGCTGCAGAATAATGGGTACATACCTGTTTACACCTAGGGAGAAAAACTGAGTTTGAGTATGTTTTTTATTATAAACAAGACTAATGCTACAAATCCCAAAAATATCCACCAAAATATTACAAAAATATGTCTAAGTGCAAGTGCTAGTGCTTGTGCTTGTACTTGTGTGGGTCCCATCCCAAAATAAAAATATTTAATGCACATTAAAGATGTTTTGAGTATCTATTTTTGGGTACATATAAATTTCCTACATGTAAACTATCTCATAAAGAATAAAGTTATGAGCCTTGTTACATTTGTTTTTCTTGCCTTCGTATTATCCTGACAATTTGACAAGAAATAAATGATGACAAAACTTATTCGATCTAACTAGGTGTAAACCTGCGCGATGCGCGACTTTACATTGAGTTCTCCAAAAAAAGATAAAATCAGAAAATTTTCATGATTTTTATTGTTCAAAGTATTTGAATATTACCCTTACAATTATACCCAGAAAACAATAACAACTGTAATTTGGATCCAACTCGTATTTTTATAATCTCACTACAAAGATTAAAAAAAATAGGCACAGTTAATACTTTCTTGCTTTAATAATTTACAAATAGCATCCACCCTTAGTGTTTATATGATAACAAAAAAATAGGGGGAAAAGAGAGTAAACGAAGAATGAACATAATATGTGTGTGTATCAATGTAATAAATATGTGAAAAGGTTGTTGGCCAAAAAGTTTGTAGTCTTTGGGGATGGGGCGTTTGAGACAAAGGTATTTATTTTCTTCCAGTTTATAAGTATTTTCTTTGGATTTTCTATTTCTTATTAGAGTTTTTTCAAAATTTTAAATTAAGCAACAACGTCTCTGTTAACGTGAGGATTTTTCTTACATTTTTGGGTAAACTCTACCTTTTAATTAAAATTATATTTAAGTTTAAAATCGAGAATTAATAATGTATTATAGTAAAAAAAATCCCGAATTTATTAAATGAATTTTACATATGTAAAATATCAAAACTATGTAAATTTGTGGTTAATTTTTATACAACTTGAAATAATTATTTTGTTTTCATTTCTTTCACAATAGCTTAATATTTTTAATAAGTACAAATTGTATAATTTTAGTATTAATCCTGTAATATATACAACTGAAATCAATAAATGGAATATTTTCTTTGATTTTTAACATTTCAAAATGAAGAGAGAATCCAAAAATTTACTTGTTAGAATAAAAAGGTGATGTCAAAAAGGAAATATAAATGAGATTGGAGAAAAATAAATAAATAATTTGAATCTCAATTTAAAGATGCGATACCACATTAGTCTATACTAATATTATAGTCTAATACATTTCTAACATACTTGTTACTAAAAAAACAGAGAGAACATGTAAATCACCATATTCAAATTACCATTTTACAAAATTTCCATCCAAATCCAAATAAGACAAATATTAAAGGGGGAAATATTACCAAATAAATAATTAAATAATTTTTTTTTCTATTTCTTTTCATCAATTTTTACCGACATGTGATATCAAGGTCCAGGCAACATCAAATAATATCTAATTGGTAATGAAACAAAGCTTGTGGAAGTATCCTATACTTCGAAGGCCAACCCCCCTGTCAAATTGGTTTTAATATCTATTAACATAAGACAAACAACATATATGAAATATATCAATACACAAGTAACTTACATTATCATACAATGAAAACCAAATTAGTAAGAAATAGGGGTGCAACCCGTACGGGTTTTTACCGTACTGTACCGTTTTGGTCTGGAAAAAGAATGGTTTTGGTTTCATATTATGAAATACCAAAAACCAATTTTACTGAAATTGAAAGTACGACCAAAGATTTGGTTGGTTTTGGTTTTAAGATATAAAAAACCGACTTACCGTACCGAAATTATCAAGTTTATCGTACCGAAATACTGTACCAAACTTACCGTATATTACGTACCAATTACCAAATGAAAATTGTGTTTAAAAAAATATACCAAATTATCAAGACCCTTCATTTTAAAATCATCTCATCCATTCATTTCACTTACTATAAAAGCACAAAACCCTATTTTTTTCTATTCTCTCACAAGTCAGTAATACCCACACGAAGTCCCTCCATCCGCACAACATAAGGTAACTTCTTCTTCCCTATCTTTTTCTTTTCCGACCTCAAATCGGTTCGGCAACCTCCTCCAGCCTCAAACCGGTACGACGACATTGTTTACGCATGTATGTCTAGATCTGTTACGTCTTAAACTTGTGAGTTTTTCCCAAAGTTTTTGTTTCTTTATGTGTGTATGTCAAGAACTGCTACGCTACAAACTTGTGGGGTTTCGGTATGTTGCTAGTTTTTGTGCATCTGAGATATGTTTATTTATTTAAATGTGTTTTTACTTAAAAAACATTGCTGATCTGCTCGAATCTTGATCTGCTCTTTCAAAGTTTTTTTTATTCAGTTTGTTTTTTACTTCAAAAATATATATACATATGTATCTATTTTCTTATATAAATCTGCATATATGTTTATACACAACTACATATATTGATCTTTCAATTTATACACAATTATTTTAAGGTTTTTTAATGCAATTTAGTTTGTTTATACTTCATAATCTTCATTTTATTTTTCACTGCAATTTATATAATATTTTAATTTTAAGTAATGCATTTAATCAATTAAATGAGTTTAAAATTTTGGTGCCGGAACTTGTACGAAATTTTATCGAAATCATAATATCGAAATATATACCAGATCTACATAATGCGTAAACAGATTTGAAATTCTGGTATTTACCGGGAAAAAAATGAATTGAAATTGAAATTACCGAAAATCGGCCGGTTTGATTTTGATGTACCGATCGGTAAATTAGTACGATACGGTTTTACCCTTTAAATTGTAGGTTTGGTTTTGGTAAGGGGCCGTTACCGACCATACCGTACCGGTTGCACCCCTAGTAAGAAATAATTCAAACCATAAAAAAATGAATCAATCCAAATTTGATTAATATCTGAAAACAAACCGTAGTATGGCTAAAAAGGTGAGCAGACAACTCGCAAGTAACTTAATAACTGATCATAATTTCTAAGAATGACCCATCTTGGAATTTATATTGAACTTTCAACGATAATGATTATGCCCATTAAAGCCCATCAAATCCAAATTCTGAATTGGAAATCGGACTTTCACCAAAATTTTGGTGACCCGTTGTTTGGTTTTTTACAATGGTGTCCACATAAGGCTCTAATAGATGAGAAGATCTTTCGGATGGATTCCCGTAATCTTTTAAAATGCATGATAAGGCGGATGTATACGCCTATCCGTCTCTGGAGCGTATGTATTTATATATAAGGAGAACAAAGGAAATGAAGGGAATCCAACAATTATGATGAGGAGCCGTGTAGTCTAAAAATGGGAAATGAGGGGATGGATTTGATTTGACAATTCAATGAAGAATATGAGAGGATGTAAATAAATGAGAATGTGAGAGGGCATATTAAAAAGAGAGTCTCATGCTTGTGTGTGAGAGAGAGGCAGAAGATAATATCGTGATATAAAGAAATTAGCCACATGTACGCTCTAAACAAATAGGAGTCTTAACTCTTTTATATAGCATTTTCGAGTAAAGATCGATATCTGTAGAAAACACCAACACTAGATATGATATTACAAGCAGTGTATTATATATCTTTTCGTAATAACTCAATGCTTTAAATTTTTTATTAAATAAAATCGTTTTAATAATGAGGATATATATGTATAAAAGTGTAGTTTCAAGATAAAATATAGAATGACGTGGAAGCATTTTGAGTAGGAATATTATGTTTGGACTCAGTGGCGGATCCAGGATTTTTGTTCAACTGGAGCGAAAGTTTAGAGTGGAGCCGGGGGTTCGGGGGCTGGAGCCCCCGAGGGGATTTTTTTGGTTATTTCAAGTTTTATATAAATTATAACTTTATAATGCCCAAACAACTATAAATTATAGCTGACCTTATTTTTATGTTTATTATTTTAATGCCCAAACAACTATAACTACAAATTATAGCTTTATAATGCCCAAACAACTATAACTACAAAGAGATAGCAGACATTGTTTTTATGTTTATTATTTTACTTAATTACAATATTTTTTATGCCCTCAAGTTTGAAAATAATTAGAGGTATACCTTGAAGTTTAAAGTTTAACTAAAAAACATATATTTTTTTTAAAATTGAACCGGGGCTACAACCCCCTTGGGCCTTATGTCCATCATCCCCTGTTTGGACTGCATGGTTCACTTGTTATACAAAACGGCATAAGATTTTGATTTTGATTTGTGTGGTACATCCTTTCATAACCGCATCCAAAATAACACCAGTACATGTAAGAATGATAGCGAGTTCTGACATGTTAGTTGTTTGTCTTACGTTTATTGAGAAAAAGTATTAGGGTATTTAATCGTGCTCTCAACACCAATAATGATACGTCATATTTTTACATGTAAAAATAGTATTTTTATAGCAGGGACACGTGGGACACTTATCTCATTCGTGTCGTGTCTTTATTTGTGTTTAGTATGGACACTCGATGCTCTAAGTGCAGAATGCTTTTTCTCTACGTATATTATATTAGAGTCATTAGTATATAATGATTGAGCCACTCAAATAACATGATGAAGTTAGTTCATAATATTCCTAGTAAGTATGCTCATAATCTCTTATCTGTAACTTAATAGTAATAGATTTGTAGATGATGTCCTTATCCACTCATTAAAATTTTGGTGTCCTTATCCACTTATTAAAATTTTGGGTTAATAACCGCTAAATACTTTGGCCATTTTAGGGGTATTTCCACGTGTCTGCATGATAAACACATCATATAACTAATATATAAAGTGAATGTTTAAAGTTATTTTTACCTCGATATATCAAATATGAACTGAGCTCACACAGCTAGCCCGAACACCTCATGGTATGCTAAAAAAAAAAAAAACTGAGCTCACACAACACCCGTACTTCCACAACTGCTTGAACCACCAAACCTTAACTTAACCACTCTTCATCTCACCAACAAGACACCTCCTCCACTTCTATGCCTACCCTTACATCCATCTTCTCCTGATACAAATCTTTCATAGATAGATAAATTACAGTATGTGAATTCCAATACATACATTCCATCTTGGATGATGGAAGGTGAGGTTGAAGACTATGATTTAGAGGGTGAATCTTCAGTTGTTATTACTTTACATGACAATATTCGTACAATCAGTTTTCAGCCACAGGAATATCAAATTCTTAGAGAAAAATGGAGAAATACACTGCTTATCAAACTTCTTGGAAAATTTATTTCGTTCCAAAATCTGGCACGCCGACTAAAATATGTATGGAACATTCAAGGTCAATTAGTGAATTCTGATTTAGGAAATAATTTCTCTCTTTTTTTCGCAAATAATACGGAAGATTATGGCAAAATACTTGCAGGGGGGATATATTTATTGAGGACCATTACCTCGCGGTAATAATATAGAGAAAGAATTTTAGGCCCTCTACATTCTCAATTAAACACGAGTTTGTGGATACAACTTCATGAACTTTGAGTGGAGTATTATGACCCTTGTATATTGCTTTAAATCTTACTAGAGATATTAAAATTGATTTACACATTGCGTCAATAGTAAGGGCTCGTTATGAAAGGTTATATGTTGATATTAATATTAAATAACCACTCCCTAAACTGGTCAAAATAGGAAGAATTGTATGAAACATAGTTTATGAACCCAAAACCACCATTTGCTTTTATTGTGGTATAGTTGGTCATGCTAAAGACAGTTGCACCCTTTCGAAGATGACATCTTTGGACACATAGGAGAATTCTAACCATTCTACCTAGGCCGATGATCAATTCCATGTAGTAACTGGCTATTTGCCAAACAGAAAAATAATTATGCTCAAAGAATCCATACTCAGTACTAAATCCCAATAGAATTAACGCTTTGTAAATTTAGGACATATTATAATATGTATTTTGAAAATAGAACAACCAACATTTTGTTTCCATTTATAGTCCCTATTTTTCAATAAAGTCGCTGGCGTGGACCCATATTCATAAAACGTCAACCAATCACAGTTTGCCACGTCAGTCGATAATTTAAAAAATAGGGACTAAAAATATAAACAAAATGTTTGTTGTCCTATATCCATAACCAATATTATTTTAAGTCCTAAAAGTACATAATCTATAGAATTAAAATCGATTACCACACAAATGGCACTCTACCACTTGTTTTGCTTGCGGACGGACATAACACATCTAAAAGGATTTGGGTAAAAAAACTTGTACCTAAATATCACAGTCAGACCCTTTTGGAGTGGTACTTGGGTATTGCTTATAAACTCTTGGATTTGGTCTCGGCTTTAGTTGTGGGTTAAATGTGTGTGTTTGTGTAATTAACTTCAAAGAAACCAAATTGGCTAAATTGCCAGATATACCAAAAAATGATCCCACATTGGACTTACGCATCAAACTTTGAGAATTAATAAGCTTCATCTACTACTTCAAGAGTCAGGCCCTTTTGGAATGGTACTTGAGTTTAGCTTGTAAACTCTTGAGTTTGGTGTAGTCTTTAGTTGTGGGCTAAATCTGTGTGTTTGTGTAATTAAGTTAAAAAAAAAGATCACAGTCAAGAAATAAAACGCAACCCAATTATTTCTGGACCCAACTCTTTTGACCCACTTACTATACAAATCGATGCAAATAATTCGCTATAAATTACTATGATGTCTCCTAGACCTGGAAAAATGTGACACGACACGATAACCCGACCCGACCCGACCCGACTCAAAATTAACAGTTAATGGGTCAAGGCTTATCGGGTATGGGTCACTATCAGGTTAACACGATAGACCCGTTAAATATAACGAATCAGGTTGGTTAAATTTGCTTCACCCGATAATAACCCGTTAAGACCTGAATACTGTTCATGTCATATCGGGTTGTATGACTCGTTAGTAATCATTATGACCCATTAAGATATGTAGGGAAAAATAAAAACAATATTTTTAGTTTAAGAGGGCTAAATATGTAATTATGTAAAGATAACATGTCTTATTGGTAGCTAACAGGTCATATTGGTACGTGTCTATCGGTTCATATCAGGTTAAATGGGTACAACGGGTTAAACCTGGTAAGACCCGAAAATGATTCGTTACCTTAACGGGTTAAACGGGTTCGTGTCGAGTAACCCGTTAGGAAAAAAATCGTGTACGGATATTGGATTCATGACCCATTAAGCTAATGGGTCGTGTTCGGGTGGAGCAAAATTCCACACGAATTCGATAAGACCCGACACGAACACGACCCGAACCGACTCGCTGCCAGGTTGTCTCCCACTGCCTCCGAACGTAACATGCGTGAGGAAGTGGAAATAAATCCCCCATCTAATGGACAACTGTCCTTCTTCTCAACCTTAACCCTACACCTATAAGTCCAATACACCTAGTTCCCAAAATGATAATGACCCGGTGAGTCAAAATGTTTCTTCTAACATTAGTACACAAATGTCACACAATCCTACTCATAAGACCACTTCAAATACTCCTACGTCCTCTTATCAGTCCACTGAAAATTCCCTGCCATTATCAAATACACCTTCTGATCATCAAAAACTCCTCCCAAACATCACTGGAACCACCATAATCCAACAACCACTTCCCACACGTCCAACACCATTATCCACTTCCAGAGAGGAGCAACTGACACAACAACCCCCCACAACACAAAATGCAAATTCTTCTTTGGAATGCTAGAGGTGCCAACCATCCGAATTTCTACACAAAACTGATGGTGTTTATTCGTGATCATTGGCCCCATATATTGTTAATTCTGGACACTCGTATGGATGAGCGACGGTCTGTTCATGAAATTCGTCGTTTACCATATTAACAAAACATGGAATCTCCTTCTCTTGGAAAATCTTGCGGTGTTTGGGTGTTGTGGATTGCGGATGTTATCAATGCGCATGATATTGCAGTATCTCCCCGGTTCGTTCACACGTTGGTTCAATACGATCCCATAAATATCCCATTTTAATCACCGCGAATTACATGCCTCCACAAACTCAGTCTCAAGTTTAGGTATGGGCTCATTTATACCAAATTTCTTAAACTTTTCAACACCCTTTGAGTCCTATTAGGAGATTTTGATTCCATTATTGGTCAACATGAAAAGTTGGGATGTAATCCATTTCAAAATTCATGTGCACATTTACGTAACTTCATGCATGCATGCAACGTACATGACTTAGGTTTATTGGGACCGACTTTCACATGGAAGAATAATAGTCATTTGGGTCATCATATTTGTAGGGGTAATTATCTCACAAATAATAATTCTAAATAGTTAACTCATAGGACAAGTATTTACGTGGTTCAACAATGTCCTACGTTCACGGAGTGTTTCACTATTCTTATTATGTTTTTCTCTCTTGATAATAAGAATTACATACCCTTCTTTCCTGGTGTAAGGGTTACATTTATACATAAGGAAGTTATCGAGTCATGTAAGACTTTTCTCGCCCGTTGATATACTCGCTACTTGATTGTGCTCATCTCTTCCCGAGATCCACGTTGGTGGAAATTATATTGGTGGTTATCTATGATTGCGATGACCCAACTATTCTGGGATGGCTTTTATCTAACCCAAGTTATTCGGGATATTTGGATTATTCCCCCATAATTGTACCCGATGCTCTGCGTCTTGATTGGGGCGCAGAGGTTGAGAATTGAACTGGTCGGCTAAGATGGTTAGTTGCAGTTTGAGATTGTGTTCTCACACTTGGAAAGACTTCTTAAATGAAGATTCTAAGTTGTTCGGCTGAGATGGTTGGCCACGAATTTTGATGGTGCCCCACACTTTGGGAAATACTTTTTAAACGAAGTTTCTATTAGGTTTTGTCCATTAGGCCTCTAAAGAGCGCATAGTTGGGGGTACGCTAATAAAATTTCTTTTCTAAAAAACTGAAGTGCGTCTGTCAATCAATGATCTTTGGTTTTATTTTCAAATGATAATGCGCTTCGAAATTTGAACCAAGCCATGAATATCTTTCAACACCATTTCACTTTATCACTTCAACTACTCGAAGTATTGGGAGCTCTTACCTTAACTTTAATGTGTAAGTTCTCTCTTTCTTTGCATCTTTAGTATTTCTCGTAATGGTTCCTCGAATTTCTTAATTTTTTTTCTCTTTTTCCTTCTGTCTGTAAAAAAATTATTTAAAAAATGGTTCACTTAATAAAAGAAAGAATTTTGGAAGAGTTCAGGGACAATTATTCTATCCTCCCGAGTAACCATAGAATTCACTCATATTCCGATTGATTTGCTACAACATTGAAGATGGCCACTGGATTCATACCATATTTGTGGATGAAAGGGGGTATAATCAACTGTTCTTAGAATTTTGTGAATTTTTCCACATTGTTCCTACCCAGTGTTATACAAACACACGAAGAATCATAAATGGCATCCACAGAATAAATGAATAGTATGGGACCTAAATTGGGATCTCAGAATTCAGATATTATTATTCGTAGTCAAAGACGACTGATAATATCTTTTATTTGAAGGCAAGAAAGGTTGATAGAGTTTTGGTTTATAATCTCCACGATTATAATAAGAGGTATTGGAATTGCGTTTTTATCACCAGAAATTAAAAACATCCACCCATTTCCCAGGGTGATGAAGGATATGGAGGGTTTTTATGTCCCGCCAGAGGGAGGATAATAGGTTAGTATTGCCTTGTCATTTTCTTCCCTTTTATCCCCTTTTCTTTTTCTTTGTCCGCTTGTTAGTTAGTTGAACTAAAAATTAATTCTTTGCCTTATCATTTGTTTTCTTAAGTGGGTTAAAGAGGTCGTTTCAATCACAAGGAGATTATTAAAGTTTAAAATCTAAAGAGGCTGTCAGTTCTAGGTGGAGAGAATATTAGGTCGGCGTCCTTTTTGATCGAGTATAATAATTCCATATCTATATTTATAGCCAGGCCTATGGATTCTTTTCCTAAAATACCAGTTCCTTCTACAAGTCGGGGTCTTCTAGAACCTCCAACTCGTCTTCATCCGAGCTTGTGAATGTGAACACTATTTCAATGACTAAAGAGGAGGTCATGCCCCCCCAAAAGAAACCTCACTCTTGTGGATTACTCCGACCTTCCCACTTACTCAAAATCAAAGGTTTCAAAAAGGAAGGATGTTGGAGGCCCTTTCGGGCTTATTACTTTGGTGGACTCCCTCGAGCAAGACAGGGTGAAGCAGGATAAAGCCATTATTTCTTCGTCTGCTACTATTACTACCAGGAAAGTGGATGCCCCCAATGTGGGCAAGGGACATCAAATCATGTTGGGGGCCAATAATCCATCTTTAGCCCCTGGTATACAAAGGGGGCCGTGCTGGTGTTAGACCAAGAGTAGGTCGACAGGCTGCCTTTAGATCAACTGTCTTCTCATTCACGCAGGAATTATCCGTAGTAAGCTTAGTAATTATTTATTTATTCTTTCTTATTTTTGGTCATCGAGATGATTTGTTTTTACCTTTATTGTTTTTAAAAGATTTTGTTACCATTCTCAACAGAGGTTCCAACCTAGATAAGGCCAAGAACAACCTATCAAAGGCGCTAAAAAAATTAACAGAGTATTTGGTTGCTTCCAGGAGGGAACATAAGGATGAGAAGAGGTCCACTAACTTAAAAGTTGTCAAGTTAAAGAAATAGTGCAATCAACTCAGGAATAAGCGCAATACATTGAAGGAGGCTAGCAAAGATCTTGCTCGTATTTTTGCAGCGACCATAGATGAGGCCTTTGACCGTTAGTACATGGAGGCCTTTGTCAGGCCAAGAAATAACTGGCTTTCATTTTAAAGTCAAATGTTAAGAAAGGCTTTCATTTAAAAGTACATGGAGGCCTTTGACCATTAGTTAAGCCCAATTTTTCTTTGGAATCTAAGCTATTTATGGAGCATCATCCAAGTTCTCTACCAAGGGAGGAAGAACGCAGTTAGGCAGAGGCTACTACTGGTCAAGAAATAGGGGGAGCTAACCAGGGAAAAACTCCAAATCCTCGAGAGCAGGCGAAGAAAAAAGAGGGTCAAAGTTTATTAGGATTAGCTTAACTCAAAGACCTTTGTACGTTTATGCTTTTGAATGTTTGTAAGGGCTTGCCCCACTTTTGATATGAAAAGTTTCCAACGTTCAAAATTATATCTTTTTGTTCTTGAATGTTTTTTTTAGTCTTGTAGCTCAAAAATATAACTGTACGGGTCCAGCCTCTTCCAGATATTGACCATCTGGATATAGCACTTGATCGAGAAGCCAATAATCAAGCTCGTGGTGCTTTCATCTCTGTTTGATGATCTCTCCAAAAAATAATAAGTGCTTTTGAAGAGAAGTCTTGTTTATCCATTAAGTTAAAGAGTGATGCTAATAATGTCAACGTTGTTGAGGAGCTTTTGTAAAACGAAAATATCTCTAAAAGGGAGAGGCTAAAAAAAGATGAGGAGGACTTAAGGATGGGGCGATCAAACTTGGCCTTGTCCATGGAATAATGAAATTAAAATATCTCTTTAGGAAGGATCCTCGCACAGTTTGGGCCTCTGCTTATGATAGACGGATAGCACCCCTCTTAAACTGGATGAATCCAAGCAAGTGGCATATAAACATGATTGATTGAATGCCCTAATCATTATAAAGGTGCTAAAAGACTCTGAGCTTTGGTACTCGTGCTAAGTGGAGTGTCTTTTACAGTCATCCTCCATTCGGGAGTGATGAGAGTTGGATTCCCCTTGATGTTGTTCCCATTCAACTAGAGAAGAATTACTTATGAGTTCATGATAGAGATGATAATTTTAGGCCAGATCTTAATGACAAATTAAGGGTCACGATTACCGAGATAATAACTCATCAAGGGTGGTCGTTGTACTTAGGACTGCATTTTATAACCCTGGTAATGTATAATCCTTTTCTGTAAAATGATTACTTTGTGAAATTCCACAATTTTCATTTTCCTATTTCTTATGCCGAGCATGTTTTTACTATTTGTCTTACTTTAGATTGTGTCGTCATACAACCTTAGACCTAGAGTAAACTTTGGTGAAGATGCACCTGGTCATAGGTAAATCCACCCGTTCAGAATTTTCAGCCGACCACAATCGGAACGCTTAGTGCCTAGAGATCCCCCTTAGATCTTTTGCTTATCTGGGCAATTCATAATGCTTTCGTGTTTTTCATGTCTAAACTATTTAACCTTTAGATTATAATTAAGTGTAATTATACTAAGGCATTCATGTCATTCTAAGGTATTCACATCAATGACCAGGATCTAAAGGTCGGATGTAATGATGATTAATGAAAAAAAAGTTTATTTGGCATTTGGAAAAAATTATGGAACAATAAAGAAGTTAATTGTATTAATTAAACTTGCACTTTGATGCACCTGAATTATTCCAAGAAACATAAACAAAAAGTTGAAATTTGTGAGAAACAAACTTGCGAGAAACAAACTTGTTGGAAATAAAAGTTCCTAAGATTGGCCGCATTTCAGGTTCTCGTGATCTCTCTTCCCTCAATTGTTTCCAAATGGTAGGTTCCTTTCATATCATCCCTAATGATTTTGAATGGTCCTTCCCATTTGGGACCTAACTTTCCATTTGAAGGCTTTTTGGCATTATCGAGAAATTTTTTGAGGACGTAATCTCCGACTTGAAATCTTTTTCGGTTAACGCCTTTGTTATATTTCTTAGACAAACATTGTTAGTAAGGATGTTCACGGGTCAGTTCGGGTCAATTTTGGACCATAATTCAAACCGAACCGATTGGTTCGATTTTGGAAAAAGTCAACCGAAATCGAACTGACAATGGGAAAAACCATCGGTTTCGGTTCATATCGATTTCGGTTCGGTTCAATTTTTTGGCGATTTTCTATTTTGGCTATTTTTTTAAGGTCGATTTTTGGTTTTGGTCGGTTTTTGAGTGTGTTTAATGATTTTTGGATATAAAAATATAAGTTATTTAGTTTTTTTTAATATAAATATTGGTTTCAGGTCGGTTCGGTTTGAATCGATTTTTCCCATGTCTAAACCGTCAATCGAATCGACATGGTCAGTTTTTTATGTTCGTAAATCGTAGGCCGAACCAGGATAAAAAATCTCGTCGGCTTTGGTTTAGTTCGGCACGGTTCGGTTCAATTTTTAGGCTGGTCGATTTTTTTGCACACCCTTAGTTATTGGTAGGAAGCTAACTTAATCAAGGCTTGTTCCCTTCGTTCGTCTGCTAGGACGAGCTCCGTCCTTAGGATTTCTCGATTCAAGTCTCGATCAACAACCGTGGTCTTCATTGTTGGTAATCCATCTTTGGGAGGGATAATGGATTCCTTTCTATAAGCTAAAATGTAGGGGGTTTCCCCAGTTGATCTTCTGGTCGTGGTTTGGCGTGCTAAAAGGATATGTGGAAGCTCATCCACCCAAGAATCTTTTGCCTTCTCTAGTCTTTTCTTCATGCCATCGAGCATTGTATTCTTGGAGGCCTCGACTTGTCAATTTCTTTGAGGGTAGGCTACTGAGATAAAGTGGTTCTTAATATTGTGGTTATCACAGAAGCTTTGGAACTGTCCACTTTCAACTTGCATCCCATTGTCTGTGATAATCACTCTTGGTAAGCCAAAATGAGTCATTATGTTCCTCCAAATAAATCTAATCGTATCAGTATCTCTCATATTCTCTAATGGCTTTGACTCAATTCACTATCTGAAATAGTCTTTGTCGACCAGTAGATGTTTGTAATTTCTGGTGCTATAGGTAGTGGGCCCACAATGTCCAAACTTTATTGAGCGAATGTCCATAGGCTAGTTAATGATCTCATGTCATTGGAAAGCTGGTGGAGCATGGGAGAGAACATTTGAAACTTCTCGCACCTTCTCACATAAGGGATTGCATCTTTCTCTATATACGATCACCAGTATCCTTCCTTAATCTCTCTAAAGGACAAAGATATTGCTCATGTGTGGCTTCCGCAGATACCATCATGGATCTCGTACAAGATTTGGTCGATGTCATTTGAGTGAATGCATTGAAGGTAGGGTCCCGTGAAAAACCTTCTATAAAGTTTTTCTTCATGTGATAGGTATAAATGAGTAGCTTTTGTCCAGACCCGATGGGCTCGTTTCTTGTCGGTTGATAGGCCATCTTCTTATAAATAAGCACTGGTTGGATTCATCCAACTAGGAATTCTATAAACTACAAGGGCTTGTTCGGTGACCACTAGTTTTAAAATACTGGGCTTAGCAAGGATTTATACTTCAATGATTCTTTTAAGATCAGAGTCCATTATTGACCCCAAGCGGCTAAGGCATCAACATGACTATTATTTCCCTTGGGGAATTATTGAATGTGGACCCTTTCAAACATGTGCGTTAAGTCTTTGGTGACCTTCAAATATGTTGAAATTCGCTCATTTTTAGCAATGAAGTCTCCCATCACTTAGTTTGACACTAGCCTTAAGTCTCAATATATGTCGTGGTGGCTCGCACAAACTGAAGGCTTTTTGCAACCCGACGATGAGGGTTTCATATTTGGATTCATTGTTAGAATATTCAAAGCCAAGTTTGATACCTTATTCGATCATGGTATTTTTGGGAGAAATGAGTATAAGCCCCACTCCTGCCCCTCTTGAGTTAAAGGCACTATTTACATAGAGAGTCTACTTTTTGGATTGGCAAAACTCTTATTTGATAAGCTGATAGGATAAGTCATTGTTGTTAGGTCCTCCTATTCTTGTTAACTCGACAATGAAGTCTTCCAATAATTAACCTTTGATCGTGGTTCTTGGATCAAACCTTCCAAGTTTAACTGACTATTTAGACATCCATCAAGACAGGCTGGCTTTCCTGAGGACTACTTTGAGCTAAAAAGAGGTGATGATAATGACTAAGTGAGCCTCAAAATAGTGCTTTAATTTTTTCGAAGCAACAACTTGAGAGTAGGCCAACTTCTCAAGTGGAAGGTGGTGTTGAGCAGCGTCTTGCTGATGTAGTAAATAGGGGATTGCTGGCCTTCTTTTTTGCATATTAAGGCAAAGTTGACTGTGTGATCGGATATCGCTAGATTATAGTAAAGTGGGTCTCCTGGATTAGGGATTGAAAATATAGAAGGTTGACTAAGGATCCAGGGATCTTTGGCCACATTTATCTTCATCATATAGTATCTAAGGATCTTAAAAGTCTTTTCTATATCCTACATATGGTTGAGTTTATACTTTCTCTTGACAAGCATGTTATCTATGTACACCTCCAACTATTGGTTGAATATTTTGGTGACCAACCACTGATATGTATCTCTTACATTCTTGAGACTAAAGGGAATGATTTTGTAACAGTACAGGCCGAGAGTGGTGATGAATGAGGTCTTATCTTAATTGGGGCCTAATAATAAGAGTTGGTGGTACCCTGAGTATGCATTTAGTAAACTCATTGATTCGTGACAGGTTGTAGCATCGACCAATTAGTCGATCTTTGGCAAAGGAGAGTTGTCTTTGCGATAAGATTTGTTGAGATTGGTGACGTCTACCCATACTCTCCAATTTTCATTATTCTTCTTTACCATTACCGGATTTGATATCCATTTTAGGAATTAAACTTATTTAATGGACCTTGCCTCCAGAAGTTTTCCTACCTCTACTTTCACGGCCTTTTCTTTTTTTTTTCGAGGTGGTTTAGTGGTGGGCCTTCTGTGTAATCGGTGGATAAGTCGGGTCCACGTGAAGTTGGTGGCACATGACTTTGGGGTTGATACCATGCATGTCGTATGGATGCCAAGAAAACACATATTTGTTTTCCTTCAGTAAAGAAATCAACTCTTCGCTTTCTTGATCGGTGAGCGTGGTGCCGATTAGAAATTTTTTCTCTAGATGAGATTATTCGAACACTACCTCTTGTAATGGTTCCATGACTCTGTCTGCAAGGTCCACCCTTGTATTTTATACTTTCTATCAGTCATACTTTAGTTACCATTTAAATAATGTGGCTCACTCTTTGGCTGCCTCAGAGATGATCTTTTTCTCTTTTTTCTTTTTCTGCTTAGGCCTAATAGTAGCAATAAGGCATTGCCGAGCAATGAATTAGTTTTCCCTAATCTCCTATATCCCACAGTTCGTGATGCAATTGAGCTTCTGGTGGTAAGTGGAGGTGATAAATTCATAGCGTGTATCCTTCCTCTTTCAAAGATATCATTGTAAGGAGAATCAATGTCTATAACTAAGAACTTGATCAGCTTTGAGATGTTCCCTATTCGGATAGGCAGGAACACCTTTCTCAGCGGTATAGTCATCTTTCCGGTGAAGTCAATCAAAAGGATGGTAAACGCTTACAACTCTTCTATCTTGAGATTAAGTTTGTCAAATAACTCTAAATAAATAACCTCAGAGGATCTCCCTGATCGACAAGTAATTTTTCTATGTTCCAGTTTATAATCCTAAGGGTGATTATTAATGCATCATGATGAGGATTACTAACTCTGATAAGGTCATCCTCCATGAAGACTATGTGTTTGTTATAATTTATGTCTTTTGATCGCCGAAGTTTGCTCGTCGGACTCTTGGCGGGTTCGATTAAAAGCCCTCCATTATCACAATAACTTTCTTGATATCAATCCAAACAGTGCCACCTTGGATCTGTTTAGTATTTGATGCACTGTGGATGACACCGAACTCACATCCTAATTCATCTTCTAGGAAATTATCTGGATTTTTGTCGTTGTTTATTAGGACTTGGTGCCCTTTCTTTTTCGCATAGTTACTTAGATGTCTAGCTTGGGCTAATTCTTCTAGATGGGACTTGATGTCTTTTTAATTATTTGTTTTAAGCCCGTTAACCTTATGATACGTGCATCTAAGTGCATTATTTATCTTTGGGGGGGGGGGGGGGGGCATATTCTTTGTCCACTTGAGGAATTGATGGTCCTTAATTTTCTTCAGGATCTTGTAAATCGATTCTTTGAACACTGTGTTAACTGGTTGGAAAGCCTTAGTAGGATCTTCCGTATCCCCATTCTTAGATCCTCTCTTTTTCCTCTTGCTCCCTTCTTGGGGGCATTTTTTCTGTCATTAGTTTGGTCACCTTCGTGAATCTGTGATGGTGACCACATCTTTCACCTTGGTGTATTTTTCTATTTGATACATGAGGTCATCGATGGTGTCAACCTCCTTCTTGGTGAGAGATTGATGAAAAATAGAGTTGTTGGGAAGGCCTATCTTAAATGAGGCTATAATGACCTACTCCGAGTAGTCATCAACCTTATTGTATGCCTCCCAGCATCTTATAGTGTATTCTTGCAAGGATTCTTGAGGCTTCTTCCTCATCGTGAGGAGAGAACCCATTCTCTTTCGATGGGAGCTGCTGGTGATGAAGCATGCAGTGAATAATTCGATAAGCTACTTAGAATTATTGATGGACCTAATAGAAATATCTCAAACCATGTTTGAGCTATATCCTCCAGGATGGAGGGGAATATGCAACACTTAAGGGTGTGGTAGTGATTTTATAGGGTCATGTCTTATCTGCACTAACGCACGTGGTTAATGGGGTCGGTCTTTCCATCACAAATTTTGAAATCGGAGTTAAAGACTTCTTCGGGGGCTCTTTCTCCTCAATCTCCTTTAAAAAGGGGGACTGTATTTGAGTGTTGAAGGCCCTCCTCATCAGATTTAATTTTATTTTGAGAATCATACGCGATCACTAATCCCTCTCCTAAGAAGATTATGAATATCGTGTCTATGATTCCCTTCCTCTTGATTTTGTCTCATCGGATCACTCTCGTGCTTGGAGTGCTCTTGATCGCGATGCGAACTCCTTCCTCGTCTATGAGTTTTACTCGCTTGAGGGATGGGTGTCCAGACACGGCACTTGCATTTGTCTCCGCGGATCTCTCTTTCCATCCTTTCTAGGAATCATTGGAGACGTGCATTTTCCTCCACTTGGAGGCGTGTGTCTTCCTCTTACTAGTGGATCCATTGTTCATTTGCAGAGATCAACCGTGAGATCTGAGTGGATCATGGCTTATCGTTGCTTTTTTCAGAGGGTTGTTCTTGTGGGCAGTAATGCGCATGAGGAACACATTGACTCCTATTGGGGTGGATTTCAAACCTCACTCTAGGTGGTGGAAATCCACCCTACTAGTGGCCATTGCCTGGAAGAGGCGTACTGTGGGGGTGAGACATGATTGTCTGTTGGATTTAACTAATTTAGGGAGAGAAAATTAGTTTCCCACAAATGGGCTAATTTTAGGTGCAATTATTCCACAAATAATAATCCTAGATAGTTAATGGTGAAAAGAAAGAAACCAATCTCACAAGATAATTATTTGTGTGGTTTGGCAATGGCCTACATCCACGGGGTGTTTCACTATTCTTATTAAACTTTTCTTTATTGATATTAAGAATTACCTACCCCTTTTCCCTGGGGTAAGGGTTACATCTATAGGGAATGGAGAGATCAAGTTGTGTAGGTTTTTTCTTGCTTGTTGATATACTCGTTGCTTGATTGTGCTCATCTCTTCCTGAGATCCACACAGTTGGAAATAATATTGGTGTTTATCTATGATTGAGATCCTTACCCAACGATTGTGATCCTTACCTAACTGTTCGGATTATTCCCCCATAATATTAGAGAACGTTTAGATAGAGGATTAGCCAATACTGAATGGTTCCGTTTATACCTGAGTACAAAAATCTTGCATCTTAGCAATGCAGGTTCAAATCGTTACCCTTTACTTTTAGATTCTCTTCCTTCGACTTTTAAATATTCACCTCGGTTTATATACCATTAGGAGTGGTATAAATATGATTCTTTCCAGCAAGTAGTCAAGAACTGATGGTCTTCTTTAGTGTTTAGATCATGTGTGTAAAGATTTATGCGACATGCTACTTATCTTAACTTCTCGCATATGGGAAAAAATAGAATTTAGGTAAGATGTCTCATAATATTCATACATTACAACAACACATACAATAGATTAGAGATCCTATAAAAACTCACCCGATACAATATCTTTTGTCTCAAGAAACCAATATTCAACACAAATTAACTGAGTGTATTCGCCTGGAAAGTATATATTGGCAAAATAAAACTAAAAATCACTTTAGCAGGAAATATTAAAAAAAAAAAATTCATGCTTGTGTTACTCAACAATGACGTAATAATAACATTTTGGCTATTTATAATCATTCTTTCGCTTAGTTTAATGACTCTCGTAAAATATAAGAACAATTTTGTATGATGTTTATAACTCCTCTCATCCTCCTTTACCAAATTCTGAATTTAATTTTCCTAAGTTAACTATGAATTATATAACATTTATGTAAGAGACTATATCTGATTTAAAAATTACACAAGCTCTCGATAAAATTTCTTCTAACAAAAGTCCAAGGCCGGATGGGCTAACATTTGAGTTTTTTAAAAACCATTGGCGTATTGTTGGTACGTATGTAATTAATATAATCAAAATAATTTTTACCAATTTTCATTTACTTCTAGAAATTGATCACACTTACTTAATTTTTATACCTAAAATTAATCATCCAACTCAAGTTAAGAATTTTCGTCCCATCGATTTATGTATTGTGATTTACAAATTAATTACTTCTATTTTGATTTCTCGCATGCGGCTTATCTTATAATCACTTGTGTCTCCTTACCAGAATGCATTTATTCTTAATAGACACATCCAAGATATTAATCTTATTCTGCATGAGATTTTACACACTATATAAATCAAAGTCTAATCAAGGTGCAGTAGCTTTAAAAATAGATTTATCTAAAGCATATGACCAAATGGAGTGGCCTTTTATACAATGGGTTCTTAAACAATACTATTTTACATGCTTTTGGATTTCTTGTATTATGGAATGTATCACAACTCCATCTTTAACTCTAATTAACGATCATATCGGTCCTATTTTCCACCCTTTACGTGGACTTATTCGGGGGACCCTCGGTCGCCTTATCTCTTCATTTTGATTTTAGATGTCCTTTTCTTTCAACTTGAGTTGGATAGTTTATCCAAAAAATTTACCACGTAAGAACCTCTAGATATGACCCTCTTATTCCTTCCCCGGCCTTTGCAAACAACTGTATTCTTTTTAACCAAATTCCAAAACTTTAAACTTTTTTAATAGTCATCTACAATATTTTTATTTAATTTTGGGCAAACTATTAATAAGCGCGATCATTTTTAGTCCTCATACTCCTAGAAATATAGATGTTGTACTTTGCTATAATGACAAGTGCCCTTGTCCAATCTACGGGTGGTCTCGAGTTCGAGATATGGGAGCAACCTCTCCATATATGGGGGTAAAGCCAGCTGATATCCGCCTCTTCTAGACCCTGTAGTTAAGAGGGAGCCTTGTGCTCTGGATACGACCTTTTATACTCCCAAAAATATCCAAAATAATAATTTCAGCACCCTAGGTTCTAATATACAACGTGGACCATATAAATATCTTTGATTTCCTCTTAATACAGGTAGAGTTACGAAGAAACTTTTCAAGGATTTAATTGATCAAATGGAAAAACGTTTACACACTTGGTATAACATGTTCTTATCGTACGCAGGTCATACAACCCTTGTTAAAGCTGTTACAACATCCGACTCATCTTATGTTATGTCTACTTTCCAAATTCCAAAAATATATTAAATAAGTTACAACAGCATATAAAATCTTTTTTGTGAAATTCTTCTCCAACTACAAATAAATGTTCAACTATACCTTGGATCACTATTAGTCTTCCTAGACATCTTGGCGGGCAGTGGCGGAGCTCTTTTACTATTGGGGGTTGCAAGTTCCTACCCTAGCATTCGGAAAAAAAATTTAGACAAAAAAAGATAATATCAGTAGGAGAGCCGCTAAACCATATTTATTCATAAAAAAGTTATATATAATATGTTTAGATAAAACTGATAACATCCGTAGAAGGGATATTTCTTCCCCCACTTCCCCCACTTGCCCATTTGTCTTGACTCTTATACTCTTTAACAATTTCATTTCCCCCATTTCCCAACGACAACACAATAACATATTCTTAAGAGAAAGTTGCTCTATTTTTCATTTGTCCGTCACTGCCTATCTTAACCCCATTTGTCCGTCATCTACCTGCCACTGCTATTTGAGGGAGTCTCCCTATTTTACAAGGTAATATTTTTATACGGTTAACCTTTTTTTAGCTTTAGAGATTGTTCATATTATTTTTTTTGTTTTCTTAAAGTTGGATTAAATTTGTTGAAATAATTTTATTTCCAGTCTTTATATGGATTAATTATTGTTGTTACTTAGATTAAGGTTTGAATTAATATTGTTGTTATTTAGATTATGATTTGAATTGATTTCGTTCTTATTTAAATTAGGGTTTGAATTAATATTTTTTTTACTTAGATTAGGGTTTGAATTAAGACATTATTTCTTATTTCAGCTATGGAAAATATTATAAAAGAACTTGTGATAATATTTCCAATGATATGGTGCCACCAATCGAAAATATTGATGTCCAAACGGAACATATATCAAAGAAGATAAGTCAAAGTCGAATTATCAAATCTTTCCTCTGATCTTAGTTTAAGACCTCCTATTTCATATTATGATCCAAATGATCAAGACGATGTTAGACGAGCATATTTGCAAATGGGTCTTTGTCAACCTTCAATGCATGTGTTTACTCAAACACTTATTGGTAGCAAGGTTCGTCATTTTAATTCAATGTGTTTCACCGAATTCAGGAGTTGGTTGGAGTATAGTGTAAAGGGTGATGCAGCATTTTGCTTATAGTGCTATTTATTTCGTTCAAAGACCGTGGGCAGAAATAAAGGAGATGTTTTTGTAAGGAGTGGATATAATAATTGGAAAAATAAATGAAGACTTCAAGAACATGTTGTTTCTGATACGCATATTTTCTCTATATGAAGGGTCAAAATTTATTGAAGCAAAATCAGCACATTAAGACACTTTTGGACAACCAATCGAAGGAGTGTCAGGTTGAGTGTCGTCTACGGTTACATGAGACTATTGATGTTATTCGATTTCTACCACGACAAGGGCTATCTTTTCGTAGACACGATGAATCAGAACGCTCGATAAATAGGGGAAACTTTCTTTAACTTTTGCAATGGCTAGTGGATATGAACGATGAAGTAAATAAAATTTAACTAAAAAATGCTCCAGGAAATCATCAATTAACATCACCGGATATTCAAAAAGATGTTGTAAATGCCATTGCTAGTGAGATAAGCAATGAAGTCTTAAAAGATCTAAATGGTGAACCATTTTTTATATTAATTGATGAAGCTCGTGATGTATTGGTCAATGAGCAAATGGCCATTGTGTTGCGGTATGTGGACAAGGTGGGTTTTGTGATGGAAAGATTTCTAGGCATGGTACATGTTCTTGACACCACGATAATTTCACTAAAAGCTTTAATTGATAAATTTTTTAACAAAAATAATTTGAGTGTGAAAACTTATGTGGTCAAGGTTATGACGGGGCAAGTAACATGCAAGGTGAGTATAACGGACTGAGATCACTTATTTTTAGGGAGAACAAGTCGGCATTCTATGTGCATTCTTTTGCACACCAACTTCAATTGGAACTTGTTCATGTTGCAAAAGATTTGAAGCATATTGATGAATTCTTCGTCTTAGGTAATAATTTGGTTAATATTATTGGGGCATCATGTTAGAGCTGAGACATTCTCCGAGAGAAAGAGGCTGAGCGGATTTTTAAGCAACTAGAAAGTGGTGAGATATCAAGTGGTCGGGGGTTAAATCAAGAGACTATGTGATACACGGTAGGTCTCACATTATGGCATATTAGTAAATTTGATTGTTATGTTTGGATCCGTGCTTGATGTCCTTCTAAATTTGGTGGAACATGCTACGAACAAAAACAGGTGAAGCATTAAATTTGATCAAATCGATGCAATCTTTTAATTACTTATTCACCTTTCATTTAATGAGAAATGTACTTGCAATCACTAATGAACTTTCAAAAGAATTGCAACGAAAAGATCAAGACATTGTAAATGCTACCACTGTAGTTAAATTTTCCAATTCTCGTATGAAAAAGATGAGAGATTGTGGATAGGATAGTTTGTTGATTGAAGTATCTTCTTTTTGTATGAAATATGGTATTGTCGTTCCTAATATAGAAGATACATTTAGTCTTTTGGGAAGATCAAGACGAGGACCAGGGATAAAAAATTTACATCATTACCAAGTTGCTTTGTTTTGCCTATGTATGGATAAATAACTTGTTAAGCTTAATAATCATTTTGATGAGGTGAATTTAGAATTGCTTTTATGTATGTAATCCTTAAACCCAAGTAATTCATTCCCTGCTTTTGATATCGTACAATTGGTTCATCTCTCTGAATTTTATCCCGATGATTTCACGGGACAATAACGTATAGTTCTTCGAGATGAGTTAAAATTGTTTGAATTATGAAATAAAATGAGGACTTTCTTTAAGTGGAGGGTATACGTGGGTTGGATAAGAAGATGGTGAATAAAGGAAAACACATTGTGTATGGTTTAGTTTATAAACTTATTAAGTTGTCATTAATCCTTCTCGTTTCTACCGCTACTATCGAGAGAGCATTTTCGGCTATGAATATTATGAAGATTGATTTAGAAATTGCATGGGGAATGGTTGGATAAGTGATAGTTGTATGACATACATTGAAAAATATATTTTTGATGGCATTGTCAATGACGAATTTTGAATCGCTTTCAACAAATGAAGACCCGGAGAGAAAGATTGTTGGATGTTTTTGTTCATGAGGGTGTATTTGACAGCCTTCTACTTTTGTATGAAAAATATTTATTTCATATTTTTTGGTAATGAAGTATGTTTGCAAGGTTTGTTACGATACTATAATATTTTTTTTTTATTAATATGATGTTGATTTTTTATGCAATTTATTTGGGAAAAAACTAGCCAACAAGATCCCCCCCCCCCCCCAATCAAAATCCTGGTTTCGTTATTGTTGGCGGGTTAGGCATTCGGGATTTACATATTTTAGACGAGGCATTTATGCATAAAATTCTGTGGAAAAGTTTTACCCAATCCAATAATCTATGGAGCGATATTCTTAAACAAAAATAATTTCCACATTTGGACTTGGGACAAGCCACGTTCACTAATAATTCATCCTAATTTTGGAAAAATATTCGACCTCAAATCCCTAAATTTTTTTCATATATTAGATCAATTATTTGGATTGTAAATATAACTTTGGGTTACCATCCTTGGGTTACAAATTTTCCTTTGGCTGACCTATATGACACCATTCCATTTTCATTTCTCCAACAATGTGTAAATTACTTTAATACTTAATATAATACCTGGAACATCTCATTTCTTTTGACATTCCTCCTTATGGCAGTTATATATGATATTAGGCGTATTCTTTATCCACCACATTCTATTCTATATAGGATTTTAAAATTTTGGTGGCCATTTTACTATCAAATCTACGTATTAATAGCTCACACATAGTATTGACTCTTTATCCACGCCAAATTTACCATGGAATTAACTCAAAAAAATTAACTGCATTCCAAAACCTAAATTTTTTCCTTGGTTCCTATATCACAAAGCATTTCATACCACTGATATTTCATATAATTACCATAAACTTTCTTCCCCTTTATTCTCACTGTATTCTTTCTCGGATCATAAGAACTACATTTTTAATGAGATTCCAGCTTTTTGCAACCTTAGATTACTTCATCTGATACCAAATCTTCAAACCGCATCTTTACTCCTGCATTTAAAGATGTTTTATGTGCCTTACCCAAACAATAAAAAACATTAATAACTCTTTACAAAATATGCAACTCTTGGAATTTTAGAAACAAAGTAATATTTTAAAATCAACCAATTAATACAACCCTTTTCAAAAAATTTCCCTCCACACAGATTACACAACTCAAGAATGCACAAAGAAGTTTCTCACTAATCTCTCCTACTGTGCATCATTTTCTTTAAGTCAGATGGTAATACCCACCTCCTCATTTTCTCAATCTTAATACAAATGGTGTACACTCGCAAGTTACTAAATAGACAACTACGGGGTTCTTTTCTGAAACTCTATGGGTAATTTTATGAGAGCCTTTACATAAAGATTGGATGTACTACATCGGTGATGGATTAGCTTTGGGCAATCAAACTGGAATTAATATTTCAATCAAAAAAGGTTTTGGAAATCCTATCATTGAAATATATTCCCATCTTAGTTCTTTTATGATTTACAAAAGCATGGCGATTCATCCCTACCACCAAACTTTGATCAGGGAGATCTATGATAAAATTAAACTCTTACTTCGGGCACATCTATTTTTGCTATAGGGAAGCTAATACTTGTGGTAACGTGTTAGCAACATTTCATATAAATAGGGTTTTTTTTAACTTATACTTCTATTATCCTCCTTTTTTACTTCCATTAATATGCAAGAACTTTTGTAGCTTGACTAGTTCTCTTGTAACAAGGAGTAACCAAACTTGTACATTAAATCTTACGTAATAAAGCTTCCCTTTTCGTTAAAAATAGGGATTTCTACCTAATTTTAAAGGTGTTCACATGGATATATCTTTTTAATCTCCTCAATGGAGTCGTCTAATTTGGTTGATCCATGTAACAAAAGCTAGCATATGTAGAAATTTTGTACTTAATACTAAAAAATATTTGTATAATGCTATTTTTTGTTACATGAACACATCAAGTTGACATGTAATATGATTAATCACGAATTTTCAATTGCCTGCCAAAAACATCTCATAAGTCATCAAAAGATATACCTTTCACCACAAAATCAAGCACCCACACGGTCAAAGTTATATAAACTACTTTTGAACGAAAAAAATCATTTTTTCAATCTTCTTTCTCTCTTTAACTTGTATCCTCTCAACTCTCAAGAACAAAAACTCTTGATACACAAGAACCAAACAAAAAAGACAAGGAATGAGAATAATAAAAATAAGCGCCTCGCCAACTAGACTCTCCTCATTTATCACAAAGGTTGGTACATTCATTACAATCATATCTGAAACCCTAAGGTGATTCCTAAAAACATGTTAATAACATATTTGAACCTAAAAAACCCTACATTGGTATTGTATATGTTATGAATAAAAAAAAGATCAAGACTAAGAATGTAAATAATGTTTGAACGAGTTTAGAGCATTTTTTTAAAATTTACCTCGGCAACAATAACCTCAACACCACAATTCTGAACAGGAATACCTACTTCGGCACTATGATGTCGAACAAATATGATACTATTGGCATAATGATAACGACGAGGGGATTTAGGAAGTACACTTTTTGAAAACCCCATAACACCCAAAATCTTGAACCATTCGACATTTACCACTGTTTCGTCAAAATTTTTGCCAAAAGAAATTTCATCGAAATTAGTTCAACATTATATTATCGATAAATCATACATATTTTGGAATCTTTCTGTCGATCAATATACTTTTACCGATGGGTCCTTTTTTTGGCATTAAGAAACCAATGGACTTTGACAAATACATACATATTTCTTTATTGTGGGTTAAAACATAGGCAATGTGTCTATATCAGATAAGGTTATGCCTACAAAGGCCAAGTCCCAAAGTACAAGGAGGTAAACACCTACGGCTTCAGATCGGAAGCGATGAGAGAAAACTATGAGTGCTTCTAGAAAAAAATAAAATTTAGGTAAAGATTAGTGGTTCTAATAGGGATGATATTATATATAAGGCAAGTGGAAGTGGTGAAAGACATGGCGTAAAAGAGAGGGTTGTGGAAGAGAGGAGTGAGGGTGAAGTTGAAGCCAATGCAAGTGAGAGTGAAAAGAAGAGTGAGAGTGAAGAAAAAAGTGAAAGTGAAGGTGAGAGTGAGGTTAAGAGTGAACATGAGCAGGTGGACGAGGAGAGTGAGCATGAGAGTGATGGTGGTAGTGAACCTGAGAAAGTAAGGAAGGGTAAGAATATACAATCATAAGTTGTCAATAAATGTAATGGAAAGTTTGTTGAAGATGTTGGTAGGCCTAAGGATGGGAAAATTTTGAAGCATTTCAATCACCATGTAGCATATGCCATATGACGTGGAGTTGTGAGTATTTTATGTTATTATGTAGTTGAATCCGTAATTGTTTATAGTTTTTCATCTAATGTAACTCTATTCCATTTCATTATGCAGGATCATGTTTGTTTTAAAATCCATCCTTTCATAAAAATGAGGGAGTGTGACTGGACCAAAGAACACCTCGAAGTAAAAAATCATTGGGGGTTCTAGATTAGGCCATTTATCGAAAGTTTACTCATATCTATAAGTGATTTTGTAGAGAGATGGGAATCGGAGAAAAACACATTTCATCTACCGTTTAGTGAGATGACAATAAAAACACATTTCGGATACTGGTAGTGGGACATCCCATATATGGAGGGGAAGAACCGGCTCGACCACAAAGGATGTCGATTTGCAGATGGTGTCCAAGTGTTTAGATATTCGTATCGATGAGGTAAGGTCCAAGTTCCATGATAGTTGGGTTGTGCGATTGGATTGAGTAAAGCGTTAAAGGAGAACCCCACGAGAGTAAAGATTGAACAAAATATGTGGGGGTATCTACTATTTTGGTTGGGTTGTATGGTGCTACCTGAGAAGACAGGCCATAAGATATCAATTCAATATCTTCACAGTTTTAGTGACTTGTTTGGGGTTCAAGGGACTTTATGGGGTTATGGCGTGCTTGCTGATCTATACTGGAAGTTGGTATTGGTGCCCAGGGTGGACGTAAAACAAGTTAGCGGTTACTTATTGCTACTTCAGGGCTGCATATATATGACCATTTCAACACTCGACACTATGTTATGAACATAGCCCCTGTTTGGTTCACGATAAAGTTGGGTGGAATCTAATTCCTTTCGATCATTACTGGGAAAGTGTAAGATTACTATGTTTGGTGTGAGGTTAAGTTTCATGGGAATGTGGGTCACAATGGATTCAGATTACCTCCGATGTAAGAAAGTGGGTGGAATCAAAATCCATCCAATATATACAAATAATTTTTGTGAAGACAAAAATGCCCTTAAAAATATTAAATTATAAAAACTACTCATAAAATCTAAATATTTATTTTGTGAAGACAATTTTTTTTTCTATTCATGTAATAATTAATTTGATTAACTTACAATATAATACAAACATGTACAATAAATTATTATATTTGTTAAGTATTGGAAAATAAATTTAAAAAAAACAAATTTGAGTTCATACATTTATAAATAGTGAAATGTAATATTGTGTATATAGAAGTGCGCGCGCACACACACACACACACACACACACACACACACACACACACACACACACACACACACACACACACACATATATATATATATATAATTACTAAAAGGTATTATTGGTATATATTGTACATTCCAATGTAACTTTTTATGCTTGAACGAAACACAAAATTTTGATTCCTAATACGAATCCATTGATTAACCAAAAAGAATGAGAGGATTTAGAATCCTAGTAAAAGGTTTCCTGGTAATCAAAATTCATTCAAAATATTACCACGAACCGGACAGTGCCATAGAGTACAATTAGATAGAAGCCTGATTATAGAGATGGGAATCATAGATGGTTGGTAAGAATCCCAATCATTAATTAATTCAAGTATGGGAATAACTGGATGACCTTACTTATGCCGATATGGGTACATAATCTAATATTATTCTTATTAATGTTTGTTGTAGTTTTATAATTTTCACTCAAACATTGTATATATGCTTATAATGTAGGGAAATGGGATCTGTAAAAGAATAACAAAGATGCTTACTCAGTCCAGGGGGTTACGTCGTTGAGTCGTATTACCCTGAAATTGTGTTAAGGAAATTGTAACAACCCGCCTAATGGGATACCGGACGATCACTCCTATATCTAATTAAAACAGGAGTTACTTATGGATCATTCTTAGCATCACTGTCGAAAGTCCATTTAATTACTAATATCCTACTAGGCGAGCGTTAAAACTTTTACCTAACTACTCTTTTTAAACCATTAAAATAAAACATCCACAAGTTAATGCGTAAATGAACTGAAATGAAAAATAAAATAAATTAAAATAACCGAACACTCGGTTCAAATTATACAACCATATCGAATAACGTGCAAAGAATAAATAAAAACAGTTGGACCATTGGCCCGAATGTTTATACAGTACCTCCTATTTAGAGTATAAGGATGGAAGCGGCTATCAAAAACCTGCACGCATCCACAGCTGCTGCAGCTGACGTCTGACTCGAAAGAAGTGCCATCCAGGCATCCTTGTGTCTGGACACCTATATATATATATATATATAGGAAGAAAGGAAAAGTAGATAAACGGGTCAGAGCCCGAGTTTTGAAAATATTTAGCAAGTGCATAAATGCCTTATTATTTTGAAAAAGGTTTTATCTCATATTTAAATTTGGTATCGCACTCCCATGAGATACCCCTCACCTCTCCACTAATAGTGCACTCCTAGCGCATCCCTCTAAACATCCTAGTCAAGCTACCCTGCTAGACTAGTCTATCACCCAACCACTTTAACCCTAGATTGTCCAAGCAATGTACTAGGGCTAAACTTCACCCAGTCTCAACGATATGCCATGTTCGTGCGTGGGGTGTCTCGCAAAGCGAAATCCAAACAAGGAACCCCCCGATACAGTACTACGTGGCACGGTCGATCGTCGAGATCCGCCAGTCCCTCAGTACAGAAAGATATATATAAATATATATACCATAAGAATTAATAATATAAGAGCACTAAGGATTAAACTTCTCCCGAGTCTCAACACGTTGCCATATTCGTGCGTGGGGTGTCTCACGAAGCGAAATCCAAACAAGGAACCCCCCCGATACACTACTATGCGGCAAGGTCGATTGTCGGGATCCATTAGACCCTCGGTACTCGATTCATCCATATATATATATACATTTTACCATAACCATCCGGATCTATCTCCCGGACTGAGGATTCATATATCAAGTATTTATCAATACTTTTATTTTTCTCAAAACTTCCCATTTCCCTTTTTATACTCAGGAAATGTAAATATAAAAGCTAATTCATTATCATGAATTGATTTAACAAATCATATACTTTTAAAAGCCAATTTTATTATCATAAAAATGCTTTTTCGTTTTATATCATCCCATTTCCCTTTTTATACTCAGGAAATGTACCCAAAGCCATTTCCATTATCATGAAAATGCTTTGATCATATCATATGCTTCCACATCCCTTCTTCCATCCGGGAGTGTTACCGAAGCCAAACCTTTATCCCATTTCCCTTTTTATACTCAGGAAATGTAAATTAAAGCCAATTTATTATCATAAATTGCTTTAATAAAACTAAGACCGCCCCTCCGGGTTTCCCCACTGGACGCGCCCCTAAATGGCTATCATTTTCCAGGGCCTATCTATACAAGACAACCTGGGAACCTACCAACGTCGGGAAGCGGCCATATGCCTGCGGGAAAGTCAAGACCACACCCAGAATCTCCTAACCAGCGCAGTAAACATATATAATCGCCCATATGGCCTAGGGACTATATCCACCCTGCTCAATAGCCAGGGGGATTCACCACAACGCGCGCAACTTCCCTTATGATAGCGATTTAGGGAGGTGTGTAACCATAATTTATCAATTATGAAAATCCTTTATCTTTCCATTTTGAAAATATTCATTTTTATATTTTCAAAATCATTTACATCATATCATATATATATATACTTTAATCACATAGTATATACATATACCACATATTCCTCCTAGAATATATATATATATATATATATATATATATATATATATATATATATATATATATATATATATATATATATAATGGCCCTATTTGCCAATTACATATAGCGATGACCATTAATCCCAAGGATTCTCTCAAAGAATCACAATCATGCTTTCATATAAGCATGATACTAAACCCAAAGTATTTTCTTACTTCGACAAATAATAATTACCTTAATCCATCTCTTAAGGATTTATTGGATATCTCCAACTATACTAATTCACTCTAAGTGAATATATATATATATATATATATATATATATATATATATATATATATATATATATATATTCCCAATTCATCAAGTCCTTTAGGACATAACCCTCCATAATACTCTAATTTGGAAGGCCCTTAAACTTTAATCTCAAAGAGGAGAAGTCATACTAATCTCCAAAATCTTGGGCTGAAAATAAGGCACCGGTCGACCGGTCCTGGACCCCCGGTTGACCGCCGGTTGCAAATAAGCCTACGAAACAAAGTAGTATGCCCTTTCTCCTTGACGCGGTCAACCGGCCTTAGGGGCGCGGTCGACCGGTCACACCAGGTCCTCAACACTAATCTCCTCAAATCCTCCATCCAACAACCCGACTTCATTATAGGGGTTTCTAAACTACCCCAAAAATTATCCCAAACATCTACGCAATTAATTCTAGCCGTAATTTTTCCAATTCCCGATTTGATTTCCGAGTTGATGATTTCAACCCGGAGCTGCCATATTGTAAAAATCATATCAAATCGTAGAAAAATCAAAAAAATACGCGGTCAGTGCCCACGCGACCGTATCAAAAAGATCTAAAACTTTCTTGTTTTGGCCGAGAGCTAAATCAATTCTTTTCCTGATCAAAATGGCCCCCTAAAGTCACGGGTTACTATTCATCGTCTTCTCCGAGACGATTTCGGCCATTAAAGCTTCTCCCAAGCTTTTGTCGCCTCACCCAACGTGCTACAACCTCAACCAACTACAAATACACATATATTAAGGGTTCTAAACATCCTAGAACCCAAAACCACCAATTAATTTAGGTTAAAACCTAAGTTCCACAAATTGAAATATTATTGGGGTTTAATTGTTTTAACTCCCCAAAACCCATTTTATCCACGATAACCCACCCCAAAACCTTTAGGGTTTGTTTATACCAAACTATGGTATGAGATATTTATGTAAAAAGATAAATAAAGCAAGTAAACACTTACCTCGTGGATAAAATCCGACGACCTCGAGTCGAATCCGGCGAAGTTTGGCCCGAATCTCCATTTCTCCTCCTCTTTCTCCTTCCTCTCTCTCTTCTCTCTCTTTTCTTTCTTTGTTTCTTCTTTTCTCCCTATCCCCCTCTTTATATAAGAAGAAAAACGGGTTATACCCCTTAAAACCCAAAAACGACTCGTTTACCCAATTACGAGTTAATTTTACCTCTAAAATTATCCGAAACTCATTTTCGACAATCGGACACTCTTTTCCGACTATCTCAGCCATTCCGAGAATCATGGCCTAGTCAAAATTCCCATCCGAGGTATTTGACCGCAAATCACTATTCCAACCCAAAATAAATAAATGCGGGTTTTCCAATTAAATTTTTTACCTCGTGTCGCTTTACTCAACGGCGACATATAATTAAAATATTTCGACTTATATAGTCCCAAAAATAACCACAACATCCTTCGAAAATCATTTAATCCTCGAAAATCCTAAAAATTACTATTTAGGAAAATTTCCCAAATTCCAATTTATAATTAATTATGGAATTTAATCGTCTCCAAAAAGGGCGGGTTGTTACAGAAATCTTCCCATGTCCAAACTGTACCACGTCCATCGATGAAACCGACAGTTGAAAAAAGAGGTAGTGCCCATGTTGGGTACAAGTTGAAATTTACAAATATAAAAAAATGGGCCAAGATAATTGGGTGGACCACATACTAGCCGATAGGAACCGATTCGTACCCGTAAGTAATGATCCATGGGAGTGCAATTTGGGTTACATAGCATGGTTCATATAAATTTCTGACCCAATAGTCCAACATCCTTAATGCTTGTTTGGAATAAAGAAGAAAACATCAACATCCTCATTAGATAAACTTGTATGATTATAGAATTATGCTAAAAAATTTGATTAATATATGTAAATATATGTTAATTATATATATATATATATATATATATATATATATATATATATATATATATATATATATATATATATATATATATATATATATGTATATATATTGCAGATGATTGTTGTAAATGAATCGCTAGTTATACTCAATCGCTCGATTGCCCAAGGAGGATCATTAGAGTTGGAAGAATAGGTCTATAAAATATTGTCTACTCCTATTAGTAAAGGGGGGTGGTCAGGGAAAAAAGAAGGTCGTGAACCATCGCCTCGTATCATGGGAGACGAGGTTCAAGCGAGTACATGACAGTAAAGTCCAAGTGAGTACATTGCGGAAAGGAAACGATTGACATAAAAAATGACCCATTTTTATTGCGGTTGTTGTTTGTGTGGATTTTGTAGACATTATTGGAAGTTGTTGGTTATCGTTGTATTTTTCATGGAAAATTGATGATTTTGGTTGTTCATGGAGAATTGTATAATTTGTTTTATGTTTGTTGGTGCATATACATGGACAATTGTATACAATATTTCTTGGTTTATGTTTATAACTACTTAATAAGAAGTTTGTTAATTTCATTTATATATAGAATAGTATAAATATTTATTCGGTAGTGTCTTAAAGAGGTATGTTCCTTATATCAGTACCCAATTCCTAAGAACTTTCCAACCATGAGTATTGGTTGGCACTTTGTTGCCGAAAGCCATTAGTCGGCCATTTACTACCGAGGTAAGCACCAACATCTGTGTTTAAATGTCGAAGTAATTCTTTCGACATTTTTATACGAAATATAGGTATTTTATATCATGTGGTTCCTATGACAAGTTTTTTTAAATTCTGTTATGTAGACAATCACTCGGTTAAAGGATGCCGAATTATCTATTTTGGATCGATCGTAGGGTGACGAATTCAACCAACATTCAACATTCAGATATCTAATTCAACGTCCAACATTTATTTCAAAGATCTAATTCAACCAACATTAGACAATCATGTTTCAATAATTATAATTCAACAATAAACAAAATATAATTCAAATCAGCATTTATAATTCAACATTAACATTTGACAATCACGTTTCATTCGTCATTCAAAAATACATTCAAGAACCCCCTTTACAACTTTCACCAAAAAATACAAGTTAAAATACCCATCATCTAATCATAATTACCTCTTTACAAGTTTAGTCCCTAAAAAATACAAGTTAAAATACCACATCATCCAATCATAATTGCCTCCCTTTACAAGCGAAGTCCCCAAAAAATACAAGTCCCCAAAATATCAACATCCCCAAAAAAATACATGTAAATTATGTGCATGGTCAATATGTTACTACCGGATATCTCCTTTATAGTTTTCAACACATGTATCGACTTAACTCCGTCTGTAATTAAATCTTTGTCAAGTGCATATTCCTTATGGATTAATGTCTCGACGTATGGATGTCCGACTAGTGTCTTAGAAATCTCGTGATTGTGTATGATACTAATCACTCCAACCTTCCACTTTTCATCGGGTAACAGTGCACCCTTCAAGGAAACGGGATATCACACTTAATGGCTTATAAATCATTTTCATCCTGGGGCCTCTGCGATTTAGGTGGTTGGTCCCTTTCTTGTAATGAGACCGGTAGACTCCTCCTCTTTCATAACCCATGATTAATCTGACCTTCCTTCCACATGATGTATTATCTGGATTTAATATAACAATCACCACGCTCATCGCCCGGCAACTCTCTTGGGCCCAATGCATCAAGGCAATTCAGTAAGAAAAAATCAACATACATAAATCGAGATGTAGTAGCAAACATACAAGTCAAAATCTCCGTCATCCAATCATAATTTACCCATCATCCAATCATGAAATAACAAACTTATTACATAATTACATTATAAGTATAAAGAACTTATTTTATCTGTGGTGAACTCTATTGAGTGATTAACCACCATTTGTATCGCACCGTCGACAATGATAAGTCCATTTAATGCATGGTCCTCGGGTGTGTTTACATTTGGTATGTCACTACCACACACATCGGGTGTCAAAGACGACGTAGCTCAATCACCAGAGCAAATTTCATCGATTTCATTCCAAATAATGTCATCATCATACAAAGTGTCATCCTACGTAGTTTGGCATTACATAACAACAATGACTCATGTTAAATTTGGCAATTAACAAGAAAAAAAGGAAAACATTACTCCATTAGGCATCATGTTACCGAGATTATAGGAAAATATCGGCCTTAATTTGCTGACTCGGTGGTAGTATACCTACTCCGCAATATTGTATCGAAGTAAGTGATATATGTTGTTACCATGTTGCCAAAAGAAAATAAGTTACTTATAACAACTTCGTTCGGCGGTATAATGTCAAAATTCATCATCCTTTTCGGCACTGTACTGTCGAATGAAGCTGGAACGTTAATTTTTTCCCTTCCAATTAGATTATAAAATGTTTTATAATGTTAAATAAGTATGGGGTTGTGATTATATACCTCAAGATGACATTTTTCGATTGTTTTCTTCGTGTATGATCGCCTGGTTGTTTGTCATTTTTTAAAATCTATGGTGTGCGATCCATGAACTTCAAATTCTATTCTGAATGAATTTTATGGGAAAAACCTCGCTTATAAACACTAATATGATGTTTCACTAAACCATATAGTGGAGATGGTCATGGACCTTGGCCAAGACCAGTGCCACGGGTCATAAACCTCGGTCGTGATCCTTTTCTCCATGACCAAAAATAGTGGTCACGGACGTCATCCGTGATCCTAAATGGGGGTTATGATCTCTACCCTAACATAATATTGGCTCCATGGTCAAGGACTTAATCTGTGACCTCGTGGTCACGACCCATATTCGTGACCAATTTGGGACAATATTGGCTTCATAGTCACGGACATAATCTGTGACCCTATGGTCATGTATCTGGGTTGTGACCAGCATGGGGCAATGTTCAAATTTTGTCATGACCCTAATCCATGACCTCAATTTTTTTTAATAAATTAATGGTCATGGTCTTGAACCTTGACTAGGTATTTACTTATTTCTTAAAAAATGTGTGGTTCACGGATTAGGTCAGTGACCATATACATTTAATTAAAAAATAAAATTTATTTTTATGCAGTCCCTCAAAGAACCCTGTATTCAGCAACCAATTCATGTACAATTCAACAATATTGTAACTATTTTATAATACCCACATCGCATTGACCTGTTATCTGAGCATATTATTTTAAAAGAATGAAATGCAGGAAATTCCATCACTATGTACTATTTTTGTAAGTAACAAAGAAAAAAACAATCGTTATTGGACACTTCACTAATTGTCTTATATGTAAGGATAACTTGAGATTAATCGATCCAAACTAGAATACCACTCACATGTGGGGACCAACCGTAGTTGCCTAAATTGCAAACCAACAAAATTTAGAAAATTATGGTCGAGACGTGGATACCAGTTATGTATAATGTGTGTTAATAAGGAGAAGACAAATATAGTCAAACCAATTTGACACCATGGAGTTGAAAATTAAAAGTAAAGCATCGTGCCATCCTAGTTAATTCATAATTCAAACTAAACATTCATAAATTAAACTAAGCATTCATAAATCAACCTAAACATTCACAAATTAAAATAAAGTACCAATATAGTGTCAATATCATAATAGGATACAAGTTGGATTGTCAAGAGACAATATAATGATAAGATATAAATAGGATTGTCAAGGGTAAAATAATATTTTGATACTCAGTATTCCTCTAAATCAACTAAAAGATCCTTCCAATTAGGATTTTCATCAAGAGTAGACGGAAATTCTTTACGATCCTTTAATGCATCTACTTGAGTAGTCATACCCTTTGGTGCATGAACAATAATTGACCAATTTCCGTTATATATGCACTTTTAGGAGAACACCTTCTTTATAATTTAAAAGGCACAAATAAAAACCTGTCGACTATGCAATCTTTACTCTTCCTCTTAAATAAATATACCATGATAAGTTTTAAGTCATAATCAACTTTACAATCATTTTTAGTGTCCTCCACCTTCACCCAGTCACAATATAATACAATTTCTATAAAATATATATATATATTTGAATTTTGGGATTTGTTAGACAATCCCATAACAGGTTAACACCGTATTTTTTGGATTTTTATCCCTTTTGCTATCGATGTAGGAAGTCGAGGAAGAAATTAAAATTATGAGGTTTTGCGTCAAAATCTTTTCCTCACATGGGTATGAGACGAAATCAAAATCGTTGGTGCAGAATTTCTTAAACTCTTTCGCACGAAATATGAGACTTTTTGCTAGGTGTGGAAGCCTTAAAGAGACATCACTTATTTCTAGAAGTTTCATTTATTAATGAATTTGTATTAGGGCCTATCTGTATAATGCATGAATAAATAACTGCACACATAAGAGGTGAAAATTACATCTTCTGATATCCATGCCCTAAAATCATTCGTCGTGCAATTTCTCCTCTAATTTTGGGAAATTTAGTTCTCATACATCCTAAAAGTAAATTGTAGATTTCGGTGGCTTTGATGGTGGTGGAATCCTTAATCATCATCAATTAGGTCGGTCAAAGGACGATGTGTTGACAAACCATGTACCACCTCCACTCGTTGGGGTTTCATTATGCAGTCAAGTACTGGTAATTCTTCCGAAACATAAGGTATATTCTTTTTACCATGGTATTTTTACATCTTATAGTGTCAAAAATTCTCCATTTTAGTAAATGCAACTCAACGTCTTCTAAAAACTTATATTTTTTGCTCATACAATGGGTGCACGGACACGAAATCTTTTCACTTTTAATATTTTTCATATGCGTATTTGACAAAATCTTGAATTCCCTTTACATGATTATTAGATATTCGGTTACTCTACTCTATCCACTCTTTGTATTGAGGGAAATCCATTAAATAATCTTAAATATTCAATCCACCTTGATTAATAGGTTGGAACAAAGGTCATGTTGCATACAAGAATGCACAAGTTATAATTTATTCAAATTATTCAATGTAACTTAAACTCAAATTAAACAACTTAAACTTAAATTCATGTTCCATACCCAAAAATTGTCAACAAATGACCACTGAAACACCCTAAATCTTTGACTTACTTGAGTCTATATTATTTAGGCGTTTCAACTAATTTGGATATTGTGTCAAAACAAATTTTTAGTGTGAGCCTTCTCCTTGGTACATCTTGCGACATTACTCGACGAATCAACATGCCTCGACTCTACTCAACGGCATATCCGAGTAAAGGTATTCACTTGTGTTGCACATTTGCACTTAACATATTAGGCACACATGCATATTTCTTGATCTATGATTTTTAATTGTGTGACTAATTAATTGTGAGCCTAAACATTTTTTCTAAAATGAAATTATATTATTTTTACTAAGAATATTTTTTTAATGAAAATTGGTTATAAGTTTTGTTTAAAATGATGTTTTTAGTTTTAAAATGATTTTCGAAATTTATTGGTAAAATTAATTTTTCATTTTGAAAAATATCTTTTTGAAACTCAAAATTACATGTTAAACAATTTTTTGATAAAAATAATTTTTTCAGTTTGAAAAATAAGTGTTCGCAATTTAAGTTACCTGTTCGTATTTGTTTGAGACAAATGAATAAACCAAGATTTATTTTCAGATATCTATTGTTATATACTAAATAGCATTTAGTTTAAAACCTTAGGTTCATATACCTGTTTCGTCTTTTCCCAACTTTGTAGAAACCCTTGGCCATAGGTGATTTATTTAGGTGATGCCTTTTGTTTTATTGATTTCTCCCTATCACATTTAGTACTAAGAGTTGTCTTGATGTGTACACCTTTTACCCAATCATTTGACATTATAGCTTTCGGTTTTGTACTTTAGAAACCATAGGATAGCCTACTATTTCGTCCTTTTGGACTTGACCGAATAGTACACCATTTTCATCCTATATGTATTTCTTAGGTTCCTAGATTTTGTGTATTACCAGTTAGAACTTTTAGGAGTCTTACCTGCTACATTGTATAGCCTTTGTAGTTGGCGTGAGTTTTGGACTCGCCTAATAGATTTCATTCGTAGCTGTTTGGTGATATATAGAAGATTTGATTTAGATTTTAAGCCTTATACCTTTTATCGCATAGGACTCCTTAGGTTCTTACCTTCTATATTTCGTTATTTTTTTATGACTTTAAGTCTAATCTGTGGGCTACTATTTTGATTAACAGGAGCCTTCACTGTTGGTAATCTCTGAGCCGTATACCTGCTACCACTCACTTGTTAGTATCCATTAGAGCTCTATTCTTTTACCCGCTAGTCTTTGCCCAATAGAATTATTTTGACCGAAATGGACTTATAGGTGTCATCGATTTGACTGCTTGGATTTAATATTAATATTGACCAGCTTTCAGACTTTCGGCTTGAACCATTAGGCTCTTTCGTGTTTGAGTTTTGACCTTTAGAAGTGTGCCAGTTATACCATTTCTGTTACATCCTTTTAACTGCCAGCCAGATATTCTTTAGATACCATTGGCTTAGACTGAGTGCTTTTGTTTTACATGCCAGCTGTCATAATATGAACGTTGAGAAGTTTGTTAAAACTAAAACCCTATACCATTCTTGTTGTATCTGTTAATGGTTTTAGGATCTTGAGTTATTTTTATAACAGAATTAATCTGTTAAGTTGTTAAAATCTGTTTTAACTCGAATTAATCTGAACCTTTGATTAATAACTTTTAATCTTAACCCTTGATTTTAAAGTTTATAGAATATTGTTTTCTCACCTATATAAACCTCTTTGTAGAGTTTATTGGAGTTAGATTTTTTTGAGAGACTTTTTCAGTCATATCTTCTAGAGTGAGAAACACAAGAGGGTTTAATATTTTTAGAAAAAAATATAGAGAATTAGAGAGAATATCTAAGAGAGAGATTGAGTATTATTTTACACACATTGTGTTCATTCTACTTCATCTTTATTCTGTTTTTGTTTTTAAATTCTCAATGATCTTGCACATCATCTCATAACTTTAGAGATTGAAATATTGTGTCATTGTAGAGAGAATTTAAGTGCTTTCATGCTAAAATAATTTTTTACAAAAACTAGAATTCCTTAGATTTTTAGATCCGAATTTTATTGAATATTTTTATGATCTAAATATACTGATTTTGTGTTAGATGCTATATGATGTTTAAATCAGAATTTCTCCGGATCTTGCATGTTTATTGAAAATCTTTTTAAAGATCTGTTTTCTCATATTTGTGAAATTATTTGAAAAACACTTTCCTCATAAAATTAAAAATAAATTTTTGAGAGATTGAGAACACATTTTAAATGATTGAATAATCTTGTTGTGTGTTCATGATAAGTGTTGTATGTATTTCTTATAAAGATTGTTTATAAGATTTTTGATTGAAAATTTATTTTGTAAGTTTTTGTAGAAAACTTAATTGGTTGTTAATTGAAAATGAATTTTTCTTAAGTTTTTATAGAAAACTTAATTGCTTTATTACAAATGTATTTTTGTTAAGTTTTTGAAGAAAACTTATATGCTTGTGTTATGAATTAAGTTCTTGCATGGTTTGCATTTAGAACGTATTCACTTACACGTTTTGCACAACTAGAATGTTGTTGAGAGATCAGTTTTGACTGAGTTGGAATTTGCTAATAAGAATGACGGAGTTATGAAGTTGAGAGAACAACTACAACAATCAAAATTGCAGTGAAGTTAGAAGGATACGATGCCAGAGGGTACATTCCTAAACTTGTATAGGTCTGATTTGTGTGTTTAGTTTGTTTTATAGCTTGTAACCGATAATTCTTTTTAGTGAAATTTTGTTTTACTCCGTAGAGGGAGTCGTGGATGTTTTCCCGAGTTTGGGTTTTTACCACGTTAAAAAATCATACTTGTTATCTTCTTATCCTTATCTTATTCTTTGTATGATTTAGAATTAAAATTGTTACATGATTTAAATTGGAATAATTCTTCATATTTGATATATTGGATTGTAATGTAATAAATCAGATTGTTATTATTTTGACTTTTAATTAAATTAGATTTAATTGATTTTAATTTCCGCATGTATTAAAATCCGATTAGTTAGATAATAAAGTTTTTCTTGATTTGATTAGATATATATTATTGGAAAAACTTGCATGAAATGAGAGTATGTTTATGTGTGCGTATGGAGATTGTTTCATGGGCGCATCTCAATAAATGTTTCCCTCATGCATTCGGGAGGGGAAATTTTCAATTGGTATCAGAGCGGGTCGCTCCGAAAAAGATTTAACCGTCTGGAGTGTTGATCCTTATTTCTTGATCATATGATTTCATGTTACAAATCTGATTACTTTCTATATCCATATATGATGATGATTTTTTTTATATGTATGACCTCATGGTAGACAACATGTTATTTAATAGCATTGGTTGTGGGGAAGAGACCTTATTTGTTGATTACTCTAGAATATGCTGAACATGTTTAAATTATGTCTAATATGTCATTTACCCATGTTTTTTTATTTGAGAGTCCTTGAAGACTAGATGAATTTGCTTTATTCATTTTCTACCATATTTACATATTTCCCTGTCATAATCATGGTAATTATATGTCCTCAGAGATTTTAGGGTATGGATGTTTGTCAATGCAAAAAACACCTCTTAAAATCATGTTAATGTAGGAGTGGCACTTGATTGGAACCGTTAATATGTTTGTTGTGGTAGCTATTCATTTTAATCTTCCTTATGTTATCATTGTTTTATCCTTTGTCTATTTGAGACAAAATGGGGGAGAAGAGTACATCATTTTATTAGTCTTGATTCTTGAATTATATTCATGATGCCTGTTTTTAAAATGATTTATCAATTTCTATGATATCTTACACTTGTTCTTGTGAGTTTGGTTTTAATGTTTTAATGCAGGAAATCACAAGAAGGTGTTAGGGTAAATTGATGTATAGCTGAGTATTGTAATTTTTATTTTCTAGAATTTTTTGTGGATTGGGTAGAATAGTAAATGTTGTATAGGACTTAGGTGATTTTATTTTTTCCTAAGAGTATCATAATGTACTCGAAGGGTTTTGTCACAAATATCCAAAGGGGGAGATTGAAACACCCTAAATCTTTGACTTACTTGAGTCTATATTATTTAGGCGTTTCAACTAATTTGGATATTGTGTCAAAACATATTTTTAGTGTGAGCCTTCTCCTTGGTACATCTTGCGACATTACTCGACGAATCAACATGCCTCGACTCTACTCAACTGCATATCCGAGTAAAGGTATTCACTTGTGTTGCACATTTGCACTTGACATATTAGGCACACATGCATATTTCTTGATCTATGATTTTTAATTGCGTAACTAATTAATTGTGAGCCTAAACATTTTTTCTAAACTTAAATTATATTATTTTTACTAAAAATATTTTTTTAATGAAAATTGGTTATAAGTTTTGTTTAAAATGATGTTTTTAGTTTTAAAATGATTTTCAAAATTTATTGGTAAAATGAATTTTTCATTTTGAAAAATATCTTTTTAAAACTCAAAATTACATGTTAAACAAGTTTTTGATAAAAATAATTTTTCAGTTTGAAAAATAAGTGTTCGCAATTTAAGTTACCTGTTCGTATTTGTTTTAGCCAAATGAATAAACCAAGATTTATTTTCAGATATCTATTGTTATATACTAAATAGCATTTAGTTTAAAACCTTAGGTTCATATACCTGTTTCGTCTTTTCCCAGCTTTGTAGAAACCCTTGGCCATAGGTGATTTATTTAGGTGATGCCTTTTGTTTTATTGATTTCGCCCTATTACATTTAGGACTAAGAGTTGTCTTGATGTGTACACCTTTTACCCAATGATTTGACCTTATAGCTTTCGGTTTTGTACTTTAAAAACCATAGGATAGCCTACTATTTCGTCTTTTTGGACTTGACCCAATAGTACACTATTTTCGTCCTATATGTATTTCTTAGGTTCCTAGATTTTGTGTATTACCAGTTAGAACTTTTAGGAGTCTTACCTGCTACATTGTATAGCCTTTGTAGTTGGCGTGAGTTTTGGACTTGCCTAATAGATTTCATTCGTAGCTGTTTGGTGATATATAGAAGATTTGATTTAGATTTTAAGCCTTATACCAGTTATCGCATAGGACTCCTTAGGTTCTTACCTTCTATATTTCGTCATTTTTTTTATGACTTTAAGTCTAATCTGTGGGCTACTATTTTGATTAACTGGAGCCTTCACTATTGGTAATCTCTGAGCCGTATACCTGCTACCACTCACTTGCTAGTACCATTAGAGCTCTATTTTTTTACCCTCTAGTCTTTGCCCAATAGAATTATTTTGACCGAGATGGACTTATAGGTGTCATCGATTTGACTGCTTGGATTTAATATTAATATTGACCAGCTTTCAGACTTTCGGCTTGAACCATTAGGCTATTTCGTGTTTGAGTTTTGACCTTTAGAAGTGTGCCAGTTATACCATTTCAGTTACATCCTTTTAACTGCCAGCCAGATATTCTTTAGATACCATTGGCTTAGACTGAGTGCTTTTGTTTTACATGCCAGTTGTCATAATATGAACGTTGAGAAGTTTGTTAGAACTAAAACCCTATACCATTCTTGCTGTATTTGTTAATGGTTTTAGGATCTTGAGTTGTTTTTATAACAGACTTAATCTGTTAAGTTGTTAAAATATGTTTTAACTCAAATTAATCTGAACCTTTGATTAATAACTTTTAATCTGAACCCTTGATTTTAAAGTTTCTAGAATATTGTTTTCTCGCCTATATAAACCTCTTTGTAGAGTTTGTTGGAGTTAGATTTTTTTGAGAGAATTTTTCAGTCATATCTTCTAGAGTGAGAAACACAAGAGGGTTTAATATTTTTTAAAAAAAATATAGAGAATTAGAGAGAATATCTAAGAGAGAGATTGAGTATTATTTTACACACATTGAGTTCATTCTACTTCATCTTTGTTCTGTTTTTGTTTTTAAATTCTCAATGATCTTGCACATCATCTCATAACTTTAGAGATTGAAATATTGTGTCATTGTAGAGAGGATTTAAGTGCTTTCATACTGAAATAATTTTTTACAAAAACTAGAATTCCTTAGATTTTTAGATTCGAATTTTATTGAATATTTTTATGATCTAAATATTCTGATTTTGTGTTAGATGCTATATGATGTTTAAATCAGAATTTCTCAGGATCTTGCATGTTTATTGAAAATCTTTTTAAAGATCTGTTTTCTCATATTTGTGAAATTATTTGAAAAACACTTTCCTCATAAAATTGAAAATAAATTTTTGAGAGATTGAGAACACATTTTAAATGATTGAATAATCTTGTTGTGTGTTCATGATAAGTGTTGTATGTATTTCTTATAAAGATTGTTTATAAGATTTTTGATTGAAAATTTATTTTGTAAGTTTTTGTAGAAAACTTAATTGGTTGTTAATTGAAAATGAATTTTTCTTAAGTTTTTATAGAAAACTTAATTGCTTTATTACAAAAGTATTTTTGTTAAGTTTTTGAAGAAAACTTATATGCTTGTGTTTTGAATTAAGTTCTTGCATGGTTTGCATTTAGAACATATTCACTTACACGTTTTGCACAACTAGAATGTTGTTGAGAGATCAGTTTTGACTGAGTTGGAATTTGCTAAATAAGAATGACGGAGTTACGAAGTTGAGAGAACAACTACAACAATCATAACTACAGAGAAGTTAGAAGGATACGATGCCAGAGGGTACATTCCTAAACTTGTATAGGTCTGATTTGTGTGTTTAGTTTGTTATATAGCTTGTAACCTATAATTCTTTTTAGTGAAATTTGTTTTACTTCGTAGAGGGAGTCGTGGATGTTTTCCCGAGTTTGGGTTTTTACCACGTTAAAAAATCATACTTGTTATCTTCTTATCCTCATCTTATTCTTTGTATGATTTAGAATTAAAATTGTTACATGATTTAAATTGGAATAATTCTTCATATTTGATATATTGGATTGTAATGTAATAAATCAGATTGTTATTATTTTGACTTTTAATTAAATTAGATTTAATTGATTTTAATTTCCGCATGTATTAAAATCCGATTAGTTAGATAATAAAGTTTTTCTTGATTTGATTAGATATATGTTATTGGAAAAACTTGCATGAAATCACAGCATGTTTATGTGTGCGTATGGAGATTGTTTCATGGGCGCATCTCAAGAAATGTTTCCCTCATGCATTCGGGAGGAGAAATTTTCAATTGGTATCAGAGCGGGTCGCTCCGAAAAAGATTTAACCATCTAGAGTGTTGATCCTTATTTCTTGATCATATGATTTCATGTTACAAATCTGATTACTTTCTATATCCATATATGATGATGATTTTTTTTATATGTATGACCTCATGGTAGACAACATGTTATTTAATCTACTCTAATTGTTCTCATTCTATTTCTTGAATTTCAAGAACCCCTATATGGTTTGTATGCTTAGCATAATATTTTTTTATAACGATAGCATTGGTTGTGGGGGAGAGACCTTATTTGTTGATTACTCTAGAATATGCAGAACATGTTTAAATTATGTCTAATATATCATTTACCCTTGTTTTTTTATTTGAGAGTCCCTGAAGACTAGGTGAATGTGCTTTATTCATTTTCTACCATATTTACATATTTCCCTGTCATAATCATGGTAATTATATGTCCTCAGAGATTTTAGGGTATGGATGTTTGTCAATGCAAAAAACACCTCTTAAAATCTTGTTAATGTAGGAGTGGCACTTGATTAGAACCGTTAATATGTTTGTTGTGGTAGCTATTCATTTTAATCTTCCTCATGTTATCATTGCTTTATCCTTTGTCTATTTGAGACAAAATGGGGGAGAAGAGTACATCATTTTATTAGTCTTGATTCTTGAATTATATTCATGATATCTGTTTTTAAAATGATTTATCAATTTCTATGATATCTTACACTTGTTCTTGTGAGTTTGGTTTTAATGATTTAATGCAGGAAATCACAAGAAGGTGTTAGGGTAAATTGATGTATAGTTGAGTATTGTAATTTTTATTTTCTAGGATTTTTTGTGGATTGGGTAGAATAGTAATTGTTGTATAGGACTTAGGTGATTTTATTTTTTCCTAAGAGTATCATAATGTACTCGAAGGGTTTTGTCACAAATATCCAAAGGGGGATATCGAAACACCCTAAATCTTTGACTTACTTGAGTCTATATTATTTAGGCGTTTCAACTAATTTGGATATTGTGTCAAAACATATTTTTAGTGTGAGCCTTCTCCTTGGTACATCTTGCGACATTACTCGACGAATCAACATGCCTCGACTCTACTCAACTGCATATCCGAGTAAAGGTATTCACTTGTGTTGCACATTTGCACTTGACATATTAGGCACACATGCATATTTCTTGATCTATGATTTTTAATTGTGTGACTAATTAATTGTGAGCCTAAACATTTTTTCTAAAATGAAATTATATTATTTTTACTAAAAATATTTTTTTTAATGAAAATTGGTTATAAGTTTTGTTTAAAATGATGTTTTTAGTTATAAAATGATTTTCGGAATTTATTGGTAAAATTAATTTTTCATTTTGAAAAATATCTTTTTGAAACTCAAAATTACATGTTAAACAATTTTTTGATAAAAATAATTTTTTCAGTTGGAAAAATAAGTGTTCGCAATTTAAGTTACCTGTTCGTATTTGTTTTAGCCAAATGAATAAACCAAAATTTATTTTCAGATATCTATTGTTATATACTAAATAGCATTTAGTTTAAAACCTTAGGTTCATATACCTGTTTCGTCTTTTCCCAGCTTTGTAGAAACCCTTGGCCATAGGTGATTTATTTAGGTGATGCCTTTTGTTTTATTGATTTCTCCCTATTACATTTAGGACTAAGAGTTGTCTTGATGTGTACACGTTTTACCCAATGATTTGACCTTATAGCTTTCGGTTTTTTACTTTGGAAACCATAGGATAACCTACTATTTCGTCCTTTTGGACTTGACCCAATAGTACACTATTTTCTTCCTATATGAATTTCTTAGGTTCCTAGATTTTGTGTATTACCAGTTAGAAATTTTAGGAGTCTTACCTGCTACATTGTATAGCCTTTGTAGTTGGCGTGAGTTTTGAACTTGCCTAATAGATTTCATTCGTAGCTGTTTGGTGATATATAGAAGATTTGATTTAGATTTTAAGCCTTATACCTGTTATCGCATAGGACTCCTTAGGTTCTTACCTTCTATATTTCGTCATTTTTTTATGGCTTTAAGTCTAATCTGTGGGCTACTATTTTGATTAACAGGAGCCTTCACTGTTGGTAATCTCTGAGCCGTATACCTGCTACCACTCACTTGTTAGTATCCTTTAGTGCTCTATTCTTTTACCCGCTAGTCCTTGCCCAATAGAATTATTTTGACCGAGATGGACTTATAGGTGTCATCGATTTGAGTGCTTGGATTTAATATTAATATTGACCAGCTTTCAGGCTTTCGTCTTGAACCATTAGGCTGTTTCGTGTTTGAGTTTTGACCTTTAGAAGTGTGCCAGCTATACTATTTCAGTTACATCCTTTTAACTGCCAGCCAGATATTCTTTAGATACCATTGGCTTAGACTGAGTGCTTTTGTTTTACATGCCAGTTGTCATAATATGAACGTTGAGAAGTTTGTTAGAACTAAAACCCTATACCATTCTTGTTGTATCTGTTAATGGTTTTAGGATCTTGAGTTGTTTTTATAACAAACTTAATCTGTTAAGTTGTTAAAATATGTTTTAACGCGAATTAATCTGAACCTTTGATTAATAACTTTTAATCTGAACCCCTGATTTTAAAGTTTCTATAATATTGTTTTCTCACCTATATAAACCTCTTTGTAGAGTTTATTGGAGTTATATTTTTTTGAGAGACTTTTTCAGTCATATCTTTTAAGAGTGAGAAACACAAGAGGGTTTAATATTTTTAGAAAAAAATATAGAGAATTAGAGATAATATCTAAGAGAGAGATTGAGTATTATTTTACACACATTGTGTTCATTCTACTTCATCTTTATTCTATTTTTGTTTTTTAATTCTCAATGATCTTGCACATCATCTCATAACTTTAGAGATTGAAATATTGTGTCATTGTAGAGAGAATTTAAGTGCTTTCATGCTGAAATAGTTTTTTACAAAAACTAGAATTCCATAGATTTTTAGATCCGAATTTTATTGAATATTTTTATGATCTACATATTCTGATTTTGTGTTAGATGCTATATGATGTTTAAATCAGAATTTCTCCGGATCTTGCATGTTTATTGAAAATCTTTTTAAAGATCTGTTTTCTCATATTTGTGAAATTATTTGAAAAACACTTTCCTCATAAAATTGAAAATAAAATTTTGAGAGATTGAGAACACATTTTAAATGATTGAATAATCTTGTTGTGTGTTCATAATAAGTGTTGTATGTATTTCTTATAAAGATTGTTTATAAGATTTTTGATTGAAAATTTATTTTGTAAGTTTTTGTAGAAAACTTAATTGGTTATTAATTGAAAATGAATTTTTCTTAAGTTTTTATATAAAACTTTATTGCTTTATTACAAATGTATTTTTGTTAAGTTTTTGAAGAAAACTTATATGCTTGTGTTATGAATTAAGTTCTTGCATGGTTTGCATTTAGAACATATTCACTTACACGTTTTGCACAACTAGAATGTTGTTGAGAGATCAGTTTTGACTGAGTTGGAATTTGCTAAATAAGAATGACGGAGTTACGAAGTTGAGAGAACAACTACAACAATCAGAACTGCAGAGAAGTTAGAAGGATACGATGACAGAGGGTACATTCCTAAACTTGTATAGGTCTGATTTGTGTGTTTAGTTTGTTTTATAGCTTGTAACCAATAATTCTTTTTAGTGAAATTTTGTTTTACTCCGTAGAGGGAGTCGTGGATGTTTTCCCGAGTTTGGGTTTTTACCACGTTAAAAAATCATACTTGTTATCTTCTTATCCTCATCTTATTCTTTGTATGATTTAGAATTAAAATTGTTACATGATTTAAATTGGAATAATTCTTCATATTTGATATATTGGATTGTAATGTAATAAATCAGATTGTTATTATTTTAACTTTTAATTAAATCAGATTTAATTGATTTTAATTTCCGCATGTATTAAAATCCGATTAGTTAGATAATAAAGTTTTTCTTGATTTGATTAGATATATGTTATTGGAAAAACTTGCATGAAATCAGAGCATGTTTATGTGTGCGTATGGAGATTGTTTGATGGGTGCATCTCAAGAAATATTTCCCTCATGCATTCGGGAGGGGAAATTTTCAATTGGTATCAGAGCGGGTCGCTCCGAAAAAGATTTAACCGTCTAGAGTGTTGATCCTTATTTCTTGATCATATTATTTCATGTTACAAATCTGATTACTTTCTATATCCATATATGATGATGATTTTTTTATATGTATGACCTCATGGTAGACAACATGTTATTTAATCTACTCTAATTGTTCTCATTCTATTTCTTGAATTTCAAGAACCCCTATATGGTTTGTATGCTTAGCATAATATTTTTTTATAACCATAGCATTGGTTGTGGGGGAGAGACCTTATTTGTTGATTACTCTAGAATATGCTGAACATGTTTAAATTATGTCTAATATGTCATAATGCAAAAGGAGATTGCGAACACGAGTTTTGTCAATCAAGGCAATGAGTGTGCATGCGCCAATAATTCTATTATTGGTCAAGTCCCTAAAATAGTATCGCTCACCATAGTCATTGTAAGTGTATGACGATGATTCGAGGACTGTGGCTGGTGGAGGCACTTATGAGGGGAATGTTGAAGTATGTGGCATTTGGGAAAGGAAAGATTGAGACTAAGGATAGGGGAAACCTTGAGAAGGAAGGTAGGCAAAATCTTGAGGAGGCATCATGGGAAGAAATCCTTGATTAAATAAGGAACAAGGCGCCAGATTTCACCCGTCAACGCTACCAGGTTAATCTTAATCTCCTAACTATTGCCATTTATCTTAGACTGACTTTCCTCTTGCCTCGAGATGCGATTCTTGATTGAAGAGGGCTCGTACACGTGAGGTGCAGTATGTTTTAATTTGGTTTTGAGCATATATTATCTGACACCTCTCGTCCTCCCTCTTTTTTCTGTATCAAAGTTCTGGGTCAGGGCATCATTTTTAATATCATCATAAGGGCTCGAAACAGACTGACTACTAATGGCTTCGGTCAATTCCTATAGTACGAAATTATATTTTATCTTATGGTTTTAACATTATTTTATATAATGTGTGTATATATAAATATATAACTAGTCATACTCACCAGAGTCGGAGCCAAGTGTGGTGGGAATTCATTATCTTTATCCCATCATGCATGCACGTACAAGTTGCCCTGATAAGGTTTTTGGTCGATATCTGGGCCATCTTTTGTCATATTCGACCATTCACTCTTTAAATCTTTATATGATTTAGACCCTATTCTATGGTTATCAACTTTTTTCCCTCTGTTTTGTTTATTTTTCTCGGTCTCGACCAGATTTTTGCCCATCGCCCCATTTTTCAAAAACCTATTCCATCGATCGACCTACATTGGAACATTTGGAGGGACTCTATCTTTAATAGCCAAAATGTCAGAGATCAATGCCCCTTTGAGAAATCACTTTATCGAAGGTTTCTCCAATATGTTCTCAGTTATTCTACAACTCGAGAAAAAACCTTGTGCTTTGAAAGGTCGGGGAATAAAAAATGCTTAGAAGGTTGGTCATAAACATCATCCTTTATAGCTTGATCAACTAAGTTCCATTTATCTACTGCCTTGACTCCCACATTCATTTTCCCAAGCGATAAAACACTAGGATTTAAATATCTAGAATTCATTATAATTGCTAAGAGGATTATTCTTAAGAAGGGAGAACCAAATGGGCTTCTTCTCAATTACTCGAGAGGTGCTGAGAGCAGGGGTTAGGAGTGTTGGAGTAATAGGTATTTGTTGCCTACTCGTAGATAGAGTGGTAGAGTGAACTAATGGCAGAGTAAATAATTGTTCACTATGTGGTGATAAGAATTCTCGTTAAGGTGCAAGAGATGAGAATCCTTATTCGGGTGTCACGTCATCACTTGATAAATTCTATCCATTGCCACTCAAAATTATCTACAATAAAAAATAATAATCGACGAAATCATTATACTAACATGTTTACGACTAACTAATCATGTTTACGACTATATATATGTATATACCTTCTCATAATAAGACTTTAAAATATGTTCAATGTGTCTGATCTCCGTCCATCCGGAATTACTTTTTAAAAATCTATGAATTTTACACGTGGCCAACTAACAGGAAGCGTATCTACGATTCATGTACATATGTTCATGACATGAACTCAGAATCCTTTCTTTTTCAACTTATTGGCAAGATTCAATTTAACGTGCATATTTCGCGAGACATCATGGTCTTGGTCAATGCTCTCTTTACATAGTTGTATCCACAATAGGTGAATGTTTTTTTGCTTTTTCTAACAGCGTAACCAATACCAAGGCTAAGTCGGGATTATATACAAGAAATATATTCTCTACAGCCTCATCCTAGTTTTTGGTAGGGAAACTAGAATATGATAGTTTTGATATTCTTACTGGAGATGAACTCCACAATTTTTAAGGCAGTTAAATAGTTCGATCTTCTTATTCCCATACTTGTAAATAGGAGTACCCTATAAATGGCGCACAGTAATAAAAAAAGGTATAAGTGCGCTCCAATTACAACCTCCCGTACTCTTATTATCAGTGATTATCACTGTGCCTCATTTTTCCTGAGAAAAATATATGAGAATGTGAATATGAGTCCTCCAAGTAATGAACATAATTAACCATTAAGTAGTTATTGTTTTTTAGTCGATCCAGTTTAAGTTTATCTTATTTTAACTTTAGGGTTTAAAATACAATTACAACATTTCAGTATTTTCACAATTGGGTTTGTTTATTTTGGGTATTTTCACATTCTGGGTTTGTTTAATTTGGGTATTTTCACATTTTAATCCAATTATATATAATTTTTTAAATTTCTGACTACGTCGGGTGCACAGTCACAAAATCCCTCTGTGGGCACGGTTTTTACTAGAACCAATACAAGCTAAAAATGTGACACATCTATGCGAACGGTTGTAAATTGAAACCGTGCGTATGAATGTGCACAGAAACAACATCAAGAACAATTCAGTCTTTAAAATCAAATAGAATTGTTCTCAATTAGAGGTTGCACACAACTTATAAATTCATTTTCAGTTATGTCCATAAGGTTAGTTTTTCATGTAAAGAAAATCTTGCATGTTTGCATAATTCATAAATTCTCAACCAACTTCAAAAGTATACAATATTTATAAACGCATCAAAAACTTTTATAGACGTGTTGAATCCATGGACACTAAAACATGTGCATGAAAATATGTATTGGAATCAATTCACTCATCTACCGATATCATCCACATGAATATCAAACTACAAGCTTAACTAAGAAATACTTAAATATTTCGACGCATGAATTAGACAACTCTATATATTACTGAAATAAAATACATGGTTGTGCTCTATGATGATGTCAACAGATATATCGATCTCAGTACCATAAGCATAGGTGGTGAAAGACATAAATTGAGAGTCGGTTAATATAGCATTTGCGTTCAATTTTATCACTATATAGAAAGATGGCATCTTTGTTGGAGTCATGCGGACATGCAATCAATGATTGATGGTGGTGGAATTTCTCATACAGTGGGGAATTATTTATTTTTCTTGGGTCTCAATGAATGGACCTCACAAAAAACACATTCCTTTAAAAACTACCCCAGTTTATTTGGGTATTATAACCATTAAGGGTAGTAAAATTCATCATAGAGTGGGGAATTATTTATTTATATTTTGTCCCAACTAATGGACCTCCCAAACAACAAATTCCTTTACAAACTACCGAGTTCGTTTGGGTATTTTAACCCCATGCATACATAAACATGCACTAATATACATACACATACACATACACATACACATACACATACACATACACATACACATACACATACACATACACTTACACATACACATACACGTACACATACACATACACATACACATACACGTACACATACACATACACTTACACATACACGTACACATACACATACACGTACACATACACATACGCATACACATACATATACACATACACATACACATACACATACACACACATTACACACATAGTGCACATATACACAAAAAGTGAAAATATAATTTCATTAGAAAACAAGTCAGATGAGAGATGATACCTGAACCAGGGCACTCTTCGGAGAGAGAGAGAAGGTCAAAGGAGGAGAAAGGGTCGCCAAGAAGAGAGACGAAAATAGTGTAAAAAGATATCAAGAACAACAGTGTGTAGAGAAAGAGAGGGTGAAATAAAATGCTAACCATGGATGAATATATCTACAGGATGTGGTCACGGCCCTAGTCTGTAACCCACCCGCCGTGACCATTTATTTTTTACACATTAGTAACATGGTCACGAATGTGTGGCGTGTAAAAAATAAATGGCCATGACAAGTTGGTCACGAACTAGATTTGTGACCACCACCGTGACTATTTAAAAATGGTCATGGTCTAAGGACATGGCCAAACTCAATTACAACCCTTATATTTATCACACACCTGGTCACAGTACGGGGCTGTGACCCACTTTGGTCGGAGTTTTGGTGAGAGTTTAGTGCCCATTTGGTCATGGGTTGGTCACGATAATGGTCGTGACCCCCATGGCCACGATCTATGTCCCTGGCTACATCTATTGGATGTCACCTTTTAGCTTGGTCATGGACTGTGTCCCGCGAGGTTTGACTGTGGTCATGATCTTGAGTTGTGACCATCTAGTCATGGTCATGGGACATGACCAATCTGTCGTGACCATTCTTAATTTGTGATGTAGTGAATGTGTTATTTTTTGGGAGAATGTCTTTAACCCATTTAAGATTCTGGTTACGTTGTTGCCTGAAAAACCAAATTAACTCTTAAAATTGTGGAAATTAATCATCGCATATAATACCGAGGACCTTCATTGCAATCTTTATACAACGGTCTAGCCGCATCGAATTTTTAACCGTATGTATTCACGATCTTGTAGGAATTCAACATCAACTTATTGTGACACCCCGCCTAATTAAATACCGGGCGATCACTCCTTTATTAAATTAAATCAAGGTAAACAGTTGGTTCATTCTCAGCATCACTGTCGATAAAAATAATTTTTCCAATTTAACACCCTAAATAATTAAGCTAAGTGTCAAAAACATTTTTCATACGAACTTCCAAATTTTAATTAAAGAAAAGATTTTTATTAATTCAAAACAACATTTCTACAATAGAGAATCACACCACGAAATTTAAATAAAACCATACATTCACCAAACGAATGTCAATAATATAAAACTAAAATCATAAACCATCCTGAAACAAATCCCATAAACAATACTGGAATAATTGAAATATAAAAATCCCCAACAACAAATGAAATGATGAAAAGGGCGACACGTGCCCCATAAATGAGAGTAATAAGAGTGGAGTCAATGTCGGAAGCCGTCTACTCAAGGGACCTGCAACTCCCACCTAAGCTGCAGCTCGTTCTTCTCAAAGAACCCTAAGCAAGACGCCCCTGTGGCTGGGCACCTGAAAATATACATATATATACACAAGAGAGAGAGAGAAAAAAGGAAACGGGTCAGGGCCCGAAAGTGTGTTTGATTTTTAAAATACGTTAAGCAAGTATTTAAATTGATACAGGCCAATGCAACATCATATTAGTTCGTCTCTCTCTTGAGAAATACTCACCTCTCTTCTAATGTGCACTCCTATCGTACTAACCTTCCCAATGGTTCATTTATCTTAACTTACTCATATGTTTTCAAAACTGAACGATGACAATGTTATAAAAAGGTTACTTTCAATTTGTAGTATTCCTCTCGTTTTAGCTTCATTAAATTATAAGATTTCCCCGTGCCTTTTCATATTTTCACAAAACAAGTATTTAATAATTTGAATCAACAACCATGTTCTACTTATCAAATCACAGTAGGCAGTTCAAAGTTTATAACCTCATATATATATTAACTACTCGAGTAAAATATATATATAATGGCACCCCAACTAAACTATGGTGCGGGCATACTCTGCTATCCAATCCCCGTATCGCTCACATAAAGGGAAATAGAAGTTCGGAATCACTCTCGAACTGTATTAACATATACAAAACAACGTTGAGGCGAATCATAGATTCCAAGTCCAAGTGGTCAGTACATACCCACACGTCTCTTAGAACCGTCCGACTATCAATTTAATAGCCCGTACCTAGGATCTCTATCTTCTAGGGTACGATTCAATATCCCCATAAAGCAACACAGGATACGATCATCCCAGCGCGGTAACCTCAGGGATAGCAAGTAGCGCGGGTACGTTTTTCACATGTATATAATATATGTACACACATTCATATAAATATACCAATTTCATCATATTAATATAGGTCACTCTCATTACCCATAATTACAACCTTTGTCCTAAATTTCACCTTATTAGTATAACGTATAAGGTTTCGCCTCTAACCTTAATTCGAAGGGGTTTTCTCACTAGTTATGGGACACTCGTGGGTTCTATCCATCCAAGTAATATATTCAGTAGGTAGACGTCTATTCACTAACGTAGGTATTCGTTGAAATCTCTCATTTGAAATACGTAGTTCGTCGTTCCTTAATTAACTATTCCTTAAACCCAATTATCATTTCATAATAAAGTTCTCAACACTTAATCATATGTCCTACTGGTCTCTCTTATATCCCAAAACATTTTATTTGAAATGCCCAAGAATTCTTTCATGATAAATTAATTCAACTAATTAAACAAGGGAAATAATAGGCTGCCAGGAAGGGTCGATCGATCGACTACCGGGGTTCGATCGATCGATCGACTACCGGGGTTCGATCGATCGAACCTTTGATCGATCGACGCTATAGGGTCGATCGATCGATCAAACAGGTATTTCGATTTCTGCAGAAGTGCAGTTACGGGTTTAACTAATATTCTTCATTCAAATCCATAATTTCCAACACTAATCGTCCCAAAACTTATACTACAATCATGGTAATATATTTCCAGATGTTTCTAACGTTAAGCATGCATATAACCATCATTAAACATGATTAAACAACCTAAAATCTCATCTAATCATCAAGAACCCTAAGTTTTCTTAATCTTTTGTTCTAATCAGTTTTCTCCAGAATTTTCTTCTACAATAACATCAAAAATTCGTGGGTTTATCATCTACATTACATAAGACTTCCAGAATATAATTTTAATCTTGTCTACATGCAAATTCCTATCACAAAGTGGGGTTTTCTTCCATAAATTATACTCCTAATCATTCCTACACTAACATGATTATTGCACCAACGAAAATACGCAAGTTAAACACTTGCCTGGAATTTCAGAGGTCTGGTTTCCTGCTGATATTGGTGTGGTTGCGTTCTCCTCCTCGCGATCTACGTGTTGGTGGTGACGGTGGTGCAAAAGGTGGTGTTTTTTGCCATGAATCACCTAGCAAGGTCTCTCCTCTCTTCTCCACTAGCCGTATTAGGGTTCTGAATGATCTAACCCTAAAAGGCTGACTTAAATGGCTGCTAAGGATGGCTGAAATTCGTGGGTTTAATTACCCTAGTTTGTAAAATGACCAAAACGCCCTCTCGGGTCACTAATTAAGCCTAAAAACATCCCGAGACCCAAACTAAACCCCCGGGTACACTTTTCTGACTATCTCGACCCTTCCGGACGCGTTGGCGCACTCAAAACCACCATACGGACAACTCATAAAATATTTACTTTTATATCTCAATAATTAGTCCCGACGCGATACGGGCGCGTCCCGTCTAAAATTACCAAAATTGTCATTTTCATTCACAATGACATTTACCATATATTAATATGCTCCTAAGTAATATTCAACAATTTCATATTATTACTAACTCACGTCACGTTAATAATTATAACATAATTAATTTCTGTATTTTTATTAAATAAATCCCCAAGTTAATTATAGCATAAAAGTACGGGGTATTACATACTTCCCCCCTAATAACGGAATTTCGTCCCAAAATTCGGAAAATAAGGCATACCTGGTAAAAACAACTCTGGATATCTCTCACGCATATCTGCCTCACGCTCCCAAGTGGATTCCTCCACATTATGATGTTCCCGCTGGACCCGCACGAGTGGAACTATCTTCGACCTCAATCTCCTCTCACTGTAGTCTAGAATAGCCACCGGTCTCTCCTCGTAAGAGCTATCCGACTGCAAGTCGATCTCATCTATCGCAATATGAGTATGGGCCATATCATCCCGAAGGTATCGTCTCAACGACGAGATGTGGAATACATCGTGGATGCGATGTAAATGTTCTGGCAAACCCAACCTGTATGCTACTGGCCCAATTCTCTCGATGATGGGAAATGGTCCTACGTACCTCGGAGCCAACTTTCAATTCTTCCCGAACCTCATCACTCCTTTCATAGGAGATACACGCAACAACACTTGATCTCCCACATTAAACTCCAGGAAGAATCGTTTCGCATCGGCGTAGCTCTTCTGTCTGTCTTGGGCTACCCGAATACGACTCCTGATTATCTCAATCCTCGCGGAGGTCTCCTGGATCACTTCTGGTCCTAATAACTTGTTGTCCCCCACCTCGAGCCAACAGGTTGGAGAGCGACAAGGCCTGCCGTACAAATCCTCAAATGGAGCCATGCCAATCGTAAACTGATAGGAGTTATTATAAGCAAACTCAACCAGTGGAAGATGTGGCTCCCAACCTCCCCCGAAATCGAGGATACACATGAGTAGCATATCTTCCAACATATGATTAGTACGCTTTGTTTGTCCATCTGTCTGTGGGTGGTAAGCTGAACTCAGTCTCAACACTGTACCCATGGCCTCCTGAAAGCTTTCCCAGAAACGCGACACAAAAATCTTGTCTCTATCTGACACAATATTCAGGGGCACCCCATGTAATCTGACAATCTCAGCGATGAAAAACTGGGCATACTGACCCGTGGTATAATCTATCCTTACTGGCAGAAAATGAGCCACCTTGGTCAGACGGTCTACAATCACCCAGATAGAATCGTGGCCTCGCTGTGATGTAGGCAACCCTGTAATGAAGTCCATGGAAATACTTTCCCACTTCCACGCAGGTACTTCCAACGGCTGAAGTAATCCCGACGGTTTCTGGTGGTCCACCTTCACCAGCTGGCAAGTAGAACATTTGGACACAAATTCAGCGATGTCCTTCTTCATCCCACTCCACCAGTACTGACGTCTCATATCCTGGTACATCTTATCGCCTCCCGGATGTACTGCAAATCGGGACCCATGAGAATGAGTCATTACCTCATGACGTAGCTCTGCTCCTTCTGGAACCACTAGTCTCCCATTAAACCGCAACCCTCCATCCGAACTAACAGAATAGGACTCAGCACCCTCGGCTAGAAGTCGTACAATCTGCTCCTGACAAAACGGATCTGTGGTCTGTGCCTGTATCACCCTCGTAACAATCTCGGGTGTGACTGTCATCATGGATATGAAAGAACGTGCTACCGCGTCCTGGTGACCCAACTCCTTCCATTTTTCTTTCCAGATGTCCGCTACATCGTCAACCGGTCTACGACTCAACGCATCAGCAACTACGTTGGCTTTCCCCGGATGATACTGTATATCGAACTGGTAATCTTTCACAAACTCTAACCATCTGCGCTGACGCATATTCAGCTCTCGCTGAGTGAACATGTACTGCAGTGACTTATGGTCTGTGAACAAACAGAATTTCTCGCCCAATAAATAGTGCCTCCAAATTCTCAATGCAAAGACGACCGAAGCTAACTCCAGGTCGTGGGTGGGGTAATTCTTCTCATGCGGCTTAAGCTTGCGGGAAGCAAAAGCTATAGCCTTCTCTTCCTGCTGAAGTACTCCCCCAAGTCCTCGTAAGGACGCATCTGTGTAAACCAGGTACTCTACACCCGGCTTCGGTAAAGCAAGGACTGGTGCCAAAGTAAGCTTGTCCTTCAGCTCGTCGAAAGCCAACTGACAAGCGTCATCCCAAACATATGGTACCCCCTTGCGAGTCAGATTCGTCAATGGACCCGCTATTTTGGAGAATCCCCGAATGAACCTCCTGTAGTATCCGGCTAACCCCAAGAAACTACGTACTTCCGTCGGTGTCGTGGGCTGCCCCCACTCCCTCACCGCTGACACCTTGCTCGGGTCAACTGCTATCCCCTGCTCAGAAATAACATGGCCCAAGAATTGTACCTCTCGCAACCAGAATCCACACTTCTCGTACTTAGCATACAACTGATGCTCTCGTAGGGTCTGGAGAACCTGCCTCAAGTGTTCGGCATGCTCCTCCTCGGAGTGTGAATATATCAAGATATCATCTATGAAGACGATGACGAACTGATCCAAGAACTCTCTGAACACTCGGTTCATCAAGTCCATGAAAACGGTTGGGGCATTTGTGAGTCCGAACGGCATCACCCTGAACTCATAGGACCCATATCTCGACAAGAAGGCAGTCTTGGAAACATCCTGCTCTCTAATCCGTAACTGATGGTACCCCGACCTCAGATCTATCTTTGAAAAGAAAGTTGCTCCCCTTAACTGGTCGAACAGATCATCGATTCGAGGCAACGGATACTTGTTTCGTATCGTGACCTTGTTCAACTCCCGGTAGTCCACACACAATCTCAGTGAGCCATCTCTCTTCTTCATAAATAAGACTGGAGCGCCCCACGGTGAGGTACTCCTACGAATGAAACCCTGACCTAATAGCTGCTCAATCTGATCTCGTAGCTCTCGCATCTCTGCCGGAGCCATACGGTACGGTGCGCGTGCTATAGGTCTCGTATCCGGCAATAAGTCTATAACGAAGTCTATCTCACGACTGGGCGGTAGGCCTGGTATCTCCTGAAACACATCGGAATACTCCCTAACAACTGGGATCGAATCCAAAGGAATCACAACCTCCTTAGAGGTATCCTCCTCAATGTAATATAAATGAGCGGTCGAACCTCCCTCTGGGCGAGGCATCGCCACTATAAACATCTCTTGCCCCGGAATGGCAAAAACAATGCTCCCACCGAAGCAATCAATCATGGCTCTATAAGATGCGAGCCAATCCATACCAATAATCACGTCATGCTCGTGCATGTCTAAGACTAGCATGTCTGCAGGCAATACCAAGCCACCAATCTCTACCCCTACTCCCCGGCATATAAAGAATATAAGCGACCCACTCCCCAATGGTGAGTCGACACACGTCACGGTGCTCTCTGCTGTGGCTAACAATCCTAAGGACTTCGCAAAATGCGTAGCTATAAAACAGTGCGTTGCCCCCGTATCAAACAAAACTTTACCCATAGTACCATGGATAGGAAACATACCCTCAATCGCGGGTGGTGCCTGTGGAGCTGCTGCCTGGTGGACATTATAGACACGTCCGTACTGCAATTGCCCCTGTTGCACTGGAGCTGCTGGAATGGCTGGTATGGTTGGCATCTGGGTTGGAGCTGGAAGGGCAGGTGGAAAGAGTGGTCTCTGCGGCTCATTACGGGCTCCCTGCTGCTGTGGGGCCCTATCGCCCTCTGGGGAATCCTGACGCTTATGGCCGTGCTTGCCACACACAAAACACCGGCCTCTGAAATTACCTCCCCTCTGTCCCTGCTGACCACGGCCCTGCTGGCCGTTACCTCCACGCCATTGGCCCTGTTGGCCCTGATGTGCACGCTGTTGGCCTTGCTGGCCCTGCTGTTGACCCTGCGGTCGGTGTTGGCCCTGTTGGCCCTGCTGATTAGGCTGACCCTGATGGCCCTGCCTAGAATCACCTGAACGGAATTGCTTAGCAGGGTCCCCCTGATGGGAACTCTGCTCGTGCTGACGAGTCTGTCCCTGAGTTGGTGCCCCACTGGCACTATTACCCCCGGTCCTGCCCTGCTGGCTGGACTCTCTTGTTCTCTTGCTTCCCTGAAGATGGAAGCGGTGATCCTGGCAATGTAGTAGCACTTCATTGAGTACGTCAGTGAAAGTACTCAGGGATAGATTCCCAATAAGGTACTGACGGATCCTCCAAGCTAACCCGTCGACGAACAGAAAAATTTTCTTGCTCTCAGTGGGTGCCTCATCCGGCATAATAGTGAGAAGTCTCGTGAACTCCTCCTCATACTCGGCTACAGTAAGGTTCTCCTGCTTCAGATTTAGCAATTTCCGCCTCATCTCAGTCTGCACTGCGGGTGGAAAGTACTTGCGGTCAAACCGCTCCCAGAACATCTGAATAGGGATCGTGTCCCTCTCCTCCAAAGTTGTAGTGGACTCCCACCTCTGTAATGCGGCTCCCACCAGTTTGAAAGAGGCCAATAGCTGCTTCTGCACTTCGGTGCACTCATACATACGGAGGTGCCGCTGGATGTCCTTCTTCCATTGGCTGACAGTAATAATATCGGAGCTACCAGAAAACTCAGGGGGATGTGCTTTCTGAAAAGCATCCCGAACCCTCTCCCATGCAGATGGAAGCTATGCTGGTACTTGCGCCACTGCCTAGACCTGTGGTGGAGCCTGCTGAATCACCGCTATCGCGGCATTTACCGCCTGAGCAACGATGGCGGCTACCTCATTCGCATTCATAGTGCCTGGTGCCGGAGCTGCTGGCTGGTCGGCTTGGGCACGCCTATCTTTCGGAGCATGTCTCGGAGGCATCTGAAACGTGAACAAGTTTATTAGTCTACAGTTATCAACAAATCTCGAATAGCTGAAGACTTAAACGTAAAAGCAAGAATACAACAGTCCTAAAAATAGGGCTCTATGGCAAGTAACGTTAAGCTGAAAGCGAACGGAGCGCTAATGCGATAAAATAAATCCAAATCCACAAGTGACAAGTTATAGAGCATCTAAATAAACCCACAATAATATAAATTCACTAATCTCAATTCTTCAAATACAATAAGTCTCTCGAATAAATACAACATCTAACTCGAATAAAAAATACAAATCTTCAAAGCTCTATACATCAAAATAATACAAATCTTTCCCAAACAATCCTCGCTAAAATCAATCTCCATAATCCATAGCGCTCAAATCCACGCTAACCTGCCAACTAAAAGAAAATATGGGGAAGTACACAATACGACAAGAAAGATGCTCAACAAATATATTAGCAATAAGGCGTAACAACACGAGTACGAATATTCAAATCAAATGCAAATCTCAAAGCATTTATCAATATAATTTTTCAACAACACATCAATGGGTAACCATGCCTCACCCCATTCTCATATGCTTTATCAAGCCATAGCCCGGGAATAGGTATTTTGGCGGGTACTCAACATCTGTGCCATATTAAAATCTCGTGACAACGTGCTCAACAACAATATAATGATACCACATGAATCAAAATAATTTCAACAATTATTTTCAAGATTTCAATGAATTTATCAATTCAAATATGAGTTCAATTAACAAGAATTCAAAGAGAATGACACTTGCGAGATTTAAGGAGCATATTGTGTAAAACCCCATACCTAAAACCATGATGAGAAACCAATGATCACTTCCTCAAGATCAACACAAAAGATCTACAAAAGCTCCTCCAAGAACCTCCAACAAAAAAGCCCCAAGAACACCTCTAATCTAAGGTTGGAACTCACAAATCTCAAGGACCAAAGTATAATTAAAATGGAAAGGAATATAAAATATATTTGCTGCAAATATTTGTGCCAAAAGTATGTTAAAAAGGCTTGCCCATGACTTCCTTTTATAATGTAAAGAAATGAAGAGTTGGAATCCAAAAGACTCCTTTAAATAAGGTAAAGAAATGAAGAGTTGGAAGTCAAAACAACTCTTGAAAATTACTTAATGTTCGCCGACTTAGAATTCCAAGAGTTAAAAATATTTAAAAATAATTTTAAAATCCGTTTTAACTCCGATTTCAAAACTGTTTGAAATTCTCACTTTTAAAAATAATAACCAACATATTTGAGCAATAAAAATCATTTGATCAAAAACTTTATTTTCCTCCATTTTCCAGAAATTAATTAAAATTGCCCAAAATATACCACCTGTGACACCCCGCCTAATTAAATACCGGGCGATCACTCCTTTATTAAATTAAATCAAGGTAAACAGTTGGTTCATTCTCAGCATCACTGTCGATAAAAATAATTTTTCCAATTTAACACCCTAAATAATTAAGCTAAGAACTTCCAAATTTTAATTAAAGAAAAGATTTTTATTAATTCAAAACAACATTTCTACAATAGAGAATCACACCACGAAATTTAAATAAAACCATACATTCACCAAACGAATGTCAATAATATAAAACTAAAATCATAAACCATCCTGAAACAAATCCCATAAACAATACTGGAATAACTGAAATATAAAAATCCCCAACAACCAATGAAATGATGAAAAGGGCGACACGTGCCCCATAAATGAGAGTAATAAGAGTGGAGTCAATGTCGGAAGCCGTCTACTCAAGGGACCTGCAACTCCCACCTAAGCTGCAGCTCGTTCTTCTCAAAGAATCCTAAGCAAGACGCCTCTGTGGCTGGGCACCTAAAAATATACATATATATACACAAGAGAGAGAGAGAAAAGGAAACGGGTCAGGGCCCGAAAGTGTGTTTGATTTTTAAAATACGTTAAGCAAGTATTTAAATTGATACAGGCCAATGCAACATCATATTAGTTCGTCTCTCTCTTGAGAAATACTCACCTCTCTTCTAATGTGCACTCCTATCGTACTAACCTTCCCAATGGTTCGTTTATCTTAACTTACTCATATGTTTTCAAAACTGAACGATGACAATGTTATAAAAAGGTTACTTTCAATTTGTAGTATTCCTCTCGTTTTAGCTTCATTAAATTATAAGATTTCCCCGTGCCTTTTCATATTTTCACAAAACAAGTATTTAATAATTTGAGTCAACAACCATGTTCTACTTATCAAATCACAGTAGGCAGTTCAAAGTTTATACCCTCATATATATATTAACTACTCGAGTAAAATATATATATAATGGCACCCCAACTAAACTATGGTGCGGGCATACTCTGCTATCCAATCCCCGTATCGCTCACATAAAGGGAAATACAAGTTCGGAATCACTCTCGAACTGTATTAACATATACAAAACAACGTTGAGGCGAAGCATAGATTCCAACTCCAAGAGGTCAGTATATACCCACACATATCTTAGGACCTCCCGACTATCAATTTAATAGCCCGTACCTAGGATCTCTATCTTCTAGGGTACGATTCAATATCCCCATAAAGCAACACAGGATACGATCGTCCCAGCGCGGTAACCTCAGGGATAGCAAGTAGCGCGGGTACGTTTTTCACATGTATATAATATATGTACACACATTCATATAAATATACCAATTTCATCATATTAATATAGGTCACTGTCATTACCCATAATTACAACCTTTGTCCTAAATTTCACCTTATTAGTATAACGTATAAGGTTTCGCCTCTAACCTTAATTCGAAGGGGTTTTCTCACTAGTTATGGGACACTCGTGGGTTCTATCTATCCAAGTAATATATTCAGTAGGTAGACGTCTATTCACTAACGTAGGTATTCGTTGAAATCTCTCATTTGAAATACCTAGTTCGTCGTTCCTTAATTAACTATTCCTTAAACCCAATTATCATTTCATAATAAAGTTCTCAACACTTAATCATATGTCCTACTGGTCTCTCTTATATCCCAAAACATTTTATTTGAAATGCCCAAGAATTCTTTCATGATAAATTAATTCAACTAATTAAACAAGGGAAATAATAGGCTGCCAGGAAGGGTCGATCGATCGACTACTGGGGTTCGATCGATCGAACCTTCGATCGATCGACGCTATAGGGTCGATCGATCGATCAAACAGGTATTTCGATTTCAGCAGAAGTGCAGTTACGGGTTTAACTAATATTCTTCATTCAAATCCATAATTTCCAACACTAATCGTCCCAAAACTTATACTACAATCATGGTAATATATTTCCAGATGTTTCTAACGTTAAGCATGCATATAACCATCATTAAACATGATTAAACAACCTAAAATCTCATCTAATCATCAAGAACCCTAAGTTTTCTTAATCTTTTGTTCTAATCAGTTTTCTCCAGAATTTTCTTCTACAATAACATCAAAAATTCGTGGGTTTATCATCTACATTACATAAGACTTCCAGAATATAATTTTAATCTTGTCTACATGCAAATTCCTATCACAAAGTGGGGTTTTCTTCCATAAATTATACTCCTAATCATTCCTACACCAACATGATTATTGCACCAACGAAAATACGCAAGTTAAACACTTGCCGGGAATTTCAGAGGTCTGGTTTCCTGCTGATATTGGTGTGGTTGCGTTCTCCTCCTCGCGATCTACGCGTTGGTGGTGACGGTGGTGCAAAAGGTGGTGTTTTTTGGCCTTGAATCACCTAGCAAGGTCTCTCCTCTCTTCTCCACTAGCCGTCTTAGGGTTCTGAATGATCTAACCCTAAAAGGCTGACTTAAATGGCTGCTAAGGATGGCTGAAATTCGTGGGTTTAATTACCCTAGTTTGTAAAATGACCAAAACGCCCTCCCGAGTCACTAATTAAGCCTAAAAACATCCCGAGACCCAAACTAAACCCCCGGGTACACTTTTCTGACTATCTCGACCCTTCCTAATGCGTTGGCGCACTCAAAACGACCATACGGACAACTCATAAAATATTTACTTTTATATCTCAATAATTAGTCCCGACGCGACACGGGCGCGTCCCGACTAAAATTACGAAAATTGTCATTTTCATTCACTCGTGACATTTACCATATATTACTATGCTCCTAAGTAATATTCAACAATTTCATATTATTACTAACTCACGTCACGTTAATAATTATAACATAATTAATTTCCGGATTTTTATTAAATAAATCCCCAAATTAATTATAGCATAAAAATACGGGGTATTACATACTTCCCCCCTAATAACGGAATTTCGTCCCGAAATTCGGAAAATAAGGCATACCTGGTAAAAACAACTCTGGATATCTCTCACGCATATCTGCCTCACGCTCCCAAGTGGATTCCTCCACATTATGATGTTCCCACTGGACCCGCACGAGTGGAACTATCTTCGACCTCAATCTCCTATCACTGTAGTCTAGAATAGCCACCGGTCTCTCCTCGTAAGAGCTATCCGACTGCAAGTCGATCTCATCTATCTCAATGTGAGTATGGGCCATATCATCCCGAAGGTATCGTCTCAACGACGAGATGTGGAATACATCGTGGATGCGATGTAAATGTTCTGGCAAACCCAACCTGTATGCTACTGGCCCAATTCTCTCGATGATGGGAAATGGTCCTACGTACCTCGGAGCCAACTTTCCCTTCTTCCCGAACCTCATCACTCCTTTCATAGGAGATACACGCAACAACACTTGATCTCCCACATTAAACTCCCAGAAGAATCGTTTCGCATCGGCGTAGCTCTTCTGTCTGTCTTGGGCTACCCGAATACGACTCCTGATTATCTCAATCCTCGCGGAGGTCTCCTGGATCACTTCTGGTCCTAATAACTTGTTGTCCCCCACCTCGAGCCAACAGGTTGGAGAGCGACAAGGCCTGCCGTACAAAGCCTCAAATGGAGCCATGTCAATCGTAAAATGAATTTTAAATGTTTTTAACTCTTGGAATTCTAAGTCGGCGAACATTAAGTAATTTTCAAGAGTTGTTTTGACTTCCAACTCTTCATTTCTTTGCCTTAATTAAAGGAGTCTTTTGGATTCCAACTTTTCATTTCTTTGCATTATAAAAGGAAGTCATGGGCAACCCTTTTAACATACTTTTGGGCATAAATTTTGGCAGCAAATATATTTTATATTCCGCTTCTTTTTATATACACATTGGTCCTTGAGATTTGTGAGTTCCAACCTTAGATTAGAGGTGTTCTTGGGGCTATTTTGTTGGAGGTTCTTGGAGAAGCTTTTGTAGACCTTTTGAGTTGATCTTAAGGATGTGATCGTTGGTTTCTCATCATGGTTTAAGGTATGGGTTTTTACACAATATGCTCCTTAAATCTCGAAAGTGTCATTCTCTTTGAATTCTTGTTAATTGAACTCATATTTGAATTGATAAATTCATTGAAATCAGGAAAATAATTGTTGAAATTATTTTGATTCATGTGGTATCATTATATTGTTGTTGAGCACGTTGTCATGAGATTTTAATATGGCACGGATGTTGGGCACCCGCCAAAATTCTTGTTTCTCGGGCTATGGCTTGATAAAGCATATACGGATGTGGTGAGGCCTGGTGACCCATTGATGTGTTGTTGAAAAATTATAATGATGAAATGCTATTGAGATTTGCATTTTGATTTGAATATTCTTACTCGTGTTGTTACGTTTTATTCCCCGTTAATATATTTGTTGAGCATCTTTCTTGTCGTATTGTGTACTTCCCCGTATTTTCTTTTAGTGGCAGGTTAGTGCGGATTTTGGGGCGGTATGGAGATTGATTTTAGAGAGGATTGTTTGGAAAAAAATTGTATTTTTTTTTATGTATAGAGCTTTGGAGATTTGTATTTTTATTCGAGTTAGATATTTGTAATTTTAATTCGAGAGACTTACTGTAATTGAAGAGATTGAGATTAGTGGATTTATATTATTGTGGGTTTATTTAGATGCTCTATACCTTGTTACTTGTGGATTTGGATTTATTTTATCGCATTAGCGCTCCGTTCTCTCTCCCCGGGCGGGCGGGGTGTTATTTGTAACACCCCGCCCGCCCGGGGAGAGCGAACGGAGCGCTAATGCGATAAAATAAATCCAAATCCACAATACACAAGGTATAGAGCATCTAAAATAAACCCACAATAATATAAATCCACTAATCTCAATCTCTTCAATTGCAACAACATCTCCCGAATTAAATACAACATCTAACTCGAAATAAAATAAATTCCAATGCTCTATACATCAAAATAATACAAATCTTTCCCAAATAATCCTCGCTAAAATCAATCTCCATAGCGCCCCAAAATCCGCGCTAACCTGCCACTAAAAGAAAATATGGGAAAGTACACAATACGACAGGAATATGCTCAAAAATAATGTTAGCGAAGAACAAAGCGCAACAATACGAATACAAATATTCAAAATCAAATGCAAATCTCAATAGAATTTATCAATAAATCTTTCAACAACACATCAATGGGTCACCAGGCCTCACCACATCCGTATATGCTTTATCAAGCCATAGCCCGGGAAACAAGAATTTTGGCGGGTGCCCAACATCCGTGCCATATTAAAATCTCATGACAATGTTCTCAATAATAATATAATGATACCACATGAATCAAAATAATTTCAACAATTATTTTCCAGATTTCAATGAATTTATCAATTCAAATATGAGTTCAATTAAACAAGAATTCAAAAAGAATGACACTCACGAGATTTAAGGAGCATATTGTGTAAAACCCCATACCTCAAACCATGATGAGAAATCAACGATCACATCCTCAAGATCAACACAAAAGATCTACAGAAGATCCTCAAAGAACCTCCAACAGAATAGCCCCAAGAACACCTCTAATCTAAGGTTGGAACTCACAAATCTCAAGGTCCAATGTGCATATAAAAAAAAGAGGAATATAAAATATATTTGCTGCCAAAATTTGTGCCAAAAGTATGTTAAAAGGGTTGCCCACGACTCCCTTTTATAATGCAAAGAAATGGAGAGTTGGAATCCAAAAGACCCCTTTAAATAAGGCAAATAAATGAAGAGTTGGAAGTCAAAACAACTCCAAGAGTTAAAAACATTTTAAAATCATTTTAAAATCCATTTTAACTCCGTTTTTTAAACCGTTTGAAATTCTCGCCTTTAAAAATAATAACCAACATATTTGAGCAATAAAAATAATTTTATCAAAAACTTTATTTTCCTCCATTTTCCAGAAATTAATTAAAATAATCAAAAATTACGCAGGTTGTTACACTTCCCCACTAACAATGGAATTTCGCCCTCGAAATTCGTCGAATGCCTAACTCTCAAAATCAGGCCAATAATCTCCAAAAATAATCTTGTCACCAAAAATAATTCCTCACATCTAATCTCGAAACTTAACACGAATATCACCTAAAATTTGCTATCTCCAAAAATTGCTAACCACGCAATGAACCCAAAACCCAAGCCCCGAGGGTTGCCATATACCTAAGCTCTGATACCATTTGTAACACCCCGCCCGCCCGGGGAGAGCGAACGGAGCGCTAATGCGATAAAATAAATCCAAATCCACAAGTGACAAGGTATAGAGCATCTAAATAAACCCACAATAATATAAATCCACTAATCTCAATCTCTTCAATTATAACAAGTCTCTCGAATTAAAATTACAACTAACTCGAAAATAAAATACAAATCTCCAAAGCTCTATACATCAAAATAATACAAATATTTCCCAAACAATCCTCGCTAAAATCAATCTCCATAGCCCCCCAAAATCCGCGCTAACCTGCCACTAAAAGAAAATATGGGGAAGTACACAATACGACAGGAAAGATGCTCAACAAATATATTAGCAATAAGGCGTAACAACACGAGTACGAATATTCAAATCAAATGCAAATCTCAAAGCATTTATCAATATAATTTCTCAACAACACTTTAACTGGGTCACCAGGCCTCACCACATCCGTATATGCTTTATCAAGCCAGAGCCCGGGAAACAGGAATTTTGGCGGGTGCCCAACATCCGTGCCATATTAAAATCTCATGACAACATGCTCATCAACAATATAATGATACCACATGAATCAAAATAATTTCAATAATTATTTTCCAGATTTCAATGAATTTAACAATTCAAATATGAGTTCAATTAAACAAGAATTCAAAGAGAATAACACTCGCGAGATTTAAGGAGCATATTGTGTAAAACCCCATACCTCAAACCATGATAAGAAACCAATGATCACATCCTCAAGATCAACACAAAATATCTACAAAATGTCCTCCAAGAACCTCCAACAAAATAGCCCCAAGAACACCTCTAATCTAAGGTTGGAACTCACAAATCTCAAGGGCGAATGTGTATATAAAAAGAAGAGGAATATAAAATATATTTACTGCCAAAGTTTGTGCCAAAAGTAGGTTAAATAACCCTAAGAGGCTGACTTAAATGGCTGCTAAGGATGGCTGAAATTCGTGGGTTTAATTACCCTAGTTTGTAAAATGACCAAAACGCCCTCCCGGGTCACTAATTAAGCCTAAAAACATCCCGAGACCCAAACTAAACCCCCGGGTACACTTTTTTGACTATCTCGACCCTTCTGGACGCGTTGGCGCACTCAAAACGACCATATGGACAACTCATAAAATATTTACTTTTATATCTCAATAATTAGTCCCGACGCGACACGGGCGCGTCCCGACTAAAATTACCAAAATTGTCATTTTCATTCACTCGTGACATTTACCATATATTACTATGCTCCTAAGTAATATTCAACAATTTCATATTATTACTAACTCACGTCACGTTAATAATTATAACATAATTAATTTCTGGATTTTTATTAAATAAATCCCCAAATTAATTATAGCATAAAAATACGGGGTATTACATACTTCCCCCCTAATAACGGAATTTCATCCCGAAATTCGGAAAATAAGGCATACCTGGTAAAAACAACTCTGGATATCTCTCACGAATATCTGCCTCACGCTCCCAAGTGGATTCCTCCACATTATGATGTTCCCACTGGACCCGCACGAGTGGAACTATCTTCGACCTCAATCTCCTCTCACTGTAGTCTAGAATAGCCACCGGTCTCTCCTCGTAAGAGCTATCCGACTGCAAGTCGATCTCATCTATCGCAATGTGAGTATGGGCCATATCATCCCGAAGGTATCGTCTCAACGACGAGATGTGGAATACATCGTGGATGCGATGTAAATGTTCTGGCAAACCCAACCTGTATGCTACTGGCCCAATTCTCTCGATGATGGGAAATGGTCCTACGTACCTCGGAGCCAACTTTCCCTTCTTCCCGAACCTCATCACTCCTTTCATAGGAGATACATGCAACAACACTTGATCTCCCACATTAAACTCCCGGAAGAATCGTTTCGCATCGGCGTAGCTCTTCTGTCTGTCTTGGGCTACCCGAATACGACTCCTGATTATCTCAATCCTCGCGGAGGTCTCCTGGATCACTTCTGGTCCTAATAACTTGTTGTCCCCCACCTCGAGCCAACAGGTTGGAGAGCGACAAGGCCTGCCGTACAAAGCCTCAAATGGAGCCATGCCAATCGTAAACTGATAGGAGTTATTATAAGAAAACTCGACCAGTGGAAGATGTGGCTCCCAACCTCCTCCGAAATCGAGGATACACATGTGTAGCATATCTTCCAACATCTGATTAGTACGCTCTGTCTGTCCATCTGTCTGTGGGTGGTAAGCTGAACTCAGTCTCAACTTTGTACCCATAGCCTCCTGAAAGCTTTTCCAGAAATGCGACACAAAAATCTTGTCTCTATCTGACACAATATTCAGGGGCACCCCATGTAATCTGACAATCTCAGCGATGAACAACTGGGCATACTGACCCGTGGTATAATCTATCCTTACTGGCAGAAAATGAGCCACCTTGATCAGACGGTCTACAATCACCCAGATAGAATCGTGGCCTCGCTGTGATGTAGGCAACCCTGTAATGAAGTCCATGGAAATACTTTCCCACTTCCACGCAGGTACTTCCAACGGCTGAAGTAATCCCGACGGTTTCTGGTGGTCCACCTTCACCAGCTGGCAAGTAGAACATTTGGACACAAATTCAGCGATGTCCTTCTTCATCCCACTCCACCAGTACTGACGTCTCATATCCTGGTACATCTTATCGCCTCCCGGATGTACTGCAAATCGGGACCCATGAGAATGAGTCATTACCTCATGACGTAGCTCTGCTCCTTCTGGAACCACTAATCTCCCATTAAACCGCAACCCTCCATCCGAACTAACAGAATAGGACTCAGCACCCTCGGTTAGAAGTCGTACAATCTGCTCCTGACAAAACGGATCTGTGGTCTGTGCCTGTATCACCCTCGTAACAATCTCGGGTGTGACTGTCATCACGGATATGAAAGAACGTGCTACCGCGTCATGGTGACCCAACTCCTTCCATTTTGCTTTCCAGATGTCCGCTACATCGTCAACCGGTCTACGACTCAACGCATCAGCAACTACGTTGGCTTTCCCCGGATGATACTGTATATCGAACTGGTAATCTTTCACAAACTCTAACCATCTGCGCTGACGCATATTCAGCTCTCGCTGAGTGAACAGGTACTGCAGTGACTTATGGTCTGTGAACAAACGGAATTTCTCGCCCAAAAAATAGTGCCTCCAAATTCTCAATGCAAAGACGACCGCAGCTAACTCCAGGTCGTGGGTGGGGTAATTCTTCTCATGCGGCTTAAGCTTGCGGGAAGCAAAAGCTATAGCCTTCTCTTCCTGCTGAAGTACTCCCCCAAGTCCTCGTAAGGACGCATCTGTGTAAACCAGGTACTCTACACCCGGCTTCGGTAAAGCAAGGACTGGTGCCGAAGTAAGCTTGTCCTTCAGCTCGTCGAAAGCCAACTGACAAGCGTCATCCCAAACATATGGTACCCCCTTGCGAGTCAGATTCGTCAATGGACCCGCTATTTTGGAGAATCCCCGAATGAACCTCCTGTAGTATCCGGCTAACCCCAAGAAACTACGTACTTCCGTTGGTGTCGTGGGCTGCCCCCACTCCCTCACCGCTGACACCTTGCTCGGGTCAATTGCTATCCCCTGCTCAGAAACAACATGGCCCAAGAATTGTACCTCTCGCAACCAGAATCCACACTTCTCGTACTTAGCATACAACTGATGCTCTCGTAGGGTCTGGAGAACCTGCCTCAAGTGTTCGGCATGCTCCTCCTCGGAGTATGAATATATCAAGATATCATCTATGAAGACGATGACGAAATGATCCAAGAACTCTCTGAACACTCGGTTCATCAAGTCCATGAAAACGGCTAGGGCATTTGTGAGTCCGAACGGCATCACCCTGAACTCATAGGACCCATATCTCGACAAGAAGGCAGTCTTCGAAACATCCTGCTCTCTAATCCGTAACTGATGGTACCCCGACCTCAGATCTATCTTCGAAAAGAAAGTTGCTCCCCTTAACTGGTCGAACAGATCATCGATTCGAGGCAACGGATACTTGTTTCATATCGTGACCTTGTTCAACTCCCGGTAGTCCACACACAATCTCAGTGAGCCATCTCTCATCTTCACAAATAAGACTGGAGCGCCCCACGGTGAGGTACTCCTACGAATGAAACCCTGACCTAATAGCTGCTCAATCTGATCTCGTAGCTCTCGCATCTCTGCCGGAGCCATACGGTACGGTGCGCGTGCTATAGGTCTCGTATCCGGCAATAAGTCTATAACGAAGTCTATCTCACGACTGGGCGGTAGGCCTGGTATCTCCTGAAACACATCGGAATACTCCCTAACAACTGGGATCGAATCCAAAGGAATCACAACCTCCTTAGAGGTATCCTCATCAATGTAATATAAATGAGCGGTCGAACCTCCCTCTGGGCGAGGCATCGCCACTATAAACATCTCTTGCCCCGGAATGGCAAAAACAATGCTCCCACCGAAGCAATCAATCATGGCTCTATAAGATGCGAGCCAATCCATACCAATAATCACGTCATGCTCGTGCATGTCTAAGACTAGCATGTCTGCAGGCAATACCAAGCCACCAATCTCTACCCCTACTCCTCGGCATATAAAGAATATAAGCGACCCACTCCCCAATGGTGAGTCGACACACATCACGGTTCTCTCTGCTGTGGCTAACAATCCTAAGGACTTCGCAAAATGCGTAGCTATAAAACAGTGCGTTGCCCCCGTATCAAACAAAACTTTACCCATAGTACCATGGATAGGAAACATACCCTCAATCGCGGGTGGTGCCTGTGGAGCTGCTGCCTGGTGGACGTTATAGACACGTCCGTTTTGCAATTGCCCCTGCTGCACTGGAGCTGCTGGAATGGCTGGTAGGGCTAGCATCTGGGCTGGAGCTGGAAGGGCAGGTGGAAAGAGTGGTCTCTGCAGCTCATTACGGGCTCCCTGCTGCTGTGGGGCCCTATCGCCCTCTGGGCAATCCTGACGCTTATGGCCGTGCTTGCCACACACAAAACACCGGCCTCTGAAATTACCTCCCCTCTGTCCCTGCTGACCACGGCCCTGCTGGCCGTTACCTCCACGCCATTGGCCCTGTTGGCCCTGATGTGCACGCTGTTGGCCTTGCTGGCCCTGTTGTTGACCCTGCGGTCGGTGTTGGCCCTGCTGGCCCTGCTGATTAGGCTGACCCTGATGGCCCTGCCTGAATCCCCCGAATCCCTGCCTAGAATCACCTGAACGGAATCGCTTAGCAGGGTCCCCCTGATGGGAACTTTGCTCGTGCTGACGAGTCTGTCCCTGAGTTGGTGCCCCACTGGCACTATTACCCCCGGTCCTGCCCTGCTGGCTGGACTCTCCTGTTCTCTTGCTTCTCTGAAGATGGAAGCGGTGATCCTGGCAATGTAGTAGCGCTGCATTGAGTACGTCAGTGAAAGTACTCAGGGATAGATTCCCAATAAGGTGCTGACGGATCCTCCAAGCTAACCCGTCGACGAACAGCAAAATTTTCTTGCTCTCAGTGGGTGCCTCCTCCGGCACAATAGTGAGAAGTCTCGTGAACTCCTCCTCATACTCGGCTACAGTAAGGTTCTCCTGCTTCAGATTTAGCAATTTCCGCCTCATCTCAGTCTGCACTGCGGGTGGAAAGTACTTGCGGTCAAACCGCTCCCAGAACATCTGAATAGGGATCGTGTCCCTCTCCTCCAAAGTAGTAGTGGACTCCCACCACTGTAATGCGGCTCCCACCAGTTTAAAAGAGGCCAATAGCTGCTTCTGCACTTCGGTACACTCATACATACGGAGGTGCCGCTGGATGTCCTTCTTCCATTGGGTGACAGTAATAATATCAGAGCTACCAGAAAACTCAGGGGGATGTGCTTTCTGAAAAGCATCCCGAACCCTCTCCCATGCAGATGGAAGCTGTGCTTGTACTGGCGCCACTGCCTGGACCTGTGGTGGAGCCTGCTGAATCACCGCTATCGTGGCATTTACCGCCTGAGCAACAATGGTGGCTACCTCATTCGCATTCATAGTGCCTGGTGCCGGAGCTACTGGCTGGTCGGCTTGGGCACGCCTATCTTTAGGAGCACGTCTCGGAGGCATCTGAAACGTGAACAAGTTTATTAGTCTACAGTTATCAACAAATCTCGAATAGCTGAAGACTTAAACGTAAAAGCAAGAATACAACAGTCCTAAAAATAGGGCTCTATGGAAAGTAACGTTAAGCTGAAAGCGAAATAAGCCGTACAGATCCTATGGACACTAGAACCTGATGCTCTGATACCACCTGTGACACCCCGCCTAATTAAATACCGGGCGATCACTCCTTTATTAAATTAAATCAAGGTAAACAGTTGGTTCATTCTCAGCATCACTGTCGATAAAAATAATTTTTCCAATTTAACACCCTAAATAATTAAGGTAAGTGTCAAAAACATTTTTCATTCGAACTTCCAAATTTTAATTAAAGAAAAGATTTTTATTAATTCAAAACAACATTTCTACAATAGAGAATCACACCACGAAATTTAAATAAAACCATACATTCACCAAACGAATGTCAATAATATAAAACTAAAATCATAAACCATCCTGAAACAAATCCCATAAACAATACTGGAATAACTGAAATATAAAAATCCCCAACAACAAATGAAATGATGAAAAGGGCGACACGTGCCCCATAAATGAGAGTAATAAGAGTGGAGTCAATGTCGGAAGCCGTCTACTCAAGGGACCTGCAACTCCCACCTAAGCTGCAGCTCGTTCTTCTCAAAGAATCCTAAGCAAGACGCCCCTGTGGCTGGGCACCTGAAAATATACATATATATACACAAGAGAGAGAGAGAAAAGGAAACGGGTCAGGGCCCGAAAGTGTGTTTGATTTTTAAAATACGTTAAGCAAGTATTTAAATTGATACAGGCCAATGCAACATCATATTAGTTCGTCTCTCTCTTGAGATATACTCACCTCTCTTCTAATGTGCACTCCTATCGTACTAACCTTCCCAATGGTTCGTTTATCTTAACATACTCATATGTTTTCAAAACTGAACGATGACAATGTTATAAAAAGGTTACTTTCAATTTGTAGTATTCCTCTCGTTTTAGCTTCATTAAATTATAAGATTTCCCCGTGCCTTTTCATATTTTCACAAAACAAGTACTTAATAATTTGAGTCAACAACCATGTTCTACTTATCAAATCACAGTAGGCAGTTCAAAGTTTATAACCTCATATATATATTAACTACTCGAGTAAAATATATATATAATGGCACCCCAACTAAACTATGGTGCGGGCAAACTCTGCTATCCAATCCCCGTATCGCTCACATAAAGGGAAATACAAGTTCGGAATCACTCTCGAACTGTATTAACATATACAAAACAACGTTGAGGCGAAGCATAGATTCCAAGTCCAAGAGGTCAGTACATACCCACACGTCTCATAGGACCGTCCGACTATCAATTTAATATCCCGTACCTAGGATCTCTATCTTCTAGGGTACGATTCAATATCCCCATAAAGCAACACAGGATACGATCGTCCCAGCGCGGTAACCTCAGGGATAGCAAGTAGCGCGGGTACGTTTTTCACATGTATATAATATATGTACACACATTCATATAAATATACCAATTTCATCATATTAATATAGGTCACTCTCATTACCCATAATTACAACCTTTGTCCTAAATTTCACCTTATTAGTATAACGTATAAGGTTTCGCCTCTAACCTTAATTCGAAGGGGGTTTCTCACTAGTTATGGGACACTCGTGGGTTCTATCTATCCAAGTAATATATTCAGTAGGTAGACGTCTATTCACTAACGTAGGTATTCGTTGAAATCTCTCATTTGAAATACCTAGTTCGTCGTTCCTTAATTAACTATTCCTTAAACCCAATTATCATTTCATAATAAAGTTCTCAACACTTAATCATATGTCCTACTGGTCTCTCTTATATCCCAAAACATTTTATTTGATATGCCCAAGAATTCTTTCATGATAAATTAATTCAACTAATTAAACAAGGGAAATAATAGGCTGCCAGGAAGGGTCGATCGATTGACTACTGGGGTTCGATCGATCGAACCTTCGATCGATCGACGCTATAGGGTCGATCGATCGATCAAACAGGTATTTCAATTTCTGCAGAAGTGCAGTTACGGGTTTAACTAATATTCTTCATTCAAATCCATAATTTCCAACACTAATCATCCCAAAACTTATACTACAATCATGGTAATATATTTCCAGATGTTTCTAACGTTAAGCATGCATATAACCATCATTAAACATGATTAAACAACCTAAAATCTCATCTAATCATCAAGAACCCTAAGTTTTCTTAATCTTTTGTTCTAATCAGTTTTCTCCAGAATTTTCTTCTACAATAACATCAAAAATTCGTGGGTTTATCATCTACATTACATAAGACTTCCAGAATATAATTTTAATCTTGTCTACATGCAAATTCCTATCACAAAGTGGGGTTTTCTTCCATAAATTATACTCCTAATCATTCCTACACTAACATGATTATTGCACCAATGAAAATACGCAAGTTAAACACTTGCCTGGAATTTCAGAGGTCTGGTTTCCTGCTGATATTGGTGTGGTTGCGTTCTCCTCCTCGCGATCTACGCGTTGGTGGTGACGGTGGTGCAAAAGGTGGTGTTTTTTGGCCTTGAATCACCTAGCAAGGTCTCTCCTCTCTTCTCCACTAGCCGTCTTAGGGTTCTGAATGATCTAACCCTAAAAGGCTGACTTAAATGGCTGCTAAGGATGGCTGAAATTCGTGGGTTTAATTACCCTAGTTTGTAAAATGACAAAAACGCCCTCCCGGGTCACTAATTAAGCCTAAAAACATCCCGAGACCCAAACTAAACCCCCGGGTACACTTTTCTGACTATCTCGACCCTTCCGGACGCGTTGGCGCACTCAAAATGACAATACGGACAACTCGTAAAATATTTACTTTTATATCTCAATAATTAGTCCCGACGCGACACGGGCGCGTCCCGACTAAAATTACCAAAATTGTCATTTTCATTCACTCGTGACATTTACCATATATTACTATGCTCCTAAGTAATATTCAACAATTTCATATTATTACTAACTCACGTCACGTTAATAATTATAACATAATTAATTTCCGGATTTTTATTAAATAAATCCCCAAATTAATTATAGCATAAAAATACGGGGTATTACACTTATTCATTGACTTGATCATAATGCACATTATTTGTATCCATAGGTAGGTAGTTTTAATCGTGATGGACTCCGTAAGAAAAATTAATTTAGGAGGGGAATGTGATAGAAGGAGGCACTGAGGAGGGAAATATTGCAGGAGGCGGCATTTGGGAGGGGAAACTTGTGAGGAGGATAGGAGAAACCTTAAAAAGGTAGGTATGGGTAACCTTCAGAAGGAATCCGGGGCCGAAAACCTTGAGTAAATAAGGACATAATGCTCCCAATTTCACTCTCTAACACTCATAGGTTACTCTCAATCTCTTGCACATTCTTATATGTCTTGGACTAACTTGTCTGTTGACTCGAGATGTAATTTCTCACCGAAGAGAGATCATCCACGAGAGTTGTAGTGTGTTGTAATTTGGTTTTTGAAAAATTTGGTCTGAAACCTCTTGTCATCACTCTTTTATCCTTTCCAAAGGTTTGGTTCAGGGCATCATCTTAAATGTCATCATAAGGACTCGATGCGGACTGACTGCTAATAGCTTCGATAAATTCATGCAACGTGAAATTATATTTAGCCTTATGATTTCAACATTATTTTATGTAACGCATGTGAGTGTATATATATAATTGATCAGACTCACCAGAGTCGGAGCCAAGTGCGATAGGAATTTATTGTCTATGGTGGGAATTTATTATCTTTGTCCCATCAGGCAAGCATATACAAGTAGCCCGAATTAGGTGTTTTATCGGCATCTGGATTGTCCTTTGTCCTTTCTGATCGTTCACTCCTTAAATCTTCATATGAGTTAGACCTAATCTTTTGGACATCAACTTTCTTCGCTCCATTTTGTTTATTTTTCTCCCTTAGGACCATCTTTTAGTTCATTACCTCATTTTTCAATAAGTTGTTCCAATGATCAATCGTCATTTCAACATTAAGAGTAACTCTGTCTTTCATAACCAAAATTTTGGATCTTGATGCCCCCTTCGAGAAATGTCTATGCCGAAGGTTCATCCGATATGTTCTCTTTTGTTTAGTAGCTCAAGAAAGAACCTTTTCCTTTAAACGGTTCGAGAATGAAAAACTTTTACAAAGTTGTTCAAAAATGTCATCCTTAATGGCTTGATTAACTTCGTTCCAGTTACTTGCTGCCCTGACTCCCACATGCATTTTCCCAAGCAACAAACATAGGGATTTAAATATCTAGTCATCATTTTTAGTGCCACTTGGATTATTCCTAAGAAGGGAGAACCAAATGGGCTTCATCTCATTTGTTTGTGAGGTGTCAATAGTGGGGGTGTGGGTGTTCAATTAACAAGTGTTTTCTGCTTACTAATAGATGGAGTTGTAGATTGAACCATTAGAAGAGAAGAGTATTTTTCACCCAGTGGTGAAGATAATCCAGGTTGGGTTGTGGGAGATAAGAATCTCGGAGGTCATCGTCATCATTTGGTATGTTATCTCCATTGTCATTTGACAGTATCTATAGTAAAAAAAATAGCGACGAATTCACTATACTAACATGTTTAAGACTAACTAATCATGCTTACGGCTATATTGTAACACCTCGTAATTTTGAGGATTTAATATTTAATTATTTTTGGGAGTTATAAAATATTTAAATTGGATAAACTTAAATTCATGAGTTGGAGAATTTATTTGAGTGAGCCGAATTATTTATAATTGGCGACTTTTAAGTTTAATGGTTCAAAATCTAGTGTGTCACATTTTGAGGTCAAAATTTGGAAATTTTGAAAAATATTTCAGATGGCAATTTTGAGTGCGCGGTTGCGTTCGAATGGGTCGAGATAGTCAGAAAAGAGTACCCGGGGGTAGTAATTGGGTCTCGGGGTATTTTTGGGCATAGCCGGGCCCACACGGGGTGAGTTTGGCCTTTTTAATTAGACCCACATGGCCAAAAACGGGATTGGATGTTTTTAACCTAATTGAGAGATTAGGGAACGGAAGTCAACTAAAATCTAAGCCTAGGGCTTGAGAGGGAAATTGGGGGAAAGCAAATCAAGAGCAATTGGGAGCTTTTGGAGCCAAATTAAAGGGTTAATTTGGGGTGTTCTTCATCACCCAATCTCTACACCAACGGAATTAGACCCTACGAACAATTCCAGGCAAGTGGTTAACTGTTGTGATTTCTAAATTGATGATAATCAATTCATATCATAGTGATGTGTAAACCAAAATTCGTTTTGGGGATAAATGGGTACAAAAATGGGGTTTTTGTTCATGGAACTATCGAATGAGATTTGAAACAAAAATTGGTTGTGTTGTATATTTCTGAGTAGGATTATCTGATTTGAATGAGGTAACCCGGGACAGGAAACAGTGAAATTTGAATCTAAAATTGAGATTTTACCATAAGGGTTTGTGTTCTTTTGTGGGTACGGATTCGTAGTGTTAAAGATGTAAAAAGGGTCAGATGATGTTTACAGTCAATGAGAAACATAATAAGATGATTAATAGACTGGGTTGAGGTCGAAAATTGGAGAAAAGAACCTTAGTTTTTCGTCAATGGCCAAACAGGGGCCTGGAGAAGACGAGGTCTGGATCGATCGACCCAAGGGGTTCGATCGATCGAGGGTACATGAATCTTGGCAGTTCGGCCAATTTTGATTACAAAGAGATAATTATTTAAGATTAAATTCCATACTTTTATTTAGTGATAAATTCATATGTGGCATATATTTCCTTAACAATTATAGGGCGTTATAATTGGGATTAGGAGGGTGTGAATGGTATGTCATGAGATGGACGAATTTGGGGACATAATTCATAAAGATTTGTGTTAATATCGGACCGAGGAATAATATTCGGGTATTGTAGTTGGGTGACATTACATTATTAAAGGAATTGAAGTGGAATACTTAATTATGGACCAAGTGAGCGAGTCCGGGTATGTTGGTAATTATAGGTAAATATAATTGTGGAAATTATGGAAAATAAATGTGTGACACATTGTAGGCGAATATGTGGGTATAAAATTATGAAATGTAAGATGGACCAAGTGAGTGAGTCCGGGTATATTGGTTAAGTGATACCAAGACATTAATTTAATTATTGAGAGAGAGTAATTAATTTGGATTCGGAACATAGACTCGGGTATGATTAAATTAATAAGTGTGATAATTAATTTAATTAGAGTCGGATTGTAGACTCGGGTAGAATTAAACTAATAAGTGTGATAATTAATTTAATTAGAGTCGGATTGTAGACTCGGGTAGGATTAAATTAATAGGTGTGATAATTAATTTAATTAGAGTCGGATTGTAGACTCGGGTAGGATTAAATTAATGTGTGTGTTAATTAATTTAATTAGAGTCGAACGATAGACTCAGGGAGGTATTAAATTAATAGGTGTGTTAATTAATTTAATTAGAGTCGAACGATAGACTCGGATTGGTATTAAAGTAATATGTGTGTTAATTAATTTAATTAGAGTCGGACGATAGACTCGGGGAGATATTAAATTAATATGTGTGTTAATTACTTTAATTAGAGTCGGACGATAGACTCGGGGAGGTATTAAATTAAAATATATGTTAATTAATTTAATTAGAGTCGGACCATAGACTCGGGAAAAGTATTATATTAATTGAGGTGTGAATTAAATATATTAGAGTCGGATCACAGACTCGGGAAAATGATAATTATATAAGTGAGAAAATTAATTAAGTTGAGTCGGGCCACAGACTCGGGAAATTTACAGGCTAGTGTATGGGATTTTGAGTAAACGGTAAAGCTGGGATTTATATTATATATATACAGTGTAGTGATAGTATATATATACGTGAATATATATTGTGTGTGATATTAAATATCAGTGAGTAGATATTTATTTAATTTATATACTCTAGTGCTATTAAGGGAGGTTGCGCGATGTGGGTGAATCCCCTAGCTTGAGGAGTAGGGTGAGTATATCCCCAGGTCATAGCGTCCGATATATATGGGTGAGGGATTTATCTCACTTTCAGGGAAGGAATATGACCGCCTCCACTACGTTTATATTTTGGGCCAAGTTGGTGAGAGATTCTAACTTGGGGAACTAGGTTTTGTGACCACACCTAGTGAGATAGCATTTTAGAGGGAATCATCCGGCGAGGGTATACTCGAAGGGATGGATATACGTATGTTATGTGTGTGGATATTGTGGTAAAAGTACGTATATAATGGTAGTAAATAGTATATACGAGTAATAATACAGTGTGTGATGTATTTACTTAATATAACTTGTGACACAGTTATATGCTACTATTTAAGAGGAATTAATTAAGTTAATTATGAGATAACTTATAATTCAAGAAATTATTTTACTCAGGTTAGAGTAGTATGGCAAGGGAAGGTTATACCAGGACTAGTTGAACGGGGTAGTACAACTAGTTGGGGTTATGGTAATCGGTAGGTGTGCACAATAGTGGAGGGGCGAGAATATCCACAAGGGAGTGTGACACTAACTTAAATATGTAGCGCATTCATGCATTTTAAATTACTGCAGTTAATCCACTTGATAAATATTTTCAAAATGTTTTGGGTTCTAACCCTTGCTGTAAAACTATTTTCAAAACCTTTTAGGTGTCCCGCCACAGGGACACCAGGATTGATATTCTACTCCAGGGACACGGAGCTACGGCATATGTGGATGCTATAAAGAGTTTGGATTAGACGCATCATTCATTCATTCATAGAGTAGGAATCTTGTATCAGTTTCAGTTTTATTTAGGGCATGTCGCCCATACTTCTCGGTACAGTCTTCAGGTGTAATTTATTCAGGTGTTGAATATTTGTTTGGGATTATTTCACTTTGGTGGCCGATGGTCTATTCAGTAAGTTGTGTAATTAATTATTCAGTTTATTTTCATTCAGTTGTGTGAATAGTTTATATTTAATTCCGCATGTACTATTTTGTTAAATTAAAAAGTTAAAATTTGGCACCAGTTTTTGGAATACTAGGTGGTTAGTATGTTTTAAAAAGTTTTCGACAGTGATGCTAAGGATGATCGAACTTGGATTCCTGTTTTAATTAGGTATAGGACTGATCACCCGGTATTTTATTAGGCGGGGTGTCTCAGATGGTATCAGAGCCTCATGTTCTAGTGTCTTTAGGATCTGTGCGGCTTTTCACGTTTCGTCTTAGAAATCTTTGACATAGATCCCTATTATAGGATTGTTGTATTCTCATAGGTATGCACATATACGTTCTTCTGCGAAATTTATATTTGAGAGTGAACTCATACCAATTCGGTTCTCATTCCAGATGATGCCCAGGAGAGAGAGCTAGGGCAGCAGGGGGAGATGAGATGAGGGAGGCTCGTCAGGAGAAAGAGTTACCTCAACAACTTCCAGAGATGATTTTGGCAGCACAGGTAACCGAACTAGTGGCGCAGGTGGTTGAAACGACGATGGTCGCAACGACAGGGTACTTTCCACGGAATCAGCCACAAGTGTTAGTGGCGCTGGAGGTTCAGACCCACGCTGGGTCATCGGGGTGGAAGGCAGAAAGAGAGGTCATTTTTAGTAGGAACCCACCAGAGTTGTGAGGGTGTTCAGATGTAGTGCTAGCGTGTCAAGGAAGATAGATGTCCAGCGTCACCTATGCAGATTGCGATGACGTGCGAAAGCAAATGCTATCCACTTTTAGTTTAGTGGGAGCAGCGCTATAGTGGTGGGAGTCGATCAACACAGTGAGGAAAGGGACACACTAGCTATTATAGAGTTTTGGGTGTGGTTCGACCGCAAATATTTTCCTCCAACGGTTGAGATCGCAATGAGGAGAAAATTTAGAGAGGTGACTCAGGGAGAACGTTCCGTGGCCGATTACGAGGAAGAATTCACTCGTTGGCAAAATTTTGTACTAGATGAGGTAAGAAAGGAAAAGATAAAGGAAGCAAGTTTTATGGATGGGTTAGTCTGGAGAATCAGACAACATTTAATTGGTAAATACGCATTAGTAGTTTATACTGATGTCGTTAACCCAGCACTCCGACACTATCGGGAATATCGCTTCCACGCGAAAGGAAGCGGGAGGGGAGTGGGAACTAGCCAGTCGGATAAGGCAGGAGGGAACAATAACAGTGGGGTATCCCAGCAGCAGACTGTGGGAGATCAGGGACAGGATTTTTGGCAGGGAAATCATGCCAAACGATTTAGAACTGGAGGCTATCGGCAGGATGGCCTGGAATTCCAACAAGGTCGGCATGAAAGGGACCAGTGGCAGGGTGAATGTATGAGATGGTGTTTCGTTTGTGGGAAAAGAGAGACACTTGAAGAGAGACTGTCTTAAGAAGGGCAGGGGTCAACTACAGGACAAGGTCCTGGATGCGCAGCCACTACAACAAGTCACGGGTGCATTTGGGCAGGGAGAAGATGCTTTGGAACCTGAGGATCAGCCGTTGCAACTGGAGTATGGAGGTAATTATTTTTACCCTATAGGCATGAGGTATATTTTTGGAGTGACAAAGAAGATGTCACAATATAAGACTTATTTTTTACTAGAGATCGCGGGTGAGTCGAATTTAGTGGGTGCGTTGGCTGCGGCAGCCATAGTATGTGGATAAACTTTCCGTGGGGTAGCGGAGATTTTTTGGTGTTCTTCACGAGAGAGTGGAGGTGTACACTGAGTGAAGGTTTGAATTATGCGAAGAATTACTACTTTAAAAAATTATGGGAGTAGGGTTGATAATATTTCCTAAATATCGGTTGGATAGCGATGGAATTTAACTATTGTGGATAGTGGTGTAAAATTTTGGTGTTCGCGACACCAGGGTATGGTTGGTACAAGGTATCACCGGAGATGGCGTATAGCCTATATATATGTGGATATATATGTTGTATTGCGTGGTGTGATAGCAAATTGTGAGGTTTTTTGTTCTCACATTTTATCCCGGTAAGTGGGGATGTTTACTGAAGTGAATCAGGGTGGTTAAATTTATTTTCGAGCAAAGAGATATAGCTTGGGGTTTATTTTGCGCAAGGACTAGTGATAATAAGGGCGCGGTATTTTATGTTGTCTTTGGTAGCATAAGGGTAAGCGTACATGCTTGTGTGTTAAGAGGCAAGTATTTTGTGGGAAGATGTTTGGACGTTAGTACATGGGTTAGGTACCCGGGCAGTAAATATATGTATATGTATATATATATATATATATATATATATGTGATATGACTATGGGTTTGAAGTTATATTACGGGTTACAACTAGCATAGTCGGGTAAATTTCGTGCGGTAGAGCGTGGGGATAGGGTGTATGGGCACCCGGGTTAATTAAGGCAAATTTTGTGCGGTTAAGCATGGGTATAGGGTGTATGGGTGCCCTGGGTAATCTAAATGCATACTTGTGTAATGTATGGTTAGAAGCGGATGGGATAGATATAGCGGGCTTAGAGTCACATGACTAGAGAGTAATATGCGAAACTTGGAACATTACGCTCATCTTAATTTCGAGGACGAAATTCCTTTGTACGGGGGGGGGGGGGGGGGGGGGAGTATGTAACACCCCGTAATTTTGAGGATTTAATATTTAATTATTTTTGGGAGTTATAAAAATATTTAAATTGGAGAAACTTAAATTCATAAGTTGGAGAATTTATTTGAGTGAGCCGAATTATTTATAATTGGCGACTTTTAAGTTTAATGGTTCAAAATCTAGTGTGTCACATTTTGAGGTCAAAATTTGGAAATTTCGAAAAGTATTTTGGATGGAAATTCCGAGTGCGCGGTTGCGTCCGAATGGGTCGAGATAGTCATAAAAGAGTACCCGGGGTAGTAATTGGGTCTCGGGGTATTTTTGGGCATAGCCGGGCCCACACGGGGTGAGTTGGGTTTTAATTAGACCCGCATGACCAAAAACGGGATTGAGAGGTAAATTGGGGAACGGCAGTCAACACAACTCTAAGCCTAGGTATTGAGAGGTAAATTGGGGGAAAGAAAATCAAGAGAAATTGGGAGCTTTTGGAGCCAAATTAAAGGGTTAATTTGGGGTATTCTTCATCAACCAATCTCTACACCAACAGAATTAGACCCTATGAACAATTCCAGGCAGATGGTTAACTGTTGTGATTTCTAAATTGATGATAATCAATTCATATCATAGTGATGTGTAAACCAAAATTCGTTTTGGGGATAAATGAGTACTGATGATGCCAAGATCTAGCACCACCAAATAAGTGATGATGAGCTCAAACAGTAGTAACCATGGCATCCATAGAGATGTAAGTGTATAAGTGTGTAGAAGGAGATGAGTATAAGAGGGATAAGACAATGATGTATAGTGGTTCAGCCAATTTGGCCTATATCTAGTGTGAGTGTGTGATCCACTAAGTATGGGCACTAATGGCCTTGGATACAATGCACATAAGCTCACTTTCTCTCTCTACTGTCTGTACAAGCAAAGTTTTTGCTAGGGTTACAATTATCGATCACCCCTTATAGGGTTGTAAGTGACAAGTATATATAGGTCCTGGGGAGTGTAGTGTACCCCCCAAGTATGCATGGTGCATGTGAATGATGATCTAGCCAATCTCCTGTTGACACCTGTAGATGCCAAATGATGACATAATATTCCCTCACGTGAGGGGGTGATATGGTTATAACGGTCTTCCACGTGCCATGTGAGACCCACGCGCACTGTTCCACGCGTCTCCCAAACCACGCGCTGTGGTGATGTTACCCTCGCCCTATGATATGAGGCCGAGGACAAAGTTCCTTCTAGCAGTGAGTCTGGCCTGATCTAGGCCTCATACTGTCGTACCCTCGGAGGGTCGTCCGAACCCTGATGGAGGGTCAGCCCCTCGGAGGGTCGTCTGGGCCATGATGGGGGTCGGCCCCTTGGAGGTTCGTCTGGGCCTGGTGAGGGGTCGGCCCCTTGGAGGGTCGTCTGGGCCTGATGGTGGGTCGGCCCCTTGGAGGGTCGCCTGGGCCTGGTGAGGGGTCGACCCCTTGGAGGGTCATTTGGGCCTGGTGAGGGGTCGACCCCTTGAAGGGTCATCTGGGCCTAATGAGGGGTCGACCCCTTTGAGGGTCGTCTGGGCCTGATGGAGGGTCATGAGACCATCTTGAGCTCGTCTTGTTGGAGGGCGCCCGCGGCCTAACCGAGGGTATATATGGGTATATCAATCACCCCCCAACCCTTAGCCAAAGATAATGCTGAGATGGCTGAGGGATGATGTTTCTTCTGAGATAAGTGTATGGACTGTTTGATGGGTGACACCTGTCAAGCTGTCGTGACACCTAGGAAGGTACTCATTATTGTTTTTATTTCCAAGGCGTGGCGGCTGCACACTTTGCTTGGGGCTTTATACCCTAATGATGCCCTCCTCGTGGGCTGTGCTCTGCATTGGTTAGTGGGCCCACTCATTGACAAGGTATTTAAATAATTTTTGAAGTTTCTCTTTCTTATTCTTCTTCTTCTTCGCGCCTGAACTCTCTCTCTAGCCTCCAGTTTTCTAGCCATTTCTGCAACTTTGACGTTTCGAGTTTGGCAATTCTGCTATTTCTTCTCAGGTAACCCCTTTACCCTAGTGCCCTCTTTATCTTCATTTCTGTTTGCTTTCTTATTTTAGGGTCGTAGGGTTGGATTTTCCTTAGGCTGTTTCATAGATTTTCCGGCGTATTCTCTGGTAGTCTGTTCTTGAATGTTCTTGATAAAACCCTTTAATTCTTTGGTTTTGATCAAAAAGTCCAACCTGGTCAATTGTGAGATTGTTTGTAGTTGGCTTAGCCAAATTCTATTAAGTGTAGGGTCTTCCCCTTAATGCTTAGGAGGCTTTCAGTTTAGCTGAGGAGTTTCCATCCCTGAGAGAGAAGTTCTTTATAGAGATTAGGCGAATAGAGGAAGAGGAGGAGAGGAGACGAGGGGCCGACCCTAATTGGGTACGACCCATTTTTCCCATTCCTCTTGCCACAATAAATCCATTTGAACCATCTGAGTCTTGTGGGTCATTCGGTCATCCAGCCGCGAGTTACTCAGGAGAGATGGATGAGAGAGCCTCGTTGCCAACGGGTGCAGGCCCTTCTGGGAGGAGAGAAACATCTGGTCTTAGCCCAGGCCGATAGGCCGAGGGTGTGGTCCCTTCAGAGGTTGTCCCTGTGACAACTTTGTCCCTCCATGCCTTCCATATGGCTTTCCCTCATGGGCCTCTGACAGGTGACGAGGCCGAGGGAGAGGGGACTGAGGATGATGGTGAGGACTCAGATGTTGACCCAGTTGACACCTCCCATGCCTCATCCTATATCTCGTCCATCAGGGATCGTGACCTCTTGCTTTGGAGGCATGCATTTGGTGTGCCCCCCAACATAAATATGAGGGTCCCCTCTGAGTCTGAGAGGGTCTTTGAGGGTGAAGAGGGAGAGGTCGTAGTATACGAACAGATGTTTAAGGTCGGTGTTAGGTTCCCTCTACACCCTACTGTAGTGAATATCTTATCATCCCTCGGCGTTTCCCCCTCTCAACTACCTCCCAACTCCCGGAGGACGATCCTTGGCTACGTCTCCCTATGGAAGAATGCCTTTACTGATGATCCCTCGGCCGATCTGTTCTTGGCCTGCTATAATATCACTTCCTCGTCTAAGCATCCTGGGTACTATCATCTGGGGGCGAGGAAGTCTGATGAAAAACTTCTCCATGTGGCACAAACCTCCAACCACGATTGGAAGAATAGATTCTTCTTCGTCTCTCGAGAATGGGAATTTTCCGTCGAGGCTCAACCTTTAGTCGATAGTCCGAGGGTCCCCAGAAGATGGTCTAGCCCCTCTATGAAGGCCAGGTCAGACCCCGGACTTAGTCTGGACAAGAAAGACATAGTTGATTATCTGAGAGAACATGGAAAGGGGGTGAACTTACAAAGTTTGAAGATCTGATGACCCCTCGGTTCCTCAAGGAAGATGGTCTGAGGGTCGTCCCCTTGATAGAGCTATGCGAGTTATATTATTTTTTGCCCGATATTTGCTTTTTTCAAGTGTTTCATCTATACCTCTGCATTTTTCTGACGTGTCGTCCTCTTTTCAGGTCGTCCTTTTGGTATACCTGATCAACTCTGGGAAATGACCGCCCCAAGTTTGCTATTTGGCTTGGGTAAGAAGAAGGGCAAGGAGCCTCAGCAAGCTTTGAGGAAGACGAAGACCGTGGGTCCGACGCCTGTTGAGCCGACCTCCGACAGACAAAAGAGGAAAGAGCCAGAAGTCCCTGTCGACCCTCGGCCAGATTCACGGACTAGGGCAAGGGTCGAGGCGTCTGAGGGGACCGCCTCTTCTTCCAGTATGGGGGCCTTTTGGTCCCAAAACTTGACATTACTGAAGGCCGAGACGTTTTCTCTTATTGCCAACCTGAGGGCGGCCAAAGCATTAATGTTTTCTACCCCCTCGGCTGCCGATTATGAATTTCTGTCCAAGATTCCTCCGGGGAAGGTGTATGACTATGGTCTGCACACTCTGGCTCAGGTACTTGTCTTACTCCATTCCTTTAATTGCATTATTTCACAAACTATTTTCTCGGCCTCTTAACGAGTGTCTTTTTCTTATGCAGTATGTCTGTGCTTTTACCTCGGCCACTAAGTGGATGGCTGAGAAGCAAGAGAAATTCATGAAGCTGAGAGGGCTATTCAGCATGAGGCTGATCTACAGTCAGAGCTTGAGACTGCTAGGGCTGAGTTGGAGAGCGCCAGGACTGAGCATGCGAGGATCCTGGACGAGCTGACGAGGCAGTATGATGCAGACATGGAGGCCAAGGACTTTCTTCTTAAAGAGAAGGATGAAGCCTTGACCCATCAGGGGCCCAATTTAAGATCGAGCTATCTGAGGTCGTGAAGAAAGCATAGGCAGACGCTGTGGAGGCCTACAAACTCTCAGATGAGTTTCAAGGCTTCGGTCTTGAATACTTGGAGAGAGGGATCAGAACGGCCTGTCGGTGGGTCGTCCTCAAGTGTGGCGATGTCGTCTCTTCAGTCCGTCCCTCTCTGGAGGCAGTTCAACTGGATGACCCATTGATTGTTGAGGATTTAGCCCACGTGGAGTCCCAGGTGCACGTCGAGGGTGTCGGCACGTTTGAGGATCAGCCAGTCGTGGTCGTTGAGGAGACCTCTCTTATCGACGTTGAGGCCCTGCCCTCTGATGCTGCTCAATAGGGTAGCTGTTTGTAGCCAATACCGTCTTTATGTACCCCCTGACTGTACTTTATTTTTGTAGAACACATGTAATATTTCATTTATAATATCATCTATCTTGTTGTCTTTCATACTCGTCTCTTTCGCATTGTGAATTTTTTATATTAACAATATCACTACACCCCGCCCTCGTCTTTCTTGAGGGTGAATGAGGGGTCGTCCCCTTCATTGACCCTCATTATAGCTGAGGGTTACTTTTTCCAAATTAATGGTTTTTAATAAAGTCCTCCCTCGTCTTTCTTGAGGGCAAGGGTGGGGCCGTCCCCTCCATTGACCCTTATCATAGCCGAGGGTTGCTTCTACCAAATTAATGATTTTTAACAAAGTACTCCCTCGTCTTTCTTGAGGGCAAGGGTGGGGTCGTCCCCACCATTGACCCTCATTATAACCGAGGGTTGCTTTTCACAAAAATGATCCCAGATATACTAGAACTGACAAACACAAGATGAGAGGAAACAATGATATTTCTTATTAACATTCCAAGTGTTATGTTGGAGCAACACCCATTACAATTATGGTCCGTCAGGACATTACGACACTACTCATAGTATTTCTTCAAATGATCTGCATTCCAGGGGTTGGAAAAGGGTTCCCCTTCTAGGTTTTCTATTCTGTAGGTCCCAGGGACAACTTCATCGATGACCCTATATGGGCCATGCCAATTCGGGTAGAGCTTTTTGGGCTTTTTCCAAGTCTTTTTGAGGACTAAGTCCCCCACTGCAGTTGGTCTCTGCTTCACCCTCTGATTGTAAAACCTTACAGTCCTCTGCTGGTAGGCAGCTTGCCTTATCTTGGCGTCTTCCCTCCTTTCCTCAATCAGGTCTAAGTCAAGTCTCCTCTCTTCCATATTCCTCTTCAATTTCACTTCTCCGAATCTCATCAGTAATGACATTAATGGGTCTCTTTCAATGGTGAAACATATCCTCTCAGGGGGAGAGCTGGTTCACCACTAGAGTGCCTAGTGAGGTCAAGTTGTATAAAGGAAGAGATGTCTTCTCGTTCCCACAGACGGAGCCAAACTGATGATGCCGAGATCTAGCACCACTAGATAAGTGATGATGAGCTCAAATAGTAGTAACCATGGAAGCCATAGATATGTAAATGTATAAGTGTGTAGAAGGAGATGAGTATAAGAGGGATAAGACAATGATGTATAGTGGTTCAGCCAATTTGGCCTACATCCAGTGTGAGTGTGTGATCCACTAAGTATGGGCACTAATGGCCTTGGATACAATGCACATAAGCTCACTTTCTCTATCTACTATGTGTATAAGAAGATTTTTTTCTATACAATTATTGATCACTTCTTGTAGGGTTGTAGGTGACAAGTATATATAGGTCCTGGGGGGTGTGGTGTACCCCCCAAGTATGCATGGTGCATGTGAATGATGATCTAGCCAATCTCCTGTTGACACATGTAGATGCCAAATGATGACATAATATTCCCTCACGTGAGGGGGTGATATGGTTATAACGGTCTTCCACGTGCCATGTGAGACCCACGTGCCCTGTTCCACACGTCTCCCAAACCACACACTGTGATGATGTCACCCTCGGCCTATGATATGAGGCCGAGGGCAAAGTTCCTTCTGGTAGTGAGTCTGGCCTGATTTAGGCCTCGTATTGTCGTACCCTCGGAGGGTCGTCCGGACCCTGATGGAGGGTCGTCCCCTCGGAGGGTCGTCTGGGCCATGATGGGGGGTCAGCCCCTTGGAGGGTCGTCCGGGTCTGGTGAGGGGTCGTCCCCTTGGAGGGTCGTCTGGGCCTGATGGAGGGTCGGCCCCTTGGAGGGTCGTCTGGGCTTGGTGAGGGGTCGGCCCCTTGAAGGGTCATCTGGTCCTGATGAGGGGTCGACCCCTTTGAGGGTCATTTGGGCCTGATGGAGGGTTATGAGGCCATCTTGAGCTCGTCTTGTTGGAGCGCGCCCGCTGCCTGGCCGAGGGTATATATGGGTATATCAGGTACACAAATGGGGTTTTTGTTCATGGAACTATCGAATGAGATTTGAAATAAAAATTGGTTGTGTTGTATATTTCTGAGTAGGATTTTCTGATTTGAATGAGGAAACCCGGGAAAGGAAACAGTGGAATTTGAATCTAAAATTGAGATTTTACCATAAGGGTTTGTGTTCTTTTGTGGGTACGGATTCGTAGTGTTAAAGATGTAAAAATGGTTGGTTGATATTTATAGTCCATGAGAAACATAATAAGATAATTAATAGACCGGGTTGAGGTCGGAAATTGGAGAAAAGAACCTTAGTTTTTCGTCAATGGCCAAACAGGGGCCTGGAGAAGACGAGGTCTGGATCGATCGATCGATCGACCCAGGGGGTTCGATCGATCGAGGGTACAGGAATGTTGGCAGTTTGGCCAATTTTGATTACAAAGAGATAATTATTTAAGATTAAATTCCATACTTTTATTTAGTGATAAATTCATATGTGGCATATATTTCCTTAACAATTATAGGGTGTTATAATTGGGATTAGGAGGGTGTGAATGGTATGTCATGAGATGGACGAATTTGGGGAAATAATTCGTAAAGATTTGTGTTAATATCGGACCGAGGAATAATATTCGGGTATTGTAGTTGGGTGACACTACATTATTAAAGGATTTGAAGTGGAATACTTAATTATGGACCAAGTGAGCGAGTCCGGGTATGTTGGTAATTATAGGAAAATATAATTGGGGAAATTATGGAAAATAAATGTGTGACACATTGTAGGCGAATATGTGGGTATAAAATTATGAGATGTAAGATGGACCAAGTGAGTGAGTCCAGGTATATTGGTTAAGTGATACGAAGACATTAAATTAATTATTGAGAGAGAGTAATTAATTTGGAGTCGGAACATAGACTCGGGTAGGATTGAATTAATAAGTGTGATAATTAATTTAATTAGAGTCGGATTGTAGACTTGGGTAGGATTAAACTAATAAGTGTGATAATTAATTTAATTAGAGTCGGATTGTAGACTCGGGTATGATTAAATTAATAGGTGTGATAATTGATTTAATTAGAGTCGGATTGTAGACTCGGGTAGGATTAAATTAATATGTGTGTTAATTGATTTAATTAGAGTCGGACGATAGACTCAAGGAGGTATTAAATTAATAGGTGTGTTAATTAATTTAATTAGATCCGGACGATAGACTCGGATCGGTATTAAATTAATATGTGTGTTAATTAATTTAATTAGAGTGGGACGATAGACTCGGGGAGATATTAAATTAATATGTGGGTTAATTAATTTAATTAGAGTCGGACGATAGACTCGGGAAGGTATTAAATTAAATTGTATGTTAATTAATTTAATTAGAGTCGGACCATAGACTCGGAAAAGTATTATATTAATTGAGGTGTGAATTAAATATATTAGAGTCGGACCACAGACTCAGGAAAATGATAATTATATAAGTGAGAAAATTAATTAAGTTGAGTCGGGCCACAGACTCGGGAAATTTACAGGCTAGTGTACGGGATTTTGAGTACACGGTAAAGCCGGGGTTTATATTATATATATACGGTTTAGTGATAGTATATATATACGTGAATATATATTGTGTATGATACTAAACATGAGTGACTAGATATTTATTTAATTTATGTACTCTAGTGCTATTAAGGGAGGTTGCGCGATGTGGGTGAATCCCCTAGCTTGAGGAGTAGGGTGAGTATATCCCCAGGTCATAGCGTCCGGTATATATGGGTGAGGGATTTATCTCACTTTCAGGGAAGGAATATGACGGCCTCCACTACGTTTATATTTTGGGCCAAGTTAGTGAGCGATTCCAACTTGGGGAACTAGGGTTTGTGTGCACACCTAGTGAGATAGCATTTTAGAGGGAATCATCCAGCGAGGGTATACTCGAAGGGATGGATATACGTATGTTATGTGTGTGGATATTGTGGTAAAAGTACGTATATAATGGTAGTAAATATTATATACGAGTAATAATACCGTGTGTGATGTATTTACTTTATATAACTTGTGACACGGTTATATGCTACTATTTATGAGGAATTAATTAAGTTAATTGTGAGATAACTTATAATTCAAGAAATTATTATACTCGGGTTAGAGTAGTATGGCAAGGGAAGGTTATACCAGGACTAGTTGTACGGGGTAATACTACTAGGTGGGGTTAAGGTAACCGGTCGGTGTGCACAATAGTGGAGGGGCGAGAATATCCATATGGGAGTGCGACACTAACTTAAATATGTAGCGCATTCATGCATTTTAAATTACTCCAGTTAATTCACTTGCTAAATATTTTCAAAATGTTTTGGGTTCTAACCCTTGCTATAAAAATATATTCAAAACCTTTTATGTGTCCATCCACAGGGACTCCAGGATTGATATTCTATTCCAGGGACACGAAGCTGTGGCATATGTGGATGCTAGCAGGAGTTTGGATTAGACGCATCATTCATTCATTCATAGAGTGGGAATCTTGTATCAGTTTCAGTTTTATTTCGGCATGTCGCCCATACTTCTCGATATAGTCTTCAGGTGTAATTTATTCAGGTGTTGAATATTTATTTTGGATTATTTCACTTTGGTGGCCGATGGTCTATTCGGCAAGTTGTGCCATTAATTATGCAGTTTCTTTTCATTCAGTTGTGTGAATGGTTTATATTTTATTCCGCATGTACTATTTTGTTAAATTAAAAAGTTAAAATTTGGCTCCAGTTTTTGGAATACTAGGTGGTTAGTATGTTTTAAAAAAGTTTCGACAATGATGCTAAGGATGATCCAACTGGGATTCCTGTTGTAATTTGGTATAGGACTGATCACCCAGTATTTTATTAGGCGGGGTGTCACAGATGGTATCAGAGCCTCAAGTTCTAGTGTCCTTAGGATCTGTGCGGCTTTTCACGTTTTGTCTTAGCAATCTTTGACATAGAGCCCTATTATAGGATTGTTGTATTCTCATACGTATGCGCATATACGTTCTTCTGTGAAATTTATATTTGAGAGTGAACTCATACCAATTCAGTTCTCATTCCAGATGACGCCCAGGAGAGAGAGCTATGGCAGTAGGGGGAGATGAGACGAGGGAGGCTCGTCAGGAGCAAGAGTTACTGCAGCAACTGCCAGAGATGATTTTTGCAGCATAGGTAATCGAACTAGTGGTGTAGGCGGTTGAAACGACGATGGTCGCAACGGCAGGGTACTTTCCACGGGATCAGCCACAAGTGTTAGTGGCGTCGGAGGTTCAGACCCACGCAGGGTCGTCAGGGTGGAAGCTAGAAAGTGAGGTTATTTTTAGTGGGAACCCACCAGAGTTGCGAGGGGGTTAAGATGTAGTGCTAGCGTGTCAAGGAAGAGAGATATTCAGTGTCTCCTACGCAGATTACGATGAGGTGCGAAAGCAAATGCTAACCACTTTTAGTTTAGTGGTAACAGCACTACAGTGGTGGGAGTCGATCACCACAGTGAGGAAAGGGACACACTAGCTATTACAGAGTTTTGGGTGCGGTTCGACCGCAAATATTTTCCTTCAGTGGTTGAGACCGCAATGAGGAGAAAATTTAGAGAGGTGACTCAGGGAGAACGTTCTGTGGCCGATTACGAGGAAGAATTCACTCGTTGGCAAAATTTTGTACCAGATGAGGTAAGCAAGGAAAAGATAAAGGAATCAAGGTTTATGGATGTGTTAGTCTGGAGAATCAGACAACATTTAATTGGTAAATACGCATTAGTAGTTTATACTGATGTCGTTAACGCAGCACTCCGGCACCGATGGGAATATCGCTTCCACGCGAAAGGAAGCGGGAGGGGAGTGGGAACTAGACAGTCGGATAAGGCAGAAGGGAACAATACCAGTGGGGTATCCCAGCAGCAGACTGGGGGAGATCAGGGGCAGGATTTTTGGCAGGGAAATCATGCCAAACGATTTAGAACTGGAGGCTATTGGTAGGATGGTTAGGAATTCCAACAAGGTCGGCATGGAAGGGACCAGTGGCAGGGTGAATGTATGAGATGGTGTTTCGTTTGTGGGGAAAGAGAGACACTTGAAGAGATATTGTCTTAAGCAAGGCAGGGGTCAACTACAGGACGAGGTCCTGGATGCGCAACCACTACAGCAAGTCACGGGTGCATTCGGGCAGGGAGAAGATGCTACGGAACCCGAGGATCAGCCGTTGCAGCTAGAGTATGGAGGTAATTATTTTTACCCTATAGGCATGAGGTATATTTTTTATGTGACAAAGAAGATGTCACAATATAAGACTTATTTTTTACTAGAGTTCGCGGGTGAGTCGAATTTAGTGGGTGCGTTGGCTGCGGCAGCCATAGTATGTGGATAAACTTTCCGTGGGGTAGCGGAGTTTCTTTGGTGTTCTTCACGGGAGAGTGGAGGTGTACACTGAGTGAAGGTTTGAATTATGCAAAGAATTACTACTTTCAAAAATTATGAGAGTAGGGTTGATAATATTTCCTAAATATCGGCTGGATAGTGATGGAATTTAACTATCGTGGATAGTGGTGTAAAATTTTGGTGTTCGCGACACCAGGGTATGGTTGGTACAAGGTATCACCGGAGATGGCGTATAGCCTATATATATGTGGATATATATATGTTGTATTGCGTGGTGCGATAGCACATAGTGAGGTTTTGTGTTCTCACATTTTATCCCGGTAAGTGGGGATGTTTACTGAAGTGAATCAGGGTAGTTAGATTTATTTTCGAGCAAAGAGAGATAGCTCGGGGTTTATTTTCCTCAAGGACTAGTGATAATAAGGGCACAGTATTTTATTTTGTCTTTGGTAGCATAAGGGTAAGCGTACATACTTGTGTGTTAAGAGACAAGTATTTTGTGGAAAGCTGTTTGGACGTTAGTACATGGGTTAGGTACCCGGGCAGTAAATATATGTATATGTATATGTATATATATATGTGATATGACTACGGGTTTGAAGTTATATTACGGGCTACGACTAGCATAGTCGGGTAAATTTCGTGCGGTAGAGCGTGGGGATAGGTTGTATGGGCACCCGGGTTAATTAAGGCAAATTTTGTGCAGTTAAGCACGGGTATAGGGTGTATGGGCGCCCTGGGTAATCTAAATGCATACTTGTGTAACGTATGGTTAGAAGCAGATGGGATAGATATAGCGGGCTTAGAGGCATATGACTAGAGAGTAATATGCGAAGCTTGGAACATTACGCTCATCTTAATTTCGAGGACGAAATTCCTTTGTATGGGGGGAGTATGTAACACCCCGTAATTTTGAGAATTTAATATTTAATTATTTTTGGGAGTTATAAAAATATTTAAATTGGAGAAACTTAAATTCATGAGTTGGAGAATTTATTTGAGTGAGCCGAATTATTTATAATTGGCGATTTTTAAGTTTAATGGTTCAAAATCTAGTGTGTCACATTTTGAGGTCAAAATTTGAAAATTTCAAAAAGTAGTTCGGATGGCAATTCCGAGTGTGCGGTTGAGTCTGAATGGGCGAGATAGTCAGAAAAGAGTACCCAGGGGTAGTAATTGGGTCTCGCGGTATTTTTGGGCATAGTCAGGCCCACACGGGGTGAATTTGGCCTTTTTAATTAGACCCACATGGCCAAAAGCGGGATTGGATGTTTTTAACCTAATTGAGAGATTAGGGAACTGCAGTCAGCACAAATCTAAGCCTAGGTCTTGAGAGGGAAATTGGGGGAAAGCAAATCAAGAGCAATTGGGAGCTTTTGGAGCCAAATTAAAGGGTTAATTTGAGGTGTTCTTCATCAACCAATCTCTACACCAATGGAATCAGACCATACGAACAATTCCAGGCAAGTGGTTAACTGTTGTGATTTCTAAATTGATGATAATCAATTCATATCATAGTGATGTGTAAACCAAAATTCGTTTTGGGGATAAATGGGTACAAAAATGGGGTTTTTGTTCATGAAACTATCGAGTGAGATTTGAAACAAAAATTGGTTGTGTTGTATATTTCTAAGTAGGATTATCTGATTTGAATGAGGAAATTCGGGACAGGATACAGTGGAATTTGAATCTAATATTGGGATTTTACCATAAGGGTTTGTATTCTTTTGTGGGTACGGATTCGTAGTGTTAAAGATGTAAAAAGGGTTGGATGATGTTTATAGTCCATGAGAAACATAATAAGATGATTAATAGACTGGGTTGAGGTAGAAAATTGGAGAAAAGAACCTTAGTTTTTCGTCAATGGCCAAACAGGGGCCTGGAGAAGACTAGGTCTGGATCGATCGATCGATCGACCTAGGGGGTTCGATCGATCGAGGGTACAGGAATCTTGGCAGTTCGGCCAATTTTGATTACAAAGAGATAATTCTTTAAGATTAAATTCCATATTTTTATTTAGTGATAAATTCATATGTGGCATATATTTCCTTAACAATTATAGGGTGTTATAATTGGGATTAGGAGGGTGTGAATGGTATTTCATGAGATGGACGAATTTGGGGAAATAATTCATAAAGATTTGTGTTAATATCGGACCGAGGAATAATATTCGGGTATTGTAGTTGGGTGACGCTACATTATTAAAGGAATTGAAGTGGAAGACTTAATTATGGACCAAGTGAGCGAGTTCGAGTATGTTGGTAATTATAGGTAAATATAATTGGAGAAATTATGGAAAATAAATGTGTGACACATTGCAGGCGAATATGTGGGTGTAAAATTATGAGATGTAAGATAGACCAAGTGAGTGAGTCCAGGTATATTGGTTAAGTGATACCAAGACATTAAATTAATTATTGAGAGAGAGTAATTAATTTGGAGTCGGAACATAGACTCGGGTAGGATTAAATTAATAAGTGTGATAATTAATTTAATTAGAGTTGGATTGTAAACTCGAGTAGCATTAAACTAATAAGTGTGATAATTAATTTAATTAGAGTCGGATTGTAGACTCGGGTAGGATTAAATTAAAAGGTGTGATAATTAATTTAATTAGAGTCGGATTGTAGACTCGGGTATGATTAAATTAATATGTGTGTTAATTAATTTAATTAGAGTCGGACGATAGACTCAGGGAGGTATTAAATTAATAGGTGTGTTAAATTAATTTAATTAGAGTCGGACGATAGACTCGGATCGGTATTAAATTAATATGTGTGTTAATTAATTTAATGAGAGTCGGACGATAGACTCGGGGAGATATTAAATTAATATGTGTGTTAATTAATTTAATTAGAGTCAGACGATAGACTCGAGGAGGTATTAAATTAAAATGTATGTTAATTAATTTAATTAGAGTCGTACCATAGACTCGAAAAAAGTATTATATTAATTGAGGTGTGAATTAAATATATTAGAGTCGGACCACGGACTCGGGAAAATGATAATTATATAAGTGAGAAAATTAATTAAGTTGAGTCGGGCCACAGATTCAGGAAATTTACAGGCTAGTGTACGGGATTTTGAGTACACGGTAAAGCCGTGGTTTATATTATATATATACGGTGTAGTAATAGTATATATATACGTGAATATATATTGTGTGTGATATTAAATAACAGTGAGTAGATATTTATTTAATTTATATACTCTAGTGCTATTAAGGGAGGTTGCGCGATGTGGGTGAATCCCCTAGCTTGAGGAGTAGGGTGAGTATATCCCCAGGTCATAGCGTCCGGTATATATGGGTGAGGGATTTATCTCACTTTCAGGGAAGGAATATGACCGCCTCCACTACGTTTATATTTTGGGACAAGTTGGTGAGCGATTCCAACTTGGGAAACTAGGTTTTGTGAGCACACCTATTGAGATAGCATTTTAGAGGGAATCATCCGGCGAGGGTATACTCGAAGGGATGGATATACGTATGTTATGTGTGTGGATATTGTGGTAAAAGTACGTATATAATGGTAGTAAATATTATATACGGGTAATGATACAATGTGTGATGTATTTACTTTATGTAACTTGTGACACGGTTATATGCTACTATTTAAGAGGAATTAATTAAGTTAATTGTGAGATAACTTATAATTCAAGAAATTATTATACTCGGGTTAGAGTAGTATGGCAAGGGAAGGTTATACCAGGACTAGTTGTACGGGGTAGTACAACTAGGTGGGGTTAAGGTAACCGGTCAGTGTGCATAATAGTGGAGGGGCGAGAATATCCACAAGGGAGTGCGACACTAACTTATATATGTAGTGCATTCAAGCATTTTAAATTACTGCAGTTAATTCACTTGCTAAATATTTTCAAAATGTTTTGGGTTCTAAACCTTGCTATAAAACTATTTTCAAAACCATTTAGGTGTCCAGCCACAGGGACGCCAGGATTGATATTCTATTCCAGGGACACGGAGCTGCGGCATATGTGGATGCTAGCAGGAGTTTGGATTAGACGCATCATTCATTCATTCCTAGAGTAGGAATCTTGTATCAGTTTCAGTTTTATTTAGGGCATATCGCCCATACTTCTTGGTACAGTCTTCAGGTGTAATTTATTCAGGTGTTGAATATTTGTTTTGGTCACTTTGGTGGCCGATGGTCTATTCGGCAAGTTGTGTAATTAATTATTCAGTTTATTTTCATTCAGTTTTGTGAATGGTTTATATTTAATTCCACATGTACTATTTTGTTAAATTAATAAGTTAAAATTTGGCACCAGTTTTTGGAATACTAGGTGGTTAGTATGTTTTAAAAAGTTTTCGACAGTGATGCTAAGGATGATCCAACTGGGATTCCTGTTCTAATTTGGTATAGGACTGATCACCCGGTATTTTATTAGGCGGGGTGTCACATATATATATATGTATTAACCTTCTCATAAGAAAACTTTAAAACATGTTCAATGTGTTTGATCTCCATCCATTCGGTATTACTTTTTAAAAAATTTTGGATTTTGCAAGTGGCCAACTATGAAGAAGCATATCTATGATTGATGTATAGATATCCGTGACATGAACTCAGAATCCTTTCTTCATAAACTTATTGGCCAGATTTAATTTAACATGAATACATCGTGACACATTACAGTCTTGGTCAATGCTCTCTGTACGTAATTATATCCACAATGGGTGAATATTTTTTTCTGCCTTTTCTAAAAGTGTAAGTAATGTCAAGACCATGTTGGCAAAAAATAATCTCTAATGCCTCATCCCAGCTTTTTTGTAGGAAAAAACAGAATATGATCGAACAAGTACTCTTGTGAGAGATGAATTCCATAATTTGCCAGGTAGTTAATCTGTCCAGTCTTCTTATTCCCATACTTGTAAATATGAGTATTCTATATATGGTGGGCACTAATAAAAGATGTATAAGTGTGGTTCTATTGCAACCTCCCGTACTCTTGTTACTAGTGATTATCACCGTGCCCCATTTTTCTTGAGAAATATATAGGAAAGTGTGAATATGAGTCCTACAACTGTTGGCTCTAATTAACCATTAACTAATTATTATTTTTCAACCAATCCAATTTAAGTATATCTTATTTTATTTAATCTTAACATTGTTATTCGTCCTTTCGCCTATTCACGTTCACCCTATCAGTATCAGCAAGTGAAAATTGAGTTATTTTATTTAAATTAATCCTAAAATTACTATATGTCCACCAAATGTGCAACCCCTTCAACTAATTTGTGTTCACCCAAACAACAACCACTTAAAGAATGAGTGAACACGACTATAACAGTCAACCAAAAATTATCAACCATATTATTCACATGCACAATATCAACAAGTCCAGATTATGTTTAATTTATTTAAATTAATCTTAAAATTACTACATTCCCACTAAAGGGGAGCGTTATACATGTGCGCTTGTGTTACGTAAACCAAAGCACCTAACAATCATATATGTTATGACAGTCAACCAAAGATATGTACAATTGGAATTGTATGCATTATACACGTATACATAGCACTTATACCTAGTTATAACAGTCAATTAAATAGAAATTGGACTATGTTACATAAAAGAAAAGATAAGTAACTTTATGTGAATAAAGAAAGCAACATTGATCAGTTGAACTTCACTTATTGTTCTCGAATTGCATGCGCACATGAAAGGAGGAGAAAACACGTGTAAGTATATATATATATACGTGTGTGTGTGTTATACATGTGTGTATACGTGTATGTGTTATACATGTGCGCATGTGTAATTTTGTTATACATAAGCGCGTGTCAGTGTGTGTTATACATGTGCGCGTGTGTTTTATACACGTGCGGGAGGGCGTGTATTATACATGTGTGTGTGTGTGTGTGTTATACACGTGTGCAGATGTGTAATCCATCCTTCACCCTCTCTATAACGCCCTAGTTCATACTCCCAACACAAACACAATTTATCCGGTCAATTTCGTGTTGTGTCAACATATTATCGTATCGTTTTATTGTGTCGTTTACCACTAATTTGTTTGATATCTAGCATTTAAAATACGCACACATGTGATTTCAAAAATACACATATATATGAAAAAAATACACATATTCTTAAATACACACACATTTACTAAATTACACACTTATGCACACACACACAGAGAGCTTTGAATAAACACAAACACATACACTAATTTAATACACATATCAACAAAAATTATAACAAAATACACTCACACACACACACACACATAATATACTCATACACACACACATAATACACCATACATACCTGAGAGGGAGAGAGTGGTTATGGCCGGAGCTAAAGAGAGAGAGAGAGAGAGACGATGGCTAAAGCTAAAGAGATAGAGGGGAACTATCGTGAAATGAAAAAAAATAATTGGGGTGTTTAGATGTAGAGGTTGTGGTCATGGTCCTAAGTCGTGTCCCTTAAAGGTGACCATTTATTTTTTTACACATCACGACCATGACCAAGTTGGTGACGTGTAGAAAATAAATGGTCACGTCCCAGGGTTACAGTCTACGATCGTGACCAGCTCCCATAACAATTTTAAAATGGTAATGACCCGTGACCGTGACCCTTCTCAACTGAAGCCCTAACATTTGTCACGCTTATGTTCACGGTCCAAGTTTGTTACCCACTTTGGTGAGAGTTTTGTCACCCATTCAATCACGGGTGTGGTGAATAAGGTCATGACCCTTGTGGTCACGGTCTATGTGACGCCCCATTTCCGGGTGTCAATGCAAAAAATATTTTTGTACTTTGTTTTCATTTAAGAAAATCCTCTTTTTTAATAAAATCTTGCTTTTACATTTTGGTCATAAAATTCATTTAATTTAATTAATGAAATTCTTTCGAGCTTATGAAATTCATAGGAACACTTGAAATAAAAGAGTTTTTTAGCTTCAATAGAATAAATAACATTTACAATAAAATCTATACAATCTCGTATTATTATAATTAAAATTTAATTACTTGCATTAAGGTTCAAATGGTAAAAACCATAGTTTGAAGTTAAATTACACATTTATTAATGAATAGTAAACAAAGCTCTAATGGCATGTAAATCCTTCCTGGCCTCTCGTAATTTTCTTACCTCTATCCTTTCCTGAAGTACTTAGGTGGTTTGGCAAATGGTGGGGTATTAGCGTGCACCCAGTAGGAGAAATACTAGCAGATGTACAAAGGAATATCTATACATATAAAGTGTATTTTAGAAATTATGAACTCATACATCATTTTATTAAGTATTCTTATGCAAGGTGTATCATAACTATGCAATGTGCAATATAACCATACAACCAGGGCAAAGAGTCCACTCACACTTAATCATTATCTTAATACTAGATGTATCCCGTTAATTTAATCATTAATGTACTTTAATATTTTTCAAGTTATTTCATAAACTTGCCTTTACATTAATGAGCGTCGTGCTCAAAATCATATTTTTACTTGATTAATCGGGTTACCAATCCATGAGTGTTATACGGACTTTCACGGATTGCCACCATACCGCAATATGCTCCTGATCAGTGGTTTGGGATCTAAGCATTAAGCAGCACCTTAGGGCTCTGGAACCTTTTTAAATTTTTTGGTTACCTCCGAGTGCCTTTTATTTATTACGTCATTGTAACCTTTTTTTTCTTTTCTTTCTTTCTTATTCACTTTTAATCCTTTTCCCTTTATTTTCTTTTTACCATCCGATGAGGCCAAATATCCGAGATGAGACAAGTCCTAACACACTTTATTTCCGAGTTTCACACTTTATAAAAAGTCCGTTTTCATTTTATCTTAGACTCGATATTTCCTCTTTTAGAAAATATATTTTAATTATAGTTTCTTATAAAACTTAAACTTTGAGTTTAAACACCCATTTATATACTTTGATGTGCTTTTCTACTATACACACACTTGTAAACTTGCATTTTATACATTTTTGTCAAAAATGCTTCTTTTCATCTTTACTTTGCAAAATATGAGTTTTCATCATATACTTTAAAGTCCAACTCTTTAACTAGAGCCCCTTTTATTTGGTAAAATTAATCTTAAGTCCATATATCACATAAAATGACACGTTTGTGCTAAAATATTTCTTTTGTCATTTTAAAACGTTAACTTTCAAAATATTAAGTTTGCATTTTCTACAATGTTTCTTATCATTTCACCTTGTCATTTTCTTCCTTTAAGACCAACTTTCCAAGATAATACTCATTATGTTACTACTTATCCATATTTCACCTAAAACGGCACTTTTGTGCTCAAACATTTCTTCTATCATTTCAAAACATTAAGTTTTCTTTTTCTACATTATTTCTCATCATTCTAATTTGTCGTTTTCTTCCTTTAAAATCAACTTTCCAAAATAATACTCATTTACTACTAAACCATATTTCACATAAAACGATACTTTTGTGCTCAAATATTTATTTTGTCATTTCAAGACTTTACCTTTGAAAATATTAATTTTTCATATTCTACCTTGTTTCTCATCATTTTATCATTTCATATTATTTCTTTAAAACCAACTTCACGAACAATACTCATTTGTGTGAATGTTACTACTTAGTCCAAACTTTCATAAAATCAGACTTTTGACATTTCGAGACTTATCTTTCAAATTGATAACTTGTCTTTGTTATCCTCGTTCCTTATTTCACTTTATGCCTTAAATTTTTAATATTACACATTTGAACGCCCATACTTTTACTAATTTTATACTTAGCACCCATTTACTTTATTTCCTTCAAGTTTTTCAAATTTTGTTCACATAAATTTTATCATTTTATCTGATTAGTATTCTAAAATTTTTAAGTTTATCATTTCATTTTTAAAAGCTCATTTTAACATAATTTAAACATACTTGACCCATTTGTCCCAACTACATGAGTTTATATTAAGTAAGGTTTTATGCCAATAAAATCCAACTAATGCATCCTACTATTTCTTCATAAGTTTCATATAACATTTTATCATGAAATCCACAAGTTTAACATATTTATCTAAGAAATAATTAGCTTAAACATACTGAAACTTATCCTTCTTTCAAACTTCAACTTTTACTCGTTTTTATCACATATTCTTCAATATATATTCATATATAGTGATAATAAGCATAAGTAGTCATGTAAATCATACATATATACAACATTCTTGCTATAAACTTGAAAATAGTTTAGAACCCCTACCTCTTGAAGATATTAATTATTTTGATTAAGAGGTTAAAAGAAAACTCAATAAATTTTTAGCTCCTTTGCAAGCGTTCGTATTCAAAATAACATCTTCAACCCCCTTTTTAACCCTTAATAATGGAAGGGTGGAATAATGGTCTTGAAAGCTTGATGTATAGAGATAATTATGAGGAGTTCAGAATATTGAAGTGAGTGAGGGAAGAAGACTCAAAGTCTTGTTTTTGGGATTGCCCAACACTCAGCAGAATTAACACAATATGAGACAAGTCCCTCATTCATCTCCCTTATAATAATTCCAAAACTTATTCTAATGATCCCATATCCCTTAATAATGTTCCCACTTGCTCTAATGGGGTAGGAAACTAGGTATAATGGCCTAAAAACATGGAGGGTCGGCCCCTTTTATACCCCAATCATTCCAAAAGTTTTACAGCTCAAAAGAGTGCAATATAATGGGTCTGAATCGATTCGGCCCTAGTCCTAATCAATTCTCCCATGACAGGTTTGATTTTTTTTTTTTTTGGAATTCCTTATTTATCTTAATGATATTATAACATAAATATGACTATAATTTGTTTTGTATAATTTGCTTAATTCAGTTTAAATGCATAACTTAATTAACATGCATAACGCGATATTTTTTTATTATTTTTTTCATTTTATCTTCAATTAAAAATAAACTATTTAAATTAATCCAATTAATTTCTCATAAATCCAAGTCCATATAATCTATGAATTATGCGAGTCTGAAAATGTAATGCGACTTTATTAATTCCACCAAATTTGGGTGTTACAGTTTATGGCAGTGACCACAACCATTTAATGTCACCTTTGTCCCGTGCTCTTGGCTTTGGTCATTGTCCTAGGTCGTGACCCACCTCAGTTTGTGGTGCAGTGTTTTTAGTTACTAATAGTAGCTCTAATGGAGGTTGCTTGCATGAGGTTTCAAACCATGCTTGGTAGGGTTCTACCGAGGGGTTTGTTTGACGATTGATTGCTTCTCTTCTTTTATTCTTTTTTTTATTTTTTTTGTACATTTTTTTTAAGTTTAGTGTGGGTGCAACAATCCAAGCTTCTTTTTTTGTGGTGTCGAGTATCAATTTTGGTGGTGCCTCCCATATTATATTTAATTGAAACCCTTAATGAAGGAACATAAGCTTATTAGCACTATTTGACTATTTATTGAATCCATATATGATATATTTTTCATCGGAGTTTTGTGTCAAACACTAACAATTTGTATTTTAAAATCTGGAAGTTTTGCTTTTAAGGATTTTTTTACTTGGAAAAATATGTCATTGAATTATCCGTATTTATCTCTTACTCTCTCACACTTTCGTATATATAGCATTTATCAATTTATCAAGTACCATTCATTTACCAAAAGGATTAAAACTATCAAATATTAAGGGCCTGTTTGGTTTGCAACTTTAATTATGTTTTCCGTGTTTAAATACAATTCTAATAAAAATTTGTATTTGGCAACCTATTTTTAAACACTGAATTATAATATTTCGTGTTATAATCAAGTTTTTCAGATTACAGGTTGAGGGTGTTTTATAATTTCTATTTTTTATTTGTCAAGTCATTATTATTCATTCTTAATATTTTAATGCATTTATACATTAATATATAATATACATACATAATACATTCATATATGTGTAATTCTTATAAATAAAAAATATATATGTACATGTATACAAAATTACGTATGGAATAATATAAAGTTAAATAATATTATTAATAGATACATGATACTTATATATAGTTTTATACATGTATTATACATGTATGGAATAATATAAAATACACATATAGTACATATGTATTAAACAATATTATCAATTCATGTATGTATATAATTTTATAGTGAATTATACATGCAATATATATATATATATATATATATATATATATATAGAGAGAGAGAGAGACTCATACTCGTGTACATACCAAACGGTACATACCGCTGGCACAGACCCATTTTATTGATGATTTTGAGTTGAATTTTTTATGTGGTATTTAAACATTTCGGGAGAGCGATATAAAAAAAATCAGGATAAAAAAATATTTTTTGCTATTTTGAAAAAATCGACCAAACTTTTCAGCTTTAAAAACTGCAAAAGTTTATACATGTATTATACATGTATGGAATATTTTTTGTTATTTTGAGTTGATTTTTTATATGAGTCTATTGAAATGTTTAAACATCATATAAAAAAATTCAACCGAAAAATAATTTTTTTACTATTTAAAAAAATTGGTACGCACCATTGATATGTACAATTTGGTATGTATAGGAGACTCTCACTATATATATATATATATATATATAATTAAACTCCCCAACGAACCTCATTAAATATACACTCATGTATCATGCATGTATGAAACTTTTATATATGTGTTAATATATATATATAGAGAGAGAGAGTCAGGTCCTGTACATACCAAACGGTACATACTGCTGGCGCGAATCCATTTTATAAATGATTTTGAGTTGAGTTTTTTTATATGATGTTTAAATATTTCAATAGACCCATATAAAATCATCAACTCAAATGATGTTTTTTGCTATTTTAAAAAAAATGGGTCAAACTTTTGCAGCTTTTAAAGTGCTTTAAAAGCAGTGAGAGTTTGACCGAGTTTTTTTAAAATAGCAAAATGGGCCAATTGAAATGTTTAAGCATCATATAAAAAAATTCAACAAAAAAATATTTTTTTTACTATTTTAAAAAATTGGTATGCACTTGTAACATGTACCGTTTGGTATGTATATGAGACTCTCACTGTATATATACACACACATACATACACATATGTATAATATAAATATACATGTTTGCCAATTTTGTCAAATTTTTAAAAAACAGTATTTAAAAATAAGTTTACCAAACGTACTCCAATAATTATAAACACAAAAAATGAATTTTAAAACTGTATTTAAAAATAATGTTTAAATCGAGTTTTCTGGATAGAGAACCAACCGGACCCTAATATTTTCATTTTATCATTTGTAGTTTTGTTAAAACAACAGCATTAGCTTTGTGTGACAAGTTTAAATTATTTCATAATAATTTTGTTATGCAATACCAATTTCATGGATCTACTATCAATTGCGAGATGAATGTGAAAATTGTTTGTGTGTTGTAATTTATCATGTGTAATTTTGTAACTTTTGAGCAAACGAAGAATGCAAAAACGGTACTAGAGGTTCTAAACCTTTCAATTTAGTGTTAAATAGAGGTACTACTTTCTTAGATTTATTTTTGCAAGTAATATTGAATTTTTTTTTTTACTATAATTATAAAAATAATTTTTAAAATGCTCACGCATCACATGGGGACAAAAAATAGTTACTTAAATAAATTGCACTACAGCTTAACAAGTTTTTCTCCAAACTTTTATTTGTTAATGGCCACATGTGTAAGCAGGTCGATGGGATTATGGGTGTTACATCGACAATCTAAATATGTAAACTTTGATCATAAAAAGTAGGAGGACATTTTGATATTCATGTTGATTAACATATTAAAGTTTAAAGGAATCATAAAAAATAACTACTTTTTATTGTAAATAATAGAACGAAAAATGTGAAGATCACTTTTTACCTTCACCCACAGAAGAAAAGAAAGATTATAGAAGTAGAGGAGTTGTCTGTAATATTTGTTGTATATGGGCATATCATAGTTGGCACAATAAGGATAAAACACCAAACTTCAAAGCCAAATGGGTATCCCTTGGGTATGAGCTGTGTATCTGTGACACCCCGTCCAATAAAATACCGGGTGATTAGTCCTATATAAAATTAATACATAAATCTCATTTGGTTCGTTCTTAGCATCACTGTTGAAAACTTTTTAAAACTTACTAACCACCTAGTATTCAAAAAGCTGGTGCCAAATTATATCTTTATTAATACAAGACAAAATAAGTGCAAAATCAAAATAAATCATCCAATGCTGATAAAATCAATCATCACATAGAATAATAAAAATCTTGCCGAATAAACTACCGGCTAAATCCAAAACCAAACCAAACTAACAGAGAGTAATAAATCCAATATAATCTGAAAAGAAACTAAATAAAACTGTGAGCGATATGCTAGAGATAGACTCATATGAATCCCTACACAAGGAATAGAAAAATAGATGTGTCTATCTATATCCTGCAACATCCACATATGATGCGGATCCCTGGAATGAAGTCACACCTAGCATCCCTGTGATTGGACACCTAAAAGGTTTTAAAAATATTTGATAGCAAGGGTTAGAACCCAAAACATTTTGAAAATATTTAGCAAGTGATTAATTGCAGTAATTTAAAATGCATGAATGCTCTTTATATTTAAGCTATTGTCGCATTCTCTTGAGGAAAAACTCACCCCTCAACTAATGTGCACACCTAACGCATTCATTATAACCCACCTAGTCATCTAACCCATAACTAGTTCTTGTTATAACTCTTTCCTACCACACTACTCTAGCTCGAGTATGTTTAATATGAATTATAAGTTATTTATCACTGTAACTTAAATAATCACCTTAACTTAACTAATCATCTTTCCTTGAAAGCCATATAACATTCGTTAGTTATATTAGTAATACAATTTTCTCCATGTATTAAATTACCCGTATATAATTATTCATCCCATTATATACGTAAAGCTATATTACAATAATCACACATATATTGAATATATATATATATATATATATATATATATATATATATATATATATATATAATTCCTCCTCCCGATAAATACCTCACCGGATGTATTCTCTAAAGTGATACCAATCCAGGCTACTCAGTCCCACCTGGAGTTCCGAGACAACTATAGTTCGTCGAATCGGAACATAAATAATAAACGTAATGGAGGCGGTCATATTCCCCCTAGTATGAGGACATCATCTCAATGACCCACCTCTGAAATTAGACTCTATGACTTGGGGATATACTCGCCCTACTCCTCAAGCTAGGGGATTCACCGCCATCGCGCAACCTTCCTTGATAGCACTAGAGTATATAATTTAAATAAATATCTAGTCACTGATATTTATAAGCACAATATATATATATATATATATATATATATATATATATATATATATATATATATATATATATATATACACACTATCACACACCGTATATATATATAATTTAAATCCCGATTTTACCCTGTACAAAAATCCGTAGCACTAGCCTATATTTTTCCGAGTCTATGGTCCGATTCTAATTTAATTAATTTTCCCATTAATTAATTTATTACCTTCCCGAGTATATGGTCCAACTCTAATTTAATTAATTTATCCATTGATTAAGTTATTACCTTGGTGTCACTCAACCAATATAACCGGAATCTCTCACTTGGCCCGTATCTTAATATTTTTCCAAAGTTCTTCACTCATCTACGGACATCTCCAAATAACCCAAATTTATTTCTTGCTAAAGATGTCGGTCTCACGCACACTTTCGTAAAAAATTCATATCAAATCCAAAAAAAATAAAAAAATAAATACGAGGTCGGCGCCCACGCGACCGTGACAAAAAGATCTACAATCTCATATTTTACAATAACTGAAGGGATCGATCAATCGACTCCTAAGGTCGATCGATCGATCGACTAGATATCCATCTTCTTCCCCAGTTCTGTTTCCACCATTTTTGAAACCTCAAGCTTTTTAATTCTCTCCCAAACATTTACCCAATCACAATCAACATTCAATTCATGAAATAGTAGGTTCTAAACACTTTACAAACCTTGAATCATCAATAAATTTACATAAATTTAATGTTTACCAAATTGGGTATTTTTCGGGTTTTATTCCACCAATTTCAATTCATCATCCTGATTAGAAGTTTGTCATCAATACTTACCAATTCTCACCCTACAATCTGATTCCAACAGTCCCATATCATAATATAACATCAATTGATTAATTAATCTACACACATTACTCTAATTCAGAAAAAAAAAAAAAACCATTTTAATTGTCAACACATATCCAAAAATGGATTTTTGATACACCCACTATCATATGAATTGATTATCACTAAATTTAAAATCACAAAAAGCTAGCCACTTACCTTTTTGGGTTCGTAGAGTCTGATCCGTTGAGGTAGAGGAAGGTTTGATGAAGAACACTCAAACCCCTCTCTTGATTTGTCTTCGAAAGCTCCCCAAATTTCTCTCAATTTGCTTCCTCTATTTCTCTCTCAAAGCCCTAGGTTTGAAATATGATTTGTGTCGTTCAATACTCTAAGACCTAGTTTCATTATACTAAATCACGTTTTTAGCCTAATGTGCCAAGCACAAATGACATGAACACTCCCATGTGGACCCAGTTTTGTCTAAAACGTCCCGAGACACGATTACTTTTCCCGGGTACACTTTTCTGACTATTTCAGCCTATCTGGATTGAACCGTGAGCACAGAATTAACGTCCAAATTAATTTATAAAAATCCTTATCTCACACCCAAATTAGTCTATACCCGACTGAGATAAATAAGTGCCACGTCGCTAATACACGTTATGGCGTAAATAAATTATTACTATTCACTTAGTAATTTAAATTCCATAAATATCAACCATTCACTCTCCCGATTAATATTTAAATAAATATTAACATAATTAATTAAATTAAATTACGACACCTAAGTAATTTAAAATTATCCGAATTAATTAAATATTAAATGCACATAGATACGGGCTGTTACATACTTCTCCCCATACAAAGGAATTTCGTCCCCAAAATTAGATCATAACTGGGGCGAATAACTCTGGATACTGCTCTTGTATTTCCTCTTACCGCTTCCACATAGACTCGTCAATACTGTTATGACTCCGCTCCACTCCAATCTAACTTGTGGTACCACGTTAGACCGCAGCTTACACTTACTACAATCCAAAATTGCTACAGGTCTCTCCTCATGTGAGATGTCTAGCTGCTAGTTAATTTCTCCGAGTGGGACGTGTCAAAAAGCCCTCTCGCTCCTCCATTATTCCTTCAGCAATGCCATGTGGAACATGTCGTGTATCCACTGAAGATGCTCTGGAAACCCCAGTTTATAAGCCAACGGTCCCACCCTCTGAATGATAGGGAAAAACCCCACATACTTCGATGCTAGCTTTCCCTTCTTGTCGAACCTCATCCCTCCTTTTATAGGATATTCCCGCATCAATACCCGATCGTCGACCTCTAACTCGTCGGTCCCCGACCATAGAGTGCCTCAAAAGATGAGCCTATTCTTCACCGGCTCCACTATTCCCCTCCTGCATGGGTGCCAATTTTCACATTGCCAAACACGTGACTTTCTCCCGAGAAATTACCCACAATAATTCATCACTAAGCATGTCAGACTACCACCTTCAACACACGGTAACGTACTCCTCATTACATTCCTGAATTATATTGAAAGACATAACTTACTCAATCCCACTGTTGAACCACAACTCATTTCGGGTCCTGGCAGTTTGTCATTTCCCCCACCCTTTACCAACCAAAGGTTGGATAGTAATACTTTTCCCATAGGTTTTCCAATAAGTGTCACGTAGGTACTAAACCGTTACGAGGTATCACACGTTACTCTACCAGTGGTAATTACTACCCCCAAATCACCCAAAATTTAGAATGCACATTCCTCAGTTTTTCCTACTACCAAGTCGCTTCCCGTCTACCCATTGTCTATGGGTGACACGTCTAGTACACTATGTAACTTCATTCCTACGACCTCCTGACACTTCTTACGAGAGGTGGGAGTGTAAGGTCTCATCCAAATTCATAACAATATTGGATGAAAACTTGTATTGTTTCACTTCTTCTTTTTAATTGAATAGTTAGATGTACTTCCCGATCGTATAACCCATCCAAATTTAATAATCAATCGTTCTCGTAAATCCATTCTGCAAACTCGATGGAAAACCCTGACCTCTCCCCGACTTTGGATAGCCAAATTATGAATTTTACTAATCCACAAATAAATCCCATTCCTGGATGGTAAAATTACAAAAATCCCGATTGATAACCTCGAATCAACCTTTTCTACCCTTAAATAGTGTACCCGGAGACAACTTCACTATATCTTATATAACACATATCCCCATGCTCAAAGATTCACATCGCGTGAGTAGGAATCTACACCTTATCTATGTGTAAAGCCATACTAAGCATATGACTAAGTGAGACTCTTCTCTACTTCCCCAAAAATAGGGCTTCTTCCTTGCCTAAAGATATCTTATTACATGTGCCTCCACCACTTTTCCACTCCTCATGATCGAGATCGTTCTCCTTGATATACAAATAGTCGAACTGTTTTCTTTCTCAAATGGATTCTAGTTCACTATACTCTTCCACTTATTTCTAATTGCCACATAGGTATATAATCCACACTCTCATTTACACATTCCTTTATTTAAGACGATTCTAGAATCACACTAACCAGGGTGCCCATACACCCTATATCCCGTGCATATTTGCACAACATCACAGACGTCACATACGTAATATGTTTCTTTCAAGATTATCCCACAGATCATACGATTATTTTCGATTACTCCCCAAATCGCAATTAAATCTTCTCGATGTTGCCCCACCCATTAACTTGTGGTGAAAAAGTTTTCTCAGTGCTTCTTTCACAGCACTACCCGGCTATACTGGCCTTATAGCGGAATAGCTTTCACCTGAAAGTATAACTCCACACATTCAAAAAGCACCCTTTAAATTGATATCCTAGCATCCAATAACGTCTCTCCACTACTGACGTTTATTAGGGATTATGCGTATAACATTTCATAACAGAGCCCAAAAAACTTTCCCCAATGCATTAAACACTAGCATTGTCATTCATTGATTTCTATAGACCCAACCATATAACCGTGACATCCAAAACTCTGTCCTTATATTCATATGTCTAATTATCAAATCCCTCATCTTTAAAGGAGTTATATAGTGATGCACTCGCACTATCACTAAGTCCTCAGCGCTAAGTCACTAATGAGGTAAATCTCTTTGCTCCATGGTCAATCTGCCACGCCCTGAATCACATCAGTAAAAGTCCCTACGCACTGGGATCCAATATAACTAGACAACTGTACCCTTTGAAGTCTACTTCACCCTAAAATTTTCTGCTAGACCCCTCTTTCAGGTGGAATATCGCAAAAATATACGTCCTGCCCTGGAATAGAGAATACGATAGTCTTGTTGTATCTTTCCACCACCGTTTACCCATCGTAAACCAGTCCGTACCCAGGATAAAGAGATGCTTGCATAGCACTCGCAAAACGAGCTAAGCTCGTACAGTATTTATCCTCTTAGTGTCTTCATCCACCCCCTGCAGATGGGACTTAAGAGATCCCCGCTACACAACGATAAACATATACAAAGCGTAGTAGCACTAACGATACACTCACTAGACCCATCTCCCGCGCGAATATAGTAATACATAAAATTTCTGTGATTCACCCGTATCACACAGAATTTACCCCATTTACCTGAGGATAAAACTTATAATTTCTCTCATCAATACACTGAGGATTAGAATGGTTCCTGGACATAACACTCTCATCCAAACCGAACAAAAATTCTGATAATTATTTCCCTTGCCGGGCATCCCACTCCTGTACTTTTTCTACTACGAAAAGGGTTCGCACATGTGTTCCTACTCTTTACACATTAGACACCTCTATGTGTCATTCCCCTTTATCTAGGACCACTGGCCATGTCGAAATTATCCTTCCCCCGAATTAGAAATCTTGACCCGGATTGGCACTCCTGTTGTTCCTGCGGCTTTGCTGGCCCTATAGGACTCATTATTAGCATTGGTGACCTTGCCTGAATCCACCGTCACTTGGTAGAAATTCTATTGACCTCAATAATAAAAATGTATCCTTTACTGGGTATCCCCCTTGTGGTGTCTCACTAGCACCATGAAATCCAGATCTTTCTTTTGGATAGATTATCTAACCCTCTTGGGTTCCCCTTCATGGAAGCGTTGATGTAAACTCGTAAATGTATGACTCCTGACGATAATCAAGACTAGTCATCCTGGTTATATTTTCCATCCATGCCTGTATATTCTACCCATGAGTCCATTATCCACTTACAGACTCCATTATATTCTCTGTACCCCTCGTCGGGTATAAAGATTGCTAAACTAGTCAACTTATCTATTATGATCGACCTTTATCTCTCCCACTAGTGATAAGTTTCGAAATTCCATTCGCATCTTTGTCTAAACAGCAGATGGAAAGTCTCCCAATCAGACCATACCCAAATTTTTGTTCCACTCCACACATATTTCTCTATGTGGGGTGACTGATTCTTGTCAATAAATGCTATTCTTATGAGTACAAATTTTTGCTCGAAACTTAATACTGGGTGTCATTGCACTCCACCCTACACAATTGCCTTTGGATTACCTCTATCCATTGGTTCATCACACTTCCTTTCTTTCTAGGACTCCTTTAAGTGACTCCTCCAAATAATCCTCTCCTACTCTCTCCATGCCTACAATGCTGGGTGAGTCCGAAGTTGTATCACTGTTCTCTACAACAGTGCTTGGGGAAACTACTGTCCCCGAGTGATTATCCTATTCGTCAACTGCCCCAAACATTAATTATGGTGACCTCTATCACGCTCATCGTTCCCCGAATACCCTGTATTTTCTGCCTCTCCTCTCCTCCTATAGTATTTCTAGCAGCCCTCACTGGTCGTCCGATATTATTTGATGTACCATACCTAACCGAACTCGTATATGAATCACATTAATTATTCTTGTTAGCAGGAGAACATAATTTGCATACGTAGATAAATAATACAATCCTATCATAAGACTCTATATCAAAGAACGCTAAGTTGAAACGTGAAAAGTCGCACAGATCCTAAGGACACTAGAACCTAATGCTCTGACACCATCTGTGACACCCCGCCCAATAAAATATCGGGTGATCAGTCCTATATCAAATTAAAATAGGAATCTCATTTGGTTCATTATTAACATCATTGTCGAAAACTTTTTAAAACTTACTAAACACCTAGTATTCAAAAAACTGGTGCCAAATTTTATATTTATTAATCCAAGACAAAATAAGTGCGGAATTAAAATAAATCATCTAATGCTGATAGAATCAATCATCACGTAGAATAATAAAAGTCTTGCCGAATAAAACCACCGGCTAAATCCAAAACCAAACCAAACTAATAGAGAGTAATAAATCCCATACAATCTCAAAAGAAACGAAATAAAACTGTGAGCGATATACTCAAGATAGACTGATATGAAACCCTACACTAGGAATAGAAAAATAGATGAGTCTGTCCAAATCCTGCAATATCCACATAGGTTGCAGCTGCGAATCCCTGGAATGAAGTCACATCTGGCGTCCCTGAGGCTAGACACCTAAAAGGTTTTGAAAATATTTGATAGTAAGGGTTAGAACCCAAAACATTTTAAAAATATTTAGCAAGTGATTAATTGCAGTAATTTAAAATGCATGAATGCTCTTCATATTTAAGCTAGTATCGCACTCTCTTGAGGACAAACTCACCCCTCAACTAATGTGCACACCTAACACATTCATTATAACCCACCTAGTCATCGAACTCGTAACTAGTTCTTGTTATAACTCCTTCCCTCCACGCTACTCTAGCCCGAGTATGTTTAATATGAATTATAAGTTATTTATCAGTATAACTTAAATAATCACCTTAACTTAACTAATCATATTTCCTTGAAAGCCACATAACATTCACTAGTTATATTAGTAATACAATTTTCTGCATGTATTAAATTATCCGTATATAATTATTCATCCCATTATATACGTAAAGCTATATTACAACAATCACACATATGTTGAATATATATATAATCCATCCTCTCGAGAAATACCTGAATGGATGTATTCTCTAAAGTGCTGTCAACCCAGACTACTCAGTCCCACTGGAGTTCCGAGACAACTATGGTCCGCCGAATCGGAACGTAGGCGGTCATATTCCCCCGAGTATGAGGACATCATCTCAATGTCCCACCTCTAAAATTAGACACTATGACCTAGGGATATACTCGCCCTACTCCTGAAGCTATGGGATTCACCCACATCGTGCAACCTCCCTTGATAGCACTAGAGTATATAATTTAAAAACATCTAGTCACTGATATTTATAAGCACACAATATATATATACGATCACACACCATATATATATAATTTAAATCCCGACTTTACCGTATACAAAAATTCGTAGCACTAGCTTATGTTTTTCGAGTCTATAGTCTGACTCTAATTTAATTAATTTGTATTACTTTCCTGTGTCTATGGTCCCACTCTAATTCAATTAATTTATTCATTAATTAATTTATTACCTTGGTGTCATTCAACCAATATACCCGGACTCGCTCACTTGGCTCGTATCTTAATATTTTTTCCAAAATCCTTCACTCATCTACGGACATCTCTCAATAACCCAAATTTATTTCTTCCTACAGATGTCGGTCTCACACACACTTTCGTAGAAAAATTAAAAAAAAAATTAAAAAAAATACGAGGTCGGCGCCTACGCGATCGTGAAGAAAAGATCTGCAATCTCATGTTTTACAATAACTGAAGGGGTCGATAGATTGACTCCTAAGGTCGATCGATCGATCGACCAGATATCCATCTTCTTCCCCGATTCTGTTTCCACCATTTTTGAAACCTCAAGCATTTAATTCTCTTCCAAACATTTACCCAATCACAATCAACATTCAATTTATAAAATAGTAGGTTTTAAACACCATAAAAACCTTGAATCATCAATAAATTTACATAAATCTAATGTTTACCAAATTGAGTATTTTTCGATTTTTATTCCACCGATTTCAATTCATCATCTTGATTCGAAATTTTTCATCAATACTTACCAATTCTCACCCTACAATCTGATGTCAATAGTCCCATATCATAATATAACATCAATTGAGTAATTAATCTACACACATTACTCTAATTCAGAAAAACCCATTTTAATTGTCAACACACACCCAAAAACAGATTTTTGATACACCCACTATGATATGAATTGATTATCACTAAATTTAAAATCAAAACATGTTAACCACTAGCCTTTTTGGGTTCGTAGAGTCTGATCCGTTGAGGTAGAGGAAGGTTTGATGAATAACACCCAAATTCCTCTCTTGATTTGTCTTCAAAAGCTCCCCAAATTGCTCTCAATTTTCTTCCTCTATTTCTCTCTCAAAGGCCTAGGTTTGGAATATGATTTCTGTCATTCAATACTCTAAGACCTAGTTTCATTATACTAAATCACGTTTTTAACGTAATGGGTCAAGCCCAAATGACCCGAATACTCCCGTGTGTGCCTGGTTATGTCTAAAATCGTCTCGAGACCCGATTACTACCTCCGGATACTCTTTTTCGATTATTTCGACGTATCCTGACTGAACCGTACACACAGAATTGACATCCAAATTCATTTATAAAAATCCTTATCTCACACCCAAATTAGTCAATACCCGACTCCCGACTGAGATAAATAAGTGTCACGTCACTAAATACATGTTATGACGTAAATAAATTATTACTATTCACTTAGTAATTTAAATTCCATAAATATTAACCATTCACTCTCCCGATTAATATTTAAATAAATATTAACATAATTAATTAAATTAAATTATGACACCCAAATAATTTAAAATTATCCAAAATAATTAAATATTAAATGCATAGAAATACGGGTTGTTACAGTGTCATGTTTGACTTCCACTTTATTATAATGTATAAAGACGGACAATAAGATCAATTTTGAAATAGGACCACCACCCGAGTATATGAAAAAGATTCAAAGAATCTAATATCTAAATATAATTTTGGTATCTCCTCTCAGAAAATTGCCACGTGGCTACAATCATTGAATATATTAAAACAAAACCAAATTTACTTATTTGTGATTCTTCTCTATTCATCCAAGCTTTCACTTTCTCTTCTCTTGATAAAATGCAAACCCCTTACATGTAAGTTTTGACTCTTCATTTGTCTCTCTTTATAGTTCACTTTCATGTAGCTTTCTTCATCAACATTTCACTTGTTGGTACCTTCATTTGACTCATAATGGTGATGGATTCCCAGGACGTGCTTCTCCTTTGGATTTATTTTACATGAATCTCTTAAATCCAAAAATGTTCATACAATTATTTTCCATAAATAGGGTTTTTACACCAGCGGAGGAAGTTCGAGTTCTTCAAAGATAAATACGCCGAAAAAATCTCTATTCCAGATGAAGTCACCTCCCAAATCGAGTGTTGTTCCAACGAAAGAGGAAAGATCGTTGTCGGATGTGACAACGGAATCGTCTGCTTGCTGGATTGAGGTTTCAAGTTTTATTACGGATTCCAAGCTAATGCTTCCTCTGTTTTATTCCTTCAATAGCTCAAGGTTTTTTTTATATTTTGTCATAATTATTTTTGGGATGAATAACGAAAACTCATATGCTTGGGGTTAGGGTGTGGGTTCAATTGCAACTTTCTATTTAGATTACCTTTTTCATAATAAGATGTGACATATTTTTAATTTATTTGTTTCTTTTTTAAATATGTCAATTTAAAGAAATTTTAAATGTTACTTAAGATTGCATTCTATATCGACACAAACTGATTATGTTGGGAGTGTTTCATTGGATATGCAAATGAATACACAAAATAGTTATATTTTGTAACTTTATATTTATAGATGTTAACCATATGTTATTAAAAAATTTACTCTATTGGAGATAAAAACCTTTTAATCATAAGAGATTTCATAATTTTTTTACATTATAAGGGGGGTTAATCATCGTGAAATTAGAAGCATTGTAAGAGTGGTTCTTTTTATCCAGGTATGGTTGTTTAACCACACTCCCTTTCATGTTTGGATGTCTTAATTTGATTCAATTTTTTAAAAAGTGAATCTCAATTACATTTAAGTGTTATTGGAATGCTGAACCAGCTCCTTCAAAGTTATAATTACTGCACATATAAGTTGTTAAATTCCAATTTATTTTAAGACTTCTTTATTCAGTATCCCATTTGATTACATAGGATATGATAAATTTTTTATTCAAACTTATATAAAAAATATAATATTATAAAAAATTATAATATTTTTCTAATAATAAGTTTTTTATAAATAAAATTATATTTCAAAATGATTTTTTATATAAACATTAGAATGCCCCCGCAGATCACGTGGGCTAAAACCTAGTATGATTGATGTTTATGGCCCCCTACCCTCTTATACTTTAATCACGCTAAGGTAAATAATTCAAAAGGGAGAGGAGGGAGACACGAGTTCTTGTAACTTCCTTAGGTAGGGTTCTTTTGAATTTATATCAAGTTAATATTTCATGTCTTTATTTTGTTTTGTGCAGATTAAGAATACATTTAACCACCGGTTAAGATTAACTCTTGTTCACCATTGTAAAACTTGATTAGTTGATTATATTTCAAAAAGAAAAGTGAACTTTTAATATAAGACCAACTAAAAAGGAATAGTTGATTTTTAATTTGGAACTGAGGGAGTAATACTTAACTTAGTAAGGTAAGTATTATTTCAATTTTGAGTAAGCTGACAATTTTCAATAAATTAAAATTATCATATATACCCCCCATTTTGAATTTTAAAAAAAATCACTTTTTTAGTTATTTTGAAATAAAAAAAAACTTTCATTTTTAGTTGAATATTAATGGACCAAATGTGAGTATAGTTAAAAAAAATTAATCGTGATTGTTGGTTAATGATATAGTTAGTAAGCACGAAAGTCAAATACAAACTCTTAAATTGCAACTGAAGTTTTTTTTTTAATTTTCATCCCTTTATTGTTAGAATAGTCAATGTTTATCATATATCTTATTTTATTGGTGCATTTATTATGTTACATCTGTTATGTCTACTATTTAAATAATACAATAGTACAGATACGAATAATAATAATAATAATAATAATAATAATAATAATAATAATAATAATAATAATAATAATAACAATAATAATAATAATAATAATAATAATAATAACAATAATAATAATAGTAATAATTACAAAAAATAAAACGAAGTTACAAAAATTAAGACTTACTTGGTTTTACATAAATAAATCGTAAAAACAGGAAAGAATCTGAGCCCACAGTGTCCTTAAGACAATTTTATTTCCTTCAATGTGCATTAGGTTAATGAATAATTGTCTTCCAAAATAGAACGGATCTTCGAATTAATTCAAGTAGCACACCAATGAATTAATTCCAGCGAATGCAAAATTATGTGTTTTATACTCAACCATTGAACATAATTATGCAGACTGTATGTATATATGAATGGAAGAAATTTAGCATTTTGGAATGCAGATTTAAGAGTTTTTTCATTAGTGAAAAATGGATGGAAGGGTTTTTATTTATAGCGTTGGTTTTGACTGTAGGGAACAGTCAGAACTGTTAAACTGTTTTTAACTGTTAAACCGTTTTTAACTGTCAAACAGTTAAATTCGATTTAACTGTTTTTAAATTAATTAATTTTTAGGCCAGAAAGTTAATTTAAGTTTGGTCCAAAAATAAAGGGAATTTCCCAAGCCCAAGTCCAAGCCGAGCAGGCCGGACGGTGCGCGCGTGTGGGCTTTTTCATGTGGGCTTTTGCTCCAACCCAACACTTGCATAGTGTAGGTCATCTTCCCTTTAAAGAGTTGGGATACCCCAAGGCATCCAAGCGTTAGTCCATAATTGGGATTTAATTTACTCATCAATTTTTCACTATTCTTCCAATGTGGGACAAGAGTTAAAACACACCTAATTCATTAACTTTCATTGTTTTATGAGTCACTTTGGAGACATATTTATTATTCATAACTTAATGAAATTGGATATGTGAATATACTACGTTAATCTCCTTGCGAAGCAGAACATGTTTGTATATGGTTCCACTAAATTGTGGTGTGATGTCCACCTAAATTTGAGCTCAAAGTTGCTCAAAATTCTGAACAGCTTTAAGTCCATTTTCCCCACATCACATGTCCAAAGACTATAAGATATTTTTTTTCTTGATTTATCTTAGAAGTTGTCATTTCACATTTTACTTTATATCCATCTTAATGTTTAAATTTTATCACTTATTTTAACACACATTTTTAAAATTGTCCAACATTCTATCTCATATTACATTTTAGTTTAATTTAAGAGCATTTTGGACGTAAAGGTCAAATAAAGTCAGGACCAAAGTACATATTCAACTTCACAAACGAAAATGAGAAATATGTATTAGACAAATTAATTCATTTCTATTTTCTTAAATGGTCATTTTTTTTCTCTTTTCCCTTCCTATTTTTACTTATTCAAATATGTTATCACGATTAAAATATAAGTTAACCAAAGAGCGAGCATGAGGAATTTCTAATTATGAAATTAATTTTGGAAATATAAAAAAAATTTAATTTTGATACGGAAACTTAAATACAAACAAAAACCACTTTGTGATATGAAAAATGTGATGCCTAGTCTACCACCTTTCATTTGGGAAATTAACCCATGTCACCCAACTTGTTGAACACCTACCACCTTAGATTTTAAAAACTTACAAAATCAATAGTATCCTGTTTGTTTTGATATAATTTAACATTCTTCTCCTAATATACCATTTTGTCCTTAGTTATTAAAGAAATGTTCACACTTCAATACTTGTAACTTAGGAAAAAATTCTTAATTTTTAGGTCCAATTAAGTTATTTGAATCGAGCTTTGTTTTGAATTTTTTTTAAGCGTGTAAGACAATTGTTGATGTAAAAAATTAGATTATCTCTAATTATTCAATCACGGATAAAATAAATAAGACAAAAGAATTTTTAAAGTGGTTCAGCCTTAAAAGAATGGCCTACGTCCACTATTTTTGTTATTGCTGACTGTTTGTTTGGAATTCTCGAGGTAGGGTTTTTCTCAAGGAATTTCGATCCCTTACAATGAGGATGATACAATGTATTTATAGCCCTGAGGCTGTACATGTGAAAGGGTAATACATAGCTGTCCAATAAGCGTATACATCTGTATGATAATAACCAGCATTTAATGCGCATTTAATCCTCTTAATTGTCTGGTAATAAATGTTTTGATCGAGGTGCAGCTCGGACCGTCTAAGTATCTCGGTATCCATGAGTTGCTCGGTGCAATAAAGTTCCTCGGAGAGTACCTACTGCTCGGAGTATTTGAGCTGGTCGGGGAAGTTGAGTTCCTCAAAGTCAAGGTGTTATTCAGAAATGTTTGTTAGTGCCATGTAGATTGACACGTGTCTTCACTTAATTGAGCCATGTCAGCAGACTAAATTTGGTATCAACAGAAGCCCCCAATGTTTCACAGTTAGAGATTGAGGAGTGTGGAACATTCTTCTCGAAATATGGCGGGATTAAATGGTCATCCTAAATTTTAGGAGCGTTTTCTTTGCATTTATTTTTCTTTTTGAATTCATTGAATCAGACTTTTCAAAATTTTCTGACTGCTTCGGTCTCCGCGCCCTTTTTGTCCTTTTAGCCGCCGGTAGCGCAAACGTCTCTCTTTGTAATCATTATTTTTACTCCTTCCCAAGGTAAGGTATTTGAAAATCATATCGTCTTTTACTTTTTCAAATATGTATCTTTGAGTTTTCCATTTCCTCTCTCTCTTGTGCGTTCATCCTTTTCATCGTTCGTTGTCAACAGATCCATCCTTTTTCTGTAAGATCTTCTTCCTTCTCTTTTATTTCCTTTATTCACCATGGTTGACCTTGTTGAGTCGCTTGATAAGTTTCATTCTGAGTTCTCTATTCCTTCATGGGTTGTTTTGGAGGAACTTTCTGAACCTTCAGATTATTTTCGTTTGGCTGAGGGACATTGGTTCCCCAGTCTCTTTGTAGCTGAATGTGGCTTTTCTTTTCCCCCAAACCCTTTGTGTCTAGAATTCTGTCAATATTTTACGTGGTTCCTGCAAAAATAGCCCCCAATACATGGAGAATAGTTAATGGAGTTCATTGATTAAATCAGATTCATGGAACTCGTATAGGAATTCCTGAAATTATGTTTTGCTATAGATGGGTTGTCAGCGATAGTACTTTTTACTTGAAAACTAGGTTTTTAAATAGGGCTTTAGTGGTCAATAACCCAGATGCCAATAGGGATTATTTCGAGCATGGTGTTGTTATGAAAAATTGGCAATATGCTCCACTAACTGAAAATGATGTGTATCAGGGTCCCAGATGCCCTCCCTATGGCAATGGGATAGGTTGTTTTTACTTTACTTTATTTTTGAAATTATGCTTTCTTTGTGTTTGATAAAATGTGTCACTGATATTTTAATTTTCATTTATTTGCAGTTGACAGCAAAAGAAGGTCTCCAAAAGAGACAGAAGTTAACTTAAAACATCTGAAACTTATCTGGGGTTTGCATCAGACTGTTGTCGATGAGCATATCAGATTAGCTTCATACTTGCTGCAGTATAAGAGTTACACCTCATCTTTTACTGCTCGTCCAGTGATAGGTGAAGTAGAACTAACACCAGCTTCTGAAGGTTCTTCTCCTGAGTTACGCATTCCTCTTAGTGACAGGATGAAGAGAAGAAGAGCTCCTGCCCTCTTCGAGAAATCTACCTCTATTACTGGAGAAGCAAAGAAAAGTAAGCATGATGTCCTAGAAGAAGGGACAAGGAAAATCGATGCACCCCCTCCGGTTGCTACTATGAAGGTTGCCGAGAAGCCCCCAGTGGATCCGAGCAAGGTCGCTACTCCAAGCGAGGTTGTAGTTATATCACCGACCAAGACGACATCCTTGGTCGAGAATGTTCCTGTACCCACGGGGAAGCTGAAGAATAGCTCCTCGATCAATTTGGCTGAATCCATCTCTCAGCCTCTAACTACCGGAAGTGGTGTTCCTACTTTCGTTGCTCCGAGTTCTGCCATGAGCTCGGTGAAGTCTTGGATCATTCCCGAGATCTAAGGTATTAAAGAAAATCTTTCCCGAGATAGGGTTACCGCTTTGGTAGCTCAGCACATTACCTCAGTAAGTATTGTTAATCTAAACTTTCACTTTTCCATGTTATGTTCTTGCACTGATTTACAGTTATTTTATTTTTCCAGTTGGTAACTTGTTTCAATACAATTCTGAAGAAGGATGAATCCATCAAGGCGTCCATCTCCTCTGGTGGTGTAGAGGAGGCTTTTGTAGGTCTGACGCAGTCTTTAAAAGATTCTCGTCAGAAGTATGTTGATGATAAAGATTCTTGGGAGAAGCGACTTAACTCCACTGAGCAGGAGAGGGATCAGGTTGTTGAAGTCTCCAAGGGGTTGGAGAAGAAAATAAAATACTTGGAGGAGAAGAACAAAGAACTCGAGGAGAAACTCCAATATGCTGAAGAGTTTGAAAACAAGCTCAAATCTGCGGAGGAAGAGCTAAGTAGACTTCGTGACGTTGGTCGTCAGAAGGAAGAAATGGAGAATAAATTGAAGGCTGTCGAGGAGCTTCTTAAGGAAAAAACCTCCTCGGAGAGAGAGAAAAGAAGAAAAGCTGTTAAGAAATCCTTCAGCATTGGCTGGGATAAGGGGTGGAATAAGGGTTTGACTTCCATAATTTCACAAATGGAATATGGCAGCCTCAAGTACTTTAGGGATGGTTGGATCACTGCTTTAAGAGAGATGAATGTTGATGAAAATTTCGACCTATTTCAGCGACACATCCCTGGCCCCCCTATAACTCCTGGGGAAGAAGAAGAGGACGAAGCTGCCTCTGAGGAATCCTCCATGGTGATGGGAGATCAAATTTCTCATCCCCCAGTTGTCCAGTCCTCCTGCGAGCAACTTCAACCATCCATTATTTCAACCGAGCAGCTTCCAGTACCCACCGAGCAACCCTCTGTGCCATCCGAGCAACCTACCTCCTCGTCCCAGCCTCCCGAGAAAGTTTTGGGAGACAAGGAGAAGGTGTAGAGTTGTTCAGATTTTTTTTAATGTTTATTTTTGTCAATTGTAACTCTGAACTATGTACTTCCCTTTTATGGTGCAATAAAATTTGAGATTTTGATTATTCATACTGTTGATTCTCTTCTTCTTGCTCTGTTTGCACTCTTATTGATTCTTGCTATCTCTTCCTTTTACTAGTTTATGGCCAGGATGGAATTGTTATTTGCTCATGATACAAAATTATTGAGACAATGCAATGAATACTTCAAAGCTGGTCATACAGATATGACTGAATCTCAGATTATTGATATCCTCGGTCCAGATGCTTCAGAGCGAGCAATCGAAGCTTACCAGTACTTAAAATGTCTACTCGACCGGGAAGTGGCTAATAATGTAGCATATTATGAGATGATTGAAGACCTTCAGGGCACTCTCGAGGAGCTTCAACAACAATACAAGGAATCTACAGCCCTCTTGCACCAAGGATATAAGAAGAAGTATCAGCAACTAAATGCTGATAAGGGATATGATAAGTTATTTGTTGCTTATGATGTGAGGGAGAGAACTTTGAAGACCGAGGTCGAAGAGCACAGGCAAATAGCTAAGTTGCTGGAGCAGAAAAATAATAATCTGCGAGGAGAGGTATCCCAACTGAGGTCTGCAGCCTCTACCTCAAACGCTTTGGTCCCTGTGAACGACGAGGGATTCTCTTTCTTGGAGGTCCAAAATGCCAATCTGAGAGATGAATTAGAAACCTTGAAGAGGATTGGGCCTTCTACCTCTTCTCGGGGACGAGCAAGAGATTCTCGGGTACGAGCAAGAGCTGCTTGGATTACTATTGAGGAACAAAGAACTCAATCGGCTCTAGAGAACCAAGCCTTCCAATTGATGACAACGAACCAGGCATTGGCTGAGGTGTCTAAGAAAATCCAAGCCTTCGACGAGTAACTGGCTGCCCAAAATTCTGCTTTGGAGAATAAAACGAACTTGGTGAAGAATCTCCACGAGCAGTTAGAAAGATTAACCTACCAGTTCCACAAACAGCCTAGAGAGTTCTGGATGGCTGGTTATAATGAAGCCCTTTATCATCTTGACGACCGGATCCAAAATGCAAATAATGTGGGTTACAAGCAAGGATGGCTAAATGCTTTGGGCGTGCTGCAGTTGGAATAAGGTCATTACTTATGGGATTACCACAATCCTGGGTTGTTCGACCTACCAGTGCCTCCTTTCAAGCTTGATATGAGCTGGATTCCTTCTCGGGCCATTCCATAATGCCTAATTTCAAAGTATCTCGGCGATTACAGTCTTCATTCCAACTTTAAGATATCTCGCCCAAAACACCTTCTTGATCGGCCATCAGTTATGAACATCAGGATGCTTAAAGATTTGAACTTCATAAACTCCCCTTACGCCTTAGATGATCCTCCTGCTGGTGAAGAACCTGTTTCAAAGGCAGAGGGGAAGAAACCCATAGAATAGGATTCCTGATGTAATAATTTTTATGTGTTTTCATTCTTAGTGTACTTTGTTTTGGATCTAATAAAAACTCCTATTTTTCTTTGCAATCTTGATTGTCATTGTCTTGTAGGTATTTTGTAAAACATTTCACTTATTTACTAATGAATGTGCATGTATATATGTTACAAAAAATAACAATATTGTGTTATTTGTCGATCAATTAAAGTTGGTGAAAACATATTATCGACTATCCTGAATTTGTGGTAATCATTTGACGACTAACCCAAATGGATGATATTTTGTTTCCCAACCAACTTAGTGGTAATTTAAAATGTTACAAGTATTAAAAATTTTGCTTGATCACTTTTTAATTTTAATCCATTAGTTGACTTTTATCGCATAACCCTGCTTTGTTTAATAGAAATGTTCCCGACCATCCGTAGTTGACAGACTTTCATTCCCGACCAGCCTTAGCTAGTGGATTTTTATTCCCGACCAACTATAGTGGGTGGATTTTTATTCCCAACCAACTATAGTGGGTGGATTTTTATTCCCGACCAACTATAGTAGGTGGATTTTTATTCCCGACCAACCGGAGTTGGTGGATTTTCTTCCCAACCAACCGTAGTTGGTATTTCTGGGAAATATTTTTTATTCCCGACCAACCGGAGTTGGTGGATTTTCTTCCAAACCAACCGGAGTTGGTATTTCTGAGAAATATTTTCTCTTTTCGACCAACCGGAGTTGGTGAATTTTCTTCCCAACCAATCGGAGTTGGTATTTCTGGGAAATATTTTTTTATTCCCGACCAACCGGAGTTGGTGTATTTTCTTCCCAACCAACCGTAGTTGGTATTTCTGGGAAATATTTTTTATTCCCGACCAACCGGAGTTGGTGAATTTTCTTCCCAACCAACCGGAGTTGGTATTTTTGAGAAATATTTTTTATTCCCGACCAACCGGAGTTGGTGGATTTTCTTCCCAACCAACCGTAGTTAATATTTCTGGAAAATATTTTTTATTCCCGACCAATCGGAGTTGGTGGATTTTTTTCCCAACCAACCGGAGTTGGTATTTCTGGGCTTGATGCGTAGTGTACATCACTAGTACTCTGAAAAAATTTCAACAAAAAGAGAGAATTGGGAGAAATAACCAAAACTTTATTCATATTGAAGAAAACTGCATTACATGGAGATGAGACTACTGATAATATTTACGAAGATGCTCTGCGTTCCATACGTTCTTAAAATCATCCTATTCTAAAGTTTCAATTCTATATGTCCCTGGTCGAACAACCTCTGTTACTCTGTAAGGCCCATGCCAGTTAGCTTCCAGTTTATTGTGCTTTTGAATTACTTTCTTGAGCACATAGTCCCCTTCTTTCAGGTCACACTTCTTCACTCTCTTGTTGTAGAACAAAGTTGTTCGTTGCTGGTAAGCAGCATTCCTGATGGCTGCTTCTTCTCTAACTTCCTCGAGCATGTCCAAATCTAACCTTCTCATTAAATCTCTGACAGGGGAATTGAAATTCAGTACTTTGTGTGTTAGGAGGCCCAACTCGGCAGGTATAACAGCTTCACTTCCAAACGCCATCATGTATGGAGATTCTCCTGTTGCTGCTCGGGGAGTAGTACGATAAGCCCACAGTACTGAATATAGCTCGTTGATCCAGTTTGCTTTCGCGTCATTTAATCTTTTCTTCAAACCATTTAGCAGTGTTCTGTTTGTCACTTCAGTTTGTCCATTGCTTTGGGGATGGCCTGGTGCCGAGTGGGTCTTCAAGATATTTGACTGATGACAATAGGCAGCGAACTCCTCGTTGTCGAACTGGGTTCCATGGTCTGTAATGAAGGCATGAGGAAGACCATATCTACAAATGATGTTCTTCCAGATAAATTGGTACACCTTGTTGTACGTCATATCAATGAGGGGCTCAACTTCCACCCATTTAGTAAAGTAATCCACCGCGACCACAAGATATTTAAATCTTCCCTTGGTAGTTGGAAGTGGTCCGACCAAATCTATTCCCCACATGGAAAACAGCCAAGGGAAAGTAATGGGTGTTAGCAATGCCTGGGGAGTTCTTCGGATAGAGGAGAAGCGTTGACACTTGTCACATTTCTTGGCATAGGCTATACAATCAGCCCTCATCGTTGGCCAGTAGTACCCTTGCGTCATCATTCTTTGCAAAAGCGTTCGACCTGCTACATGCGCTCCACAAGACCTTTCATAGACCTATTCAATCAAGTCTTTCACTTCGGAGGGATGCACACATCTTTGCAAACCTGCCATAATTCCTCGTCTGTATAGAATACCATTAGTCAGTACATAACGAGCAGCTTTAAACTTCAATTTCTTTGCTGCGAGTTTATCAATCGGTAATTTCCTTTCCTCAATATATGCCCTGATGGGATTCATCCAAGATGGCCCTAAATCGAGGGTAATAAATTTCATCGTCAGATCTTCATTTATGCTCCGACCAGCTAGGACTTCAATTGGGATTGTTCTTCATAGCTCGATACGAGTAACTGATGCTAATCGAGCTAAGGCGTCTGCTTTTGCATTCTCCATTCTTGGTATTCTGACCAGCTGAACAGCAACAAATTCCGATACCAATTCTATTGCCTTTGCATGGTACTTAATCATCAACTCTCCCTTTGCTGCATATACACCAAGCATTTGGTTTACAATCATTTGCGAGTCACTGCATACGATTACCTGCTCTGCCTTCATGTTTTTTTCCAAACTAAGACCTACAATCATCGCTTCATATTCGGCCTCATTATTAGAAGCTTGAAATTGAAAGCGCAGAGCATATTCTATACCGACCTCGTCTGGAGTTTTCAATATAATCCCAGCTCCACTACCTGAGGTGCATGATGAGCCATCCACATATAGGTTCCATATAGGTATCTCATCCTCAAACCTTTTATTGGACAAAGTTCCTCGATGGAATATTTATTGCTCCTTTATCTCCATTTCTACTACACCTCGCTGCTCGTCGACCATCTTCTCTTGCTCTCCGACCAACTTAAGTTGACCGGGGTTTAAATTTGATGATCCTGTAACATCCACAGGTTGGTCGGTGTTCAGCTTTTGCTCTTCGGGGGTATCAGGATAAGTGAACTCTGCTATAAAATCTGCTACTGCTTGCCCTTTTAGTGAAGATCTAGGCTCATAAATTATATAATATTCACCGAGTTCTATTGCCCAATACATCAATCTCCCTGATTTTTCTGGTTTATGAAGAGCTTGCCTCAATGGCATATCGGTATATACAACTATGGTATGAGCCTGGAAGTATGGCTTCATTCTTCTACTCGCTTCGATCAGCGCCAGTGCCAACTTTTTCAATTTTGGATATCTGATCTCTGCTCCTCGGAAGGCCTTACTAGTGTAATAAATTGGTTTTTGTACTCCATCCTCCGCTCTTATTAATGACGAGCTAACTGCATTTTCTGAAACTGCCAGATATAAGTACAATCTTTCTCCCATCACTGGCCTGGACAACAATAGAGGTGCTCCCAAATATTTCTTCAATTTTTGAAAAGCTTTCTCGCATTCTTCATTCCATTCGAAAGTCTTTCAGAGCGTTTTGAAGAATGGGAGGCATCTATCAGCTGCTCGCGATACAAATCTATTAAGTGCTGCTACTCGCCCTGTAAGACTTTGCACATCTTTCTTCGTCGTTGGAGATCGTAGTCCCAATAGAGCTTTGATCTTTTCAGGGTTTGCTTCAATGCCCCGTTGATTGATAATATACCCGAGAAACATGCCTTCTCGTACTCCGAATATGTATTTGGTCGGGTTCAACTTCATTTGATATTTATCTAATTGATCAAAGGTCTGGCCTAAGTCAACTAGATGGTCAGCAGCTCTCTTGATCTTTGTCAGCATATCATCAACATAAACTTCCATATTGCAACTGATTTGCTCTGCAAACACCTTGTTCATCAGCCGCTGATATATTGCACCTGCATTTTTCAAACCAAAAGGCATACCATTATAACAATGAGTTCCCCTAGGGGTAATGAAAGAGGTACTCTCCCTGTCTTCAGGTTTCATTTTGATCTGGTTGTAACCAGAATAAGCATCCATGAAGCTCAGCAGCTCGTGTCCTGAGGTAACATCCACTAATTGATCAATTCGGGGCAAGGGAAAATGATCCTTTGGGCATGCCTTATTGAGGTCGGTGAAGTCTACACACATCCTCCATTTGTTATTCTTCTTTTTCACCATCACCACATTTGCTAACCAGTCTGGGTATTTAACATCTTCAATAAAATAAGCTTTCTGGAGCTTCTCGACCTCCTCCTTTATAGCTTGGTTCTTCTCGGGGCTGAACACTCTTCTTCTCTACTTCACTGGCTTGATCTCCTTATTCACATTGAGCTCGTGACATAAGAAATTTGGGTCTATTCCGGGCATATCCTCATGACTCCAAGAAAAAGTTTATTTTCTGCTTTTTAGGAGAACTATCAATTCTTGTTTTAGTGAGGCATCTAACGATGAACCTATTTGAGTTATTCGTTCTGGATGCTCTTCGTTCATAATGATGTTTTCAGTAGCTTCCACCACCTGACCTTTCACGAGTTGCGACTCGTCTCTAGGATCTAATGTTTCAATCTCTGCACCTTCATCCACTTGGAAGGTAGTAGTCTTTTTCCTAGATTCCTCCATCTCTTCCTGCTCGGCAGATGAGTAGTAACATTCCCGAGCTACTTTTTGGTCACCCTTTACAACTCCTACTCCAAAATTGGTTGGAAATTTCAGGCATTGATGTACCGCAGATGGTACTGCTTCGAACTTCTTCAATCCTACCCTTCCCATGATGATATTGTAGGTTGATCGGGCATTCTTATCCATCACGAAGAAGCGTATTCTTTCTGTTCGACAAGCAGGCCATGTACCAATGAACATATCCAACTTGATCGTCCCAAGTGGAAAAACTTTCTCACTAGCAAAACCAAGGAGGGACCTGTGATAAGGATCCAACTGAGACAACTTTAGATTTAAGCTGTCGAAGAACGAGTAGAATATAATATCAGTCGAGCTACCATTATCAACCAGTACTCTCGAGATCATCACTTCCTTCATTCTCATTTTAATCACCAATGGGTCATCATGAGGATACAGCACACCTGTAAGGTCGTTCTTTGAGAAACCGATGACCAGTTTTTCTTTATTGACCTTCCTCGAGTGATCATCTTCAGCCAAGTTTATTCGTTGAATATATGAACAGGCTTGAACCTCATTGAGGAAGCTTTTCTTTCTGCAGTAAGGTCTCCACCTCCTGCATCTCCACCTGTAATAACATTACAATCAAATGATCCAAAACGTATTGAAAATACCTCACGTTCTGGCTGCCTTGGTCTTTTGGGGAGATCGGGGTCGTCTTCTGGATCATCTCCATGGTCTCTTTTCTTATTCTCCTCTGCTCGACGAGGAGATCTAGACCTCTCTCTTGCTCGGTCGCTGTTTCTTCTTTCATTTCTACGATCAACATATTTTGCCAGTTTTCCTCGTCTAATGAGTGCTTCGATCTCATTCTGAAGAGCTATGCAATTTTTGATCGTGTGGCCATGATCTTTGTGGAACTCGCAATATTTGGCCTTATTCCTCTTATCAGGGTCTGACTTCATTTTCTCTGGCCAGTTTATCTCCTCGCTGTTCTTGATTTCTTCTAAAACGTGGTTGATGTCTACCTTCAAAGGAGTATAATTTTCAAATTTCTTCAATACCTCCCATGATGGCTTTGTTTTTAACTGCTTGTCACCACCATTATTCTTATGCTCTTTCTTTTTAGCCTTATCAACCTCCACCTTGGTCTCTTTGGTGTCTATGTTCTTTTCCGCAGCCATAGTCTCCTCGACATTCATGATCTTGGCCGCTTTTTCCATCAGTTCTGACATGGTTCTGGGTGGATCTTTGGCCAAAGTGTAGTACAACTTGTTGGGAAACAACCCACTCATCAGAGCAATAATCGTTGTCTTTTCCTCATTATCAATAACTTCGAGTTTCTCGTTATTGAAACGAGTTATATAATCCCTGGTGCTCTCACCTGTTTTTTGTCTAACACTTAACAAGTGTACTACTCGTTTAATCGGTTTTGCTCCAAAATAGAAGTTTCCAATGAAGAGCTCGGCCAGTTGAAAGAAAGTTGAAATCTTACCCCGAGGAAGATTATTGTACCATATTTGAGCAGATCCTATAAGAGTTCCCAAGATTGCCTTGCATCTCATCTCATCTGGCACAACATAGATGTCGGCAGCAGCTTGGTATTGCTCTATATGAAGGACAGGGTCGGTTTTTCCATCATATTTAGGAGTCACAACAGGTGCTTTGAACTTTATGGTGTGGGAAAATCCACAATTGCCTGGACAAAAGGTGTCCCTTGGACAAAAGTTCACTACACCAAATCTGCCGAATTGTCAAGGTCATTGACCTTGACAAATCCAACTTGTCAAGGTCAATGACCGTGATATTTCAAGGTGAGACAACTTTTTTTATCACGGTCGTGTCACGGTCATTGACTTTGACACAAAACTCGCGTTTTGTGTCACGGTCGTGTCGCGGTCAATGATCGTGACACGTTTGTTACGGTTATAAACCGTGACAAAGTCGTGACCCTTTTTTAAAAAATTATCACGGCCATTGACCGTGACAATTCTGGGCAGAATTTAAAAAAAAATTGCTGGGCAGTATGGCCACTGCCACTGCCCAGCAGTATATTTGTACCTGTTATAGCAACGTTGTACATGTTCCAAACATCATATATCCAAACAAACTAAAGATAATGCAAATATATATTCAAAATAGAAACTATTTAAAAAGAAATAACATCACCATCAATTATCTCAAATCTACAAACTATTTGCATGGAAAAGAGATTTTGTACCGCGACGCTCGGGGACACCTCATTATCCTTCCCTTCTCGTCCGAATAGCCACATAAGTATAGAGCATATGTGGCCTACCCTTAGGGCCACTCCCTGTCCCCTGAATTGAAATAAAGTAAAATTAGTATCCGCCCCTCAAATATAGATAAATATAAATCGAAATTGAAATCGAAATCAAAATTGACATATAAATATAAATACATTACCTGTAGTGTCACTCAAACAGCTAACTTGAGCTCATATGGCACCTCCTTCCAACTAATGTACCCTGGGCAATCGTGTCAAATATAATTCTCTTCATATCTAAACACTAAGAAATATCATAATCCTATGGAGTGAAAATGATATCTCCTCTCCTATGGAGTCAAATATAATTCTCTTCATATCTCCTCTCCACACAAGCACACTACACAAGAGTGAAAATGATAAAGTGCAGATCAATTAAAAGCATTAAAAATGGATGTTTCGGTATAAATTGAAATATTTATTACAAATTGAAAAATTGTTTCAAATTCGGGTTATCATAAAAAATGGATTGATATTCGATAGGAGCAGCCAAGTTATCCACACTACTATTTAGACGCCTTGGAGCGTGTTGGACAATTGACCACGGCTCGTTGTTGATATACTCCGAGTAAAACACTTGCTTAACCTTTTGAAATGCACAAACAAACGGCTCATCGCTCACATGGTCGTTGCTCTTCAACTTGGACAAGTCAACCATGATCAAATTGGTGACAGGATCAACTTTACAAGCATTTTTATTCTCAACTCTTACCCATTCACAGTAAAATACAACCTCTTTGAAGCTTATATAATCCAATTCAAATATATTTTGGATTACACCATAGTAAGTCATTTCAGCTTCAACGAGGTTTTTATCTTTTGCGCTCGCTCGAAAGAAAGTAAGAGCCTTGTATAAAATTCTCGAGTTCTGTACATTTGTACTTTCCTCGTACTCTTTAGCGCCGAAAATGTAACCGTTCAATCGATACTTTTTGTACTCTTGTGCCACGAACAAGGGTCCAGTGGCTAGACGAGCAAGCCTTGATGTCGCACCACCCATCTTTAGGAGCTGAGAATATAGATAAATTAATTATATTAGTGGTAAAATTTGAGTGTAATGTAACGTTATATAACGACTGTTTTCATTATAATTACCTCTTGTGTCAACCATAGCCTAAATTCGTTGTCTGATTGTACCATTGTTTTTTGTCTTTTATTGTTCTCACAGGCTTCATATTTACTGCATATTACAAAATTAATCATGTATAAAATAATCTAAAATAATGTTAAACATTATAATATTCGAAACTTACTTTTTTCATTCTTCGATTTCTTCATGTGTGTCAAATAGATAACGAGCTACTTGTTCATGTTGCAAACTCGTTAATTTCACTCGTTTTCCCATCACATTACCACCATCATCGAGGAATTCATCAGTGTCATCAACGCTGGTCGAGTCAGGCATATATTCCCGAGTATATATTGATGACTCCACGGTGATGTATTCCTCTGCAATTGATCCTGCAATATATCGCGTATTCTTGACGTAATCTTTAAAAAAATTCATCAATCTTTCAAACGGATACATCCACCGATATCTAACTGGACCACAAAGAAGTACCTCGTCGCATAGGTGTACCAACAAGTGAACACTTATGTCAAAGAATGCTGGGGGAAGTACTTCTCCAATACACAAATTGCTTCGTTCACAGCCAATTTTGCGGCCACTATGTGTTCTCGATTCACTACCTTCTCACATAAGAGGGAGAAGGTAATACTAATTTGCATAATAGCCCTACGCAAATCCTTGTGCTTGGAGAAACAGTGCTTAAACAATAGAGGAACCAATTGCATGATCACATGCCAATCGTGGGACTTACACTTATGTAAATCATGAGTAGCATAATTCACAATCCTTTGCAAGTTGGACGAAAAAGTAGATGGGCCCTTCAAATTATATATTGTGTCTAGAAGCACCTTCCTTTCCCCACTCGTCAAAGTAAACGCACCAGGGGGAATTATTGTCCTTCCCCTACTATCTTCTTTCAACCATAGTTGTGGCTTAAGTTTTAACGTTTTAAGGTCTTTTCGTGTATTTTCTCCATCCTTAGAATGACTCCCCCCAAGGCAAGTACCCGCAATATGTTCAACGAAGTTCTTCTCTGCATGCATCACATCCAATACATGGCGCACCGGGTTTTTCTTCCAATAAGGCAAGTCAAATAAAATTGACCTCCGAGACCATGCCTTTCTTATCTCAGTTTCATTCCCAGTTGGAGTCTTCTTATGCTTGACATTCTTAAATTTAAGATTCTTACCTGGCATATTTGGGCCACATTCAGAAGATTTACTTTCAATTTCTGAACCCGGAAGTTGTCTCGGCGGTAGCCTATGTTCAACTCCGCCCAATAAAAAATTGAAAATTTTCTCAAATCTGAAACTATGAGCTGGGGGTAAAAACCTCATGTGGAAATGGTATACATTTTTTTAGCTAGAGGATAGACGAAGAGATTCAGTCTCCTCTTCATAACAGGATAGCTATTTGGAAGTGTATTCACCTTGGGTAATAAGCCCTTCACCCATTTCAGAATTCCCGTCATGCTATTGCCAGACAAGCCGTACTTCGTCTTCAAACTGTGCAAACCAACCATGGCATGTAAAGTTGTTTGATCTTTCTCACAGCCAGAGTATAACGGTTGGGTCGCCTTAAATTTTAAACTTTGGTAGTCATCGTCAAGTTTTATCGTGTTATCTTCACGAGCACTTGAATCTTCTACATCATCAGTAACCTCATTCTCCTCAGCTTCATAAACTCCGTACGCATCATTAACTAAATCCTCTAACATATTATGATCTACGTCGTCCCCTTCTACATCTAAAGGTTGTTGTGAAGGTTGGTCGGGGACAAAAGGAACTTTCAATTCACTGTGAAAACTCCAAAATCGATAACTATCTTGCATACCCGATCTTAACAAATGTAGTTCAACTGTTTTCCACTCAAACACCTTACCATTATTACACCTAGCACACGGACACGGAAAATCTTCATCATTACGACATCTCTTTGCATATTTCACAAATTCATTAGCACCTCTGCGAAACACATCCCCCATTCTATTAGTATCACCCATCCACTCTTTGTATTTCGGATATCCCATCACAGCTACCACAACTAAACACCTATTAAAGGTAAACAAAACTTAGATTTATAGTATGTTTTATTTAATTATCCCATCATTTAATTATCCTATTAAAGGGTAAGTGGTCCTATCCCATTCAAGACTGCATTTTTCTGTAATATACTTAACAGCTCATGCACATTGTTACGATTTGAAAAAAATTCGACAGCATATCCCCTTAGTTCTCCAAGTACACGACGTAGATTGGCAGGTGTGAGTGTTATTTCAATTGGTCAATTGAAATAACAGTCACACTTGTCAATCTAGTATGTACCCAGAGAACATTAAGATACGACTGAAGAACTTCCTCCAAAAGTAACAACTTTAAGCCAATAAGAATATTATACAGAAATTATACAGTCTCAAACTGTCCAAACGGGACAATTCGAGAGATCTCATTACAGGGGTAATGACTCTCGAACGGGTCTAAGGGCTATTGAATGCGTACGCATAAGAACTAGAAGGCTAGTATCTATGCGCACTATATTTAATTTCAAGTATGTTTCATATAATGGGTTAATTCAAATACAAAAATAAATTCATGGGTTAATTCAAATACAAAAAGAAATTCATGGGTTAATTCAAATACAAAAATACAAATTCATGGGTTAATTCAAATATACACACACACACACACACACCTCCCTCCACACCCCCCACTCACCACATACACACACACCCCCACCTCCCTCCACACCCCCCACTCATCACATACACACACACCACCACCCCCACTCACCACATACACACACACACACACACACACACACACACACACACACACACACACACACACACAATAGCCCCCCACCCACCACACACACACACACACACACACACACACACACACAGAGTAGTGACTGTTTATTTAAAATAATCTCAATGTTAATTTCATGTATTGAATTTCTACTATTGTTTTGTGCTTTTTATAAATCATATTCAATGTTAGATATGTGTTTTGTTAAGATATCTAAGTTGTTCTATAGTATTATTTTTTGTATCTTGAAGTTTAAGTTCTAAAATAATCAACCTAAAGTTGTGGTTCATAAAGTATTATCACAAATATAAACTAAGAGTGATAAAATAACTTTGAGGCATATAAATTAATTGTGACAAAGTAAGATTATGCACCAGAACCTAAAATTTAAAAAAAGTGTTTTTATTTAAACCCCACTTTTCTTTCTATAAATCCTATTTTATTTAACTTTAAATATAATTAAGGGTGTATAGAAAGAAAAATTAAATAGGAATAAAAACAACATTTTTAAAATATGAAGGGCTCACCAATTTGATCAAATTTTTCAACAACATATTTACATTTACATTTTTGGATATTATTTTTGGATATTATTTACATTTACATTTTTGGATATTATTTTTGGAAATTTATAGAAAATTACTTATTTATATTTTTAACCCCGTACCCCCACCCTGCCCCACCCCCTACCCCCCACCCTACCCCCACCCTGACCCACCCCCTACCCCCCACACACGCACACACACACGCACATATATACACACATACACACATATATATACACACAACATATATATAAATGGAAGAGAGAGAGAGCAGTGTCGAGAGAGAGAAAGAGGGAGGGAACGGCGGGAGGGAAAAAAGAAGGGGGAAAGGGTTTTTGCTGCTAACATTGTCACGGTCGTGTCAAGGTCATTGACCGTGACAATTATTTAAAGAATTGTCACGGTCAATGACCGTGACAAGTCCGTGACAAGTAAATTTATCACGGACTTGTCACGGTTATTGACCGTGATAATTCTTTGTCACGGTCGTGTCAAGATCAATGACTGTGACATAAAATACGTGTTTTTTATCACGGTCAATGACCTTGACAAGGGTGACCGGCTGAAAGGTGATAATTTGGTCATTTTGGTGTAGTGGTGCTTTGTAGAGGATTCTTGGTCTTAGTCATTTCCCCTAATCTATCCTCCAACCGCTGAATAGAGCCTTTCCACGCATCATTTCCCTCATCGGGCCTATTGGTTCGAGCAACTGATTGTGTTGAGTTCACCTCCTGGGATCTATCTTGTCGAGCAATTGGTTGTGATTGGGCAGAACCCTCTCTTAGATCAAATGGTCGTCGAAAGTTTCTTGACATAGCCTTAGGAGGACTTTTATTCTTCCTAGGGCACAATCGATCAAAAGGAGAGATCCTACTTAGTCTTTCCAATGCACTAATCCTTTCTGGAGAGAGAGTGATGTTTCGTTCAGTATCTGTGGCTCGTACTGATGAAGTTCGACCCGGTTGGTAAGAAAAATCATCAGATTTCTCAGTGCGATATGAATCGCTTTGCCTAATGCGTGGAGAAAGTAAACGAGTATTTCTTTAAACACTTCGTTGTCCTGAATGGGTTGACGCTCCACCCTGGATAGTTTGCATGAGTTGTCGCATAGTTTCTTGCATGGTTATCTGGCCTTGAGCCAAACTGGCCATAATTCTAGCTAGATCTTGGACATTTGGAGGAGCAGATGGATTTGGGGGGTTTCCAGCTTTTCGATTGCTGGATTCAGGATTGTCAGCCATTGATAATGAATTATTTTTGGTGAAAAATGATAATTACAGTCGTTTTCCCACAGACGGCGCCAATCTGTTGATGTAAAAAATTAGATTATCTCTAATTATTCAATCACAGATAAAATAAATAAGACAAAAGAATTTTTAAAGTGGTTCAGCCTTAAAAGAATGACCTACGTCCACTGTTTTTGTTATTGTTGACTGTTTGGAATTCTCGAGGTAGGGTTTTTCTCAAGGAATTTCGGTCCCTTACAATGAGGATGATACAATGTATTTATAGCCCTGAGGCTGTACATGTGAAAGGGTAATACATAGCTGTCCAATAAGCGTATACATCTGTATGATAATAACCAGCATTTAATGCGCATTTAATCCTCTTAATTGTCTGGTAATAAATGTTCTGATCGAGGTGCAGCTCGGACCGCCTAAGTATCTCAGTATCCATGAGTTTCTCGGTACAATAAAGTTCCTCGGAGAGTACCTAATGCTCGGAGTATTTGAGCTGGTCGGGGAAGTTGAGTTCCTCGAATTCAAGGTGCTGTTCAGAAATGTTTGTTAGTGCCATGTAGATTGACACGTGTCTTCACTTAATTGAGCCATGTCAGCAGACTAAATTTGGTATCAACAATAATTATGATAAATGACCCAACTTCAGCTTTCATCAGGTTTAATGGGACTTGATGTTTTTTTAACCCTAACTTGTCTTCGTAGAATGAGTTATTTTTCTTTGTTTGTTTTTACAAGCTACTCTTTTTATTTTAAAAAATCACACATATGTGCTTGTTAATGCCTATACTCACCATCTAAATGGAACTGCTTTAATAGTTTGTGGGAAACAAAGTCCAAGCATTGCCTTGTGCTATAAGCTACAGTAAAAGTCTAATTTTTAGTTGACCTTAAGTCTTGTACTGCACAAGTTGATAAAGGCTTTGGCACGGAAATTAATTAGGGTAGTACCACCAGTAGTTAAGTTGGTAACTTTAAGACAATTTTATGTTAACTTTGCATGTAAATAATTTTGTCACTAAATTGCTAGTAAAAAAATAAATACATATAATATCATAATACAGTTAACTTTCGGATGGATAATTTATATTCTAGAAAACTATTATATTATCCTTTTCTAAATAAATATATGCTTCATGAATGAAACTAAATCTCCCTCTAATTAATTTGAAACATGGTTGTATTTGTTTTATTATCTTTACACATCACCTTAATTTCATGATATTAATATCAAGTCTCTAAATTATTTTTTCCCTTTTCGCTAGAACTTCAATCCATTTTCATAACATTAACTAAATATATTGACTTTTTATGCCCAATTTTTTTTTTTCGTACACTAATTTCTCGTGGATTTGGGGTTTATAGCTAGTATATGATAAAACTGTGTATATAGTCGTTTTATATTATAATGGAGTCTATGTGCTATTTTAATTGTGAACACTTATTTGAATATACAGAAAAATTAAATAATTAATATTGTTAAAATTTCTAAATAGAATCATAGTACAACTTTAGACTATGATTAAAAAAAAGTCGTACTTAGTGCACAAGGCTCCCACTTAAGTACGGGGCTTGGGAGAAGCGAATGCCGACTGATTTTACCTCCATATATGAAAGGGTTGTTCTCATATCTCGAACTTGAAATCAACTATAGTTTGGGCGATGACACTTGCTATCGCACCAAGTTATGACATCTAACTTTAGACCATGATAATTAAACAAAAATAAGTGAAGGCATAGTTAAAAAACTATTACTTTTAATCTTATGTTATTAAAAAAAAATAGATGTAATAAGTAATTTTAGAAAGATAAATGAATATTGGTGCAATTAATTTTAATTGTGAAATTAAATATGAAAAATTAAAACAGAAAATTTGAGCAGATAAATAGTAGTAGTAGTAGTAGTAGTAGTAGTAGTAGTAGTAATAATAATAATAGTAATAATAATAATAATAATAATAATAATAATAAATAAATAAATAAAAATTGCCATTTGAGAAAATACATATTAATTAGGTCGTTTTATACCTATTTTTCACTTTGGTCCTTGAATTTGAATATGTGTCTCACTTTGATCCTTGGCGTTATTGGACCTTTATGGCCCCGACTATGGCAATGATTTAACGACCCATCATATATTGGACTTGATCAAGATGTTTTTCAAACTTTGGTGCTTTATGTGTCACTTTTGAAACATTAGGACTAGATTGAAAATTTCACCAAACCTCGAGGTATTAAATGCTAATAACTCTTCTTTCAAGTTCAATTAATTTATTATGTTTCAAAAGCTTTATAATACTATGACTGTAATTTTACATATTTGATTGTTATAAATTCTAATCTACTGAAAGCATTTTACTGACATAAATGGAACAAATATTCAATATAGAATTCTTCTAAAAATAGTAGTGAACATTGAACAATACTCATTATACAATTGTTTATGTCTCATTTGTTTCTTCAATCTAAATTAATAAATCAAAAGAAATTATTGGTGTATAAAAACAAAATTGTATATAACTTTGATGTGAAGCAACTTATACATAATATTTAAGCTAAAATTATTCGAGCAAATGGTTGGGAAGCATCACACTTGTAGTGTCGAGGGAAGCCATTTTTTTTTTGTTAGGGTCAATTAGACTTTCATATATTACTAATTTTAAAGTTTAAATTCGAGACAAATAATTTTTAATTTTAAACGTGCACTTAGTCTACCTTATTTTTATATGTTTCAAAACTCTTTTTATATACTTTTCAATTTTTTAGCGTTTAAGATAAGAGTAAAGATTTTTTATGAGTGTTTTTTTATGGTGAACGTCTTTTTGAAACAAATATTGACTGATTTTTTTAAAATAATAATAAAAAAATATTTTAGACTAAATTTTATATATGGTGTGTTCATTGAATGTTTGAATACAGTGTAAAAATTAGCCGTTAAAAAAATAATTTGCAATTTATGACCTCATATTAGGACCACAATGGATCTTACCTGTTTATATAATTTATTTTAAAAATTTAGTGAAGATTTATCATCTTCGTCAAATTTATTATTTATGGTAAGAGCATTTTATTTCAAGTAAGATTAGCGATATTATTAAAAAATTATTGAACAATGTGTTAAATTACATGGGGTACACTTATATACCAATAATTTTTTACAACTCAATAAATATGATTTGAGGAAACATATGGAATTACTCCATATTAATGATAAAGGCTGACTTTTTATTCATTCATAGATCATAGTCTAGGCATACAACCACGAGTTTGAAAACTTGTGAACAAACACTTAATGCTACATGTTTGATTGGTTAGGGCCTAACAACTACCCACAAATGGACCCATCTTTTAGACTTGTATGATGTCTAAGGCCGTTGCACTTGCACATGTGCTCATGTAACGCTGTTACCTTCTTTTACAACGGTCACTCAAACGGCTATATTTATAAGGGTGTCATTTGCTTCATATTCCCACTAAAGTGACACCTTTGACCGTTGAGCTTTTAGCTTTATCAATTTGTTTGTTTTTTATGGCTGAGCCCAAATATGGAGTAGAATGCAAAAGTTTACAAATGGATAGAATTTAATAAGAATTCACTTTGGTAACTTGAATTCGTTATAATACAAAATATATCTTTGCATGATGCATTTTATTGTAAAGAATTACATTCATTTTGTTTGGGAACCCAATCTCATGCTATGGAATTGAAATTGGAAAATTTTCATATTTGAATTGAATTTTTTTTAATTTCAAATCCAAATCATGAAATTATGATTCTCAAACACTCTCAAATACTTTTAAGCAACAAAAATTCATGTTTGTAACAAAATATATCGTTTAAAAGAAGATTGCATTAAAAAAATTTCAACAACTTTCTTGTGAAACATACATTTTTCAATTATTTTGTTCTCAATCCTATGTTATATAATTCTTTGGAATAACTCTACACAAAGAAAGTTTTTAAAAAGGAAGAAAAGGGAATAAATGACTCCAACTATTAAGACAAGATGTACAAGTTAATAAAGACACGTTCAAATGATTTGTCTTTAATCTCAAATGGCTTAAGATTATAATTATGCTTAAAATTTAAGCATATTACATGTTTTTAATGCATACGATTCCTTTGACATACCATAAAGACCTCCAGCCTCCTTAAAAATTTAGGATAAATTAAGTAATTTTTGTATTGCTTGCTACTCCAACGACCACCATCAAAAAGTAGTTTTTATTTTTATTTTATGTAAACTTGAAAATGATTTTTGAAAATGAAGTTGAGATCCAGCAAAGATGAGAGCGAGTTCACGTATTTTTTAATTGAAATCCAAATAATCTAAATATACAAATGAAAATCACATAGAAAGATAATCATAGTTGAAATGAAATCCAAACAAATCTTCAAAATTGGAATGGAAACTTACAAGTTTTGAATTTGAAATCTTTGCAATTTCTCAAAATTGAAATCGAAAACTTCAAATTTGAAGTCAGATTCACTAGATTACACAAGAAAGTGAAGCCCTCGATTATCATTAAAGAAATATGAAATCCCCATTATTTCATCTCCAGATTTTGCTAATAAACTGTAGATTTTAAATGATTTGGGAGACAAGCTTTAGACCACTATCGTATTACGAAAATTGACTCATCTCAATAAGAGTGACTTTTTCTTTATGATTTCATACAGGCTTCCTTCTTTATGTTTAGTTAACGGTTAGTAGTAACTAGAGCCCACGATAGGTGTTGTTGGCCAGTGTACCAGCGAGCTACAAGGTGTACTAAAAGGGAGTGAGATTCTGTAAAAGCCAAGGTCAAAGGTTGCCCAGATGGATGACCATCGTCGAACTTTTGAATTTCAACACACAAATCAAAACTCGTCATCGTTTGAATATAAAATCAAGTCAAAATCATGGTTATTGTGTATATGCACACGCATATTAATATATGTATGTTAACGTATTGATGCAAACCAAATCAAGGTTAGTCCATACCTATTTAATAAGAAAATTTTCATAGGTATCAAATTTAGATTATATAATGGATCTGTAAAATTTGAATATATATTTGAATCGTAACAGGATTAGATCATATTGAATATTATTTGAACGTATTAAAAAAATATAAAATAAATAACTTCTTTTATAAGTATAATACTCCTTCCGCCCCGAATTTGGTTGTCCGAAATCAATAGTCCACTTTTCTTTTGGGGATATAATTAACAAACCACATTTCACAATAGTGATCAAGTATTGATCATGACCATCGATTTGGTATATCCTTACATACATACATATCCAAAATCAATAGTCCACTTTTCTTTTTGGGATATAATTAACAAACAACATTTCACAATAGTGATCAAGTATTGATCATGACCATCGATTTGGTATATCCTTACATACATACATACATACATACATACATACATACATACATATAATTAAAAGCGATTCTGGGTCATTATTTTAATTAATTTAATTCAGTAATTAGTGATTCTTCATTAATGAGAATTTATTAAAGGGAATAATTAAAAATGAATATATTTAATAAAGTTAACGACTGAGGAGTTAATTTTAGAAATATAATCCGGATGGCAATTTTAGTGCGCGGTTTAGTCCGGTAGGGTTGAATTAGTCCAAAAGAAGTGGGTACATACATATATTGGGTATTGGGGTCCAATTACACATGTGTGAACTTAATAAAGAGAGATGGGACCATTTTAATTAGGGCCCATAGGCCCAAAACGTGAATAGTGTTTTAACCCTAAGATGTGTAAGGGGTTAGACATCATTAAGTCATAATAGAAGACTAAAGGGGGAGAAGAAAGGAAGAGCCAAAGGAAAAGTGAATTTGGAGATCTTGAAGAGACAGTTGCAATTCAACTTCATCTTTCAAAGCCCTAGATAATCTTGGTTAAGGCAAGTGGTTTAAATATTGAGTATTAAATTGTATCTTGCTATTCATATCAAAAGAGGTGCAATAAAATTGAATTCTAGGGTTAGTTCTTGCATAAATTGGGGTTTTCTCCTTATAAGGATTATAAATATGTAGATGATTTAATAAACGATGCATTTGATGATTGGGGATTTGAAAATTGATGATATTATTAGGGCTAGAATTGTTGTAATAGAGAAAGGGACTTAGGATGAATTTGGGGAACGTTTCTATAAAAACCTGTTCAAAACAGAGGTTTTAAATTCATCAATGGAGGAATGGGTTTATGCAGAAGCAAAAGAGAGGAGTAATTACCACTATCGTTCGAACGACATGGTAATTCGTTCGAACGAGATCCACTGTCATTCGAACGACAGGGCTCTTCGTTCGAACGAGATTTGATGGTTGTCAGGTCTCTGAAATCCCCTGATTTAAACCTGCTATGTTAGAAGTTTATAGTTTCTTCCCTAACTCAAATTGTGAAATTTAATATTGAAATAGGGTTAATTGGTGATACTTAGCCTTGAAATTATTTGAATAAATTTCATGATATTAGAGATGTAAGTTCATGATTTAGCACATTATAATCTTGTTGTTTAAAGTGATTAAACTTGATTATAGAAAATTAAAGGGTGGACTAGAAACACTTAACTTCGGGCCGAGAGATGGGGAGTCCAGTTATACTTAAAAAGGAGTTACATTAAGAAAAGGGAAATTAATGTGTAAATAATAGCAATAAGGAAGTCGGGGCATAGACTTAAATATTTTAGGCTTCGGTATGGGCATAAAACTCCAATAGCCTGGATTTCTATATATATCGGTGTGTTGTACATATATATATATAGTAAATCCATACCAATAAATGCTATCATATGAGGGTGCGCGATGTGGGTGAATCCCCTGGCTTGAGGAGCAGGGCGAGTATAGTCCCCAGGCCAAAGCGTTCAGGTTCAGGAGTTGGATTAATGGTACCTAATTCGAATTCACTACCGTGGGAAAATATGGTCACCTCCACGGCGATTGTATGTTTTGTTCTTAAACGGGGAGCTAACTGTATCAAGGTTTCGGGTGGATGAGAATACCCGGTTAAGATAACATCTAGTGAATACCCGATGAGTGACTACTCGGGGAAATAATTATATACATATTTACGGCATATACATGTGGATGTTGTAGTACGAGTTCGTATATATATGCTATAAGTATATGCGGTAAAACACATTATGAGAATCGTATTAATTATATAACTTGTGAAACGGTTATATGGAATTAAATGGGAGATGATATTTTTGTAAGTTAATGTGAATAATAACTTAATAAGTAAAATACTATACTCACTTGGGGTGTATTAGTGGGGTAATTGGTATAGTATTTGGGAAAGGCTAGTTACGAGGGAAGTGGCTACACTACACCAAAAATAGTAATCTGGCACGGTTTTGAACTGTGCCAGAATCATGTGTTCTAAAATGGCCATTTTTTCTAGCACGGTTTTAAAGTGTGCCAGATTTGACCAAACAGGAACACTTCTGACACACTTTAAAACCGTATCAGAATTTGATACTTATGGCACACTTTTGGCACACTTTATAACTGTGCCAGATTGAGTACATTTGATACTCTTTTGGCACAATTCAAAACCGTGCCAAAATTTGATACACTTTTGGCACGGTTTTGAACTGTGTCAAATTTCTAGATAAAAGAAAAAAAAATTAAATATAAATAATATTACCAAAAAAAATCAGCAACATTTTCACTATTTTTCATACTTGTTTTAGAATAACAAAAATTCAATAATAATATAAAACCGGCATGGCAAAAATAGTTCAACAACAATACAAATAGTTCGCAACAACACTAATACACATCCAGACAATAAGTCCACTAAAAATTAACGGCTCAAATTCCATTAATAGAAATTTCATGTCAATACATATGAAATTCATCACAATACATGAGGAAATTTGAATTTTATCTCAATTCATATCAATATAAAATTCATGTCACTACATATGAAATTCATCTCAAATTTCGCGGTCTTCTCTTCAAGCAACACTAACGTGTTTAACTCCTCATTTATCAAGCAGTGGTTAGCCTCTACATGCACAACCATCGAACTTCCAATGAGTTCCAACCTATAAAAGAAACAAACAAAAAAGAGTAATTAATTCTTATCATTTGATGAGATTAAAGGCCAATAATTTAATAGAGACTACAATATATTCTTTCAATCACACAAGATCTGAAATATAGTGCATAATTCAGTTAATTAATAATAAGCCCATTAATATACTAGCTAATTAATAATTAAAATTGACATTAATTACTTAGACTAACGAATCAAACCAAAATAATAATTCCAGCATACTAACAACTAAACTAATTAACTAATCTATTGAAAAAAATTAACTAAAAATTTCAGCATACTGATCAGATCTATTGAAAAAAGTAATTAATTAGATCTATTGAAAAAATAACATACTTTAAGAAATGTGCTGCCACTGCACTGCTTGGTGGACGAAAAGAGGGTGACACTACACCAAAATGGCCAAATTGTCACCTTTCAGCCGACCACCGTTGTCAAGGTCATTGACCGTGACACAAATCTCGCGTTTTGTGTCACGGTCATTGACCTTGACACAGAATTGTCACGGTCTTTGACCGTGACAAGGCCGTGACAAATTTACTTGTCACGGCCTTGTTACGATCGACGACCGTGACAATTCTGTGTCACGGTCGTGTCAAGGTCAATGACCGTGACACAAAACGCGAGATTTGTGTCACGGTCAATGACCTTGACACGACCGCGACAACTTTTGCAGCAAAAAAAGCCCTAGGATTCTTTTTTCCCACCTCTTTTGGTTTTCCCCCCCTCTCTCTCTCTCATCCGCGATTTCTGCTCTCTCTCTCTCTAAGGTATATTTTTTTTCCTCTCTTTCTCTTTCATTTCTATATGTATGTGTATGTGTATGTGTGTATATATATGTGTGCATATGTATATGTGTATGTGTGTATATATATGTGTAAATGTTAGTGATAGTTAGAATGGTGTAAATGTTAGTGATAGTTAAAATTGTGTAAATGTTAGAAAAGTTCTAGAATTCATATGTTAAATTTAATTATATAAATATTTAAATTGATTATAATTTTATTCATGAACTTAATTCAATTAGGTAAAACCCTAGATAATTTTTTAATAGAATTTGATAATATTATATAAAGTTTAGTAAATTCACAAAATGTTGCCAATTGTATGTTTTTAGGAATATCATTAGTTACTTTCGTGCCAACTATGTAGAATCCATACACATGCATGTTGTTAGAAAGTCTTAAATTTAATTCTCACTTTAATTTGTAGAATCTCTGTACTTGGTTGGATTTATCCCTTTATGATAATGAAATTTATGCTCCAATTATAATTATCTCATGTCATAATGTTATTGATAAACAATAAATGTAGTTGTCACGGTCGTGGTGGGGGGAGGGGTGGGGGTGGGGTGTGTGTGTGTGTGTGTGTGTTCGTAGGTGTGTGCATGTGTGCGTGGCGGGGGGAGGGGGCAAGGGGTGTGGTGGGGGTGGGGTGTGGGGGGTGTGGAGGGGCAATTTTAACAATTGTATATCTTTAATTAAGAAATTGTATAGCTTTAATTGTAATTTTAATTGTATAGTTTTAGATGAAAGTAAATTAATAATTAGTGCCAATTTCATATGAAAGTAGGATTGTCCCTCATTGTAAATTAGTAAATTAATAATTGTATACTTTAATTGTTAGTTTAATTGATGAAATGTTGGGTTGGTTAGTTTTAAAAGTGGCATGACGTGTGCGTGTGTGTGGTGAGGGTGGGGTAGGGGTGTGTGTATGTGTACTATTAACATTTTTTTTTATCTGTACTAATAACATTTTTTTACAGCAAAAATGTCTCCTTCAGATATTAAGGCGAAGATGATGATGTTGTTTATGATGATGTCGTCTGGGCTCGGTGGTAGCGGAGGCGACGAGGGCTCCTCCGCCCCTAGGCTCCCCAAATATGGAAAATTTGGGATTACCATCGAGAACAAGTCGGAGCTATTAGTGAGATCCCTCGAGCTGCTAAAGACGGTCATCGGCCCGGGGTTTATGAGTTGGAAGGAGGTGCCATATGAGCTCAAGTTAGCTGTTTGGGCGGCACTACAGGTAATATATTTATATGAATATTTTAATTTTAATTTCAATTTCAATTTCAATTTCAATTTCAATTTCAATTTCATATTCATATTCATATTTATATTTATATTTATATTTATATTTATATTTATATTTATATTTATATTTATATTTATATTTATATTTATATTTATATTTATATTTATATTTAGTCGCAACTAACATTGTATTTGTTGGACAGGAACAATTCAACTTGGATCCAAAGCTACGCGATCCCGTCTTGGAGCAGATTAGGGAGCAACTCAAGTCGTGGAAAAAAATATGCGGGCACGGTACTTTGGGAAAACAAGAGAGTCGATTATCCAATGGCGTGAATCCGTCCCGCCCAAGGAGCCGATCTCATTGGCACAATGATAGAAGTTCGTTGACAATGAGATCGAGGATCGACAATTGGCATCTGGCCAATCGGGGAGGGAAAATCGAGCAAAAAAGACGGACGTGCACTACTCCGGCCGAACCTCTTACGCTGAGGTGGAGCATAGGATGCAGGTAAGATTTAATTTTTCTATAACTACAGAAATATATTATTCTTCATTATTTTACTTTGCGGGGCCGATACTAATTTTACTTTACTTTATTTTATTTCAGGGGATAGGGAGTGGGCCGGGGGGTAAGCCACATAGGCTCGATACTTATGTGGCTCTTCGGACGAAGAAGGGTAAGGACAAGGAGGTGTCCCCGAGCGTCTCGGCCATGATTGTAAGTAATCCGACAGTTTAATTTTTGTTAATTACGTTATAATTTTTTAGTTTACTTATTTTACTAATCATGTGCTTTTTGTTGTTTCAGGCAAAGCTTAAGGAAGTGCATGAGTCGCAGTCTGATGCCGACAAGGCATCTTTGTCCACAGACGCACTCAGCCAAGTGCTTGGCTCTGATCGCAAGGGGAGTGAGCTCGCGGGTGGCCAAATCTAGGATCATCGGATTGGAGACGAGCGACACCGGGTTGGCTCGAGCGGTGGATTCACACGACGCGAAGCTGTCCCGTTTGGAGGCGACGGTCCAAGATATGTACGCATTCATGAAGCGTATGTTGGGCGGAGACCTTAAAGGGAAAGGGAAAGGGAAGGAGAAGGCGGTGGAGGAGGAGGTGTGGGAGGACGAGGCGCAGGATGACGAGTATGTGGACCTCGCGCTTCATCACCGACACGTTCGTACTTCGATGATCCACTTCCCTATTTGGCGCCCTTCAACAGACCATTGTCGACACTTGGTTGGCCGAGCGTGTTCATATTGGACATATTTAATGGCCAGCGGATAGGGCGGGGGTTGAGGGACCCGAATATCGTCGAGGGTGGAATAGTTCATGGACGTGCGCTTTAACAGATGGAGTCCAGGGTGCTCGTCACGCATGTCATACCCGGGAAGGAGAACTCCCTATTGTGGTTGCGCGAACAATACGGCACGACGTATATTAGTGGGTGCGTCAATTCGTATGTCGTGTGGCCTACTCACCTCCTCACATTTACCCAAGACATGTAGCAACATTATTTTTAAGTTTGTCCATTTTAATTATATTTGGATTATATCGTCATGTATATTATTTCTATTTTGAATATTTGGATTATATCGTCATGAATATATATTTGCATTATCTTTAGTTTGTTTGGATATATGATGTTTGGAACAGGTACGATGTTGCTATAATAGGTACAAATGTACTGCTGGGCAGTGGCAATGGCCATACTGCCCAGCAGATTTTTTTTAAATTCTGCCCAGAATTGTCACGGTCATTGACCGTGACACGTCCGTGACACAAAGTTATCAAGAACGTGTCACGGTCAATAGCCGTGACAATTTTTTTAAAAAGGGTCACGGCTTTGTCACGATTATAAACCGTGATAAATGTGTCACGGTCATTGACCGCGACACGACCGTGACAAAAAAAGTTGTCTCGCCTCGAAATGTCACGGTCATTGACCTTGACAAATGGGAAGATTTGGTGTAGTGTGAGATGGGGTACTATTTGCTTGCCACAACAAGAAGGGGGATTATCAGTCAGAGACTTGAATTCAGTAGCAGCAGCAGCTAATTTCAAGTTGGCTTGGAACTTCAAGGAAGGTAAGAGCCTTTGGGCCTAATTGATGCAGAGGAAATATTCTAATTTGGCTTCCCTAAATGGCTCTCTGACTTTCAAAAGAATTAAATCAGTTTGGGAGAGGGTGGATTCAAACTCATTCTAGATGGACAATGATTTAGTGTGGAAACCTACAATCAGTGGCAAGTTTAGCTTTGCTTCAGCTTATGATCAAATTAGACCTCATAAATTATCCTCATTGGCCTTTAAATTCATTTGGAACACCAAGATTCCCCCTAATATGTCTGTCTTCATATGGAAAGTGCTTTCAAATATGTTCCAGTTGATAATCTAATCCAAAATATTGGAGTTAGGATGGCCTCTAGATGTCACTGCTGCCAATTTGCTAAAGAAAGTCCCAACCATCTTTTCATCTCAGGTACAATAGCTTCTAAAACTTGGGAGGTTTTCAATAGACTTATGGGAATCAACCAACCAAATGTAATACCCCATATTTTTGTGATATTTATTTATGGGATTAATTAAATTAAATGCGTATTAATTGGAAATTAATCCGGATTAAAATACTAGCGAGATGCGAGTTAGTATTTGATATTAATGAGTATATATGAATATTGAATTATGAAATTTGTCGTGAGATTGAAATACGGCAATTTGGAAATCTTGTTGAGACGCGTGTGACAGTCGCGTCATGAAATATAATTATGATAATTAAAAAGTGAATTTTATTTCTATAAACCGTATGGTCATTTTGAGTGCGCCAACGCGTCCGGAAGGGTCGAAATAGTCAGGAAACACTAGCCGGGGGTTTAGTTTGGGTCCCGGGGCATTTTTAGGCCATGCCGGCAACGTATAAGGGTAGTTTGGTAATTTTGAATTTTTGGGAATTAAAACCTACGAAAATTGGGAATTAAAAAGCTGACTTGGTAATTACCCACTAAACCCACTAACCACATCTTAGGACTTAATGGGCTACGGGGGTTATTAGAATTGTTCCAAAATTTCCTAAGGCAAAACCCTAGCCACCATTCACTTTGGAGAAGAAGACTTGTAGAGAGAGAGATAGAGAAATTCTGTAGAGAGAGAAAGAATCGTTCATCAATTCGACATCAAAATCAGAGATACACATAAGGCAAGTGGTTTAATTTCGTTTATTACAAAGAATGTTTCTTCCATGCGTAGGAATTGACAGAATTTCATTGTTCTTGGAGAATGATAAAAACCCATTAAATTTGAAGTAGAGATTTATAATTTTTGAGGAGATTGCATGTAGAACAATGTTAGGATGTTTAGTCAGTGAAAAATAACTTCATTTATACCATAAAAATCGGACTTACTTATGCCTATGGATGAATTTAATTTCTAGGGTTCATGTTCTTGAAATTGGGGAAGAAGATGTGGAGATTTAAAAATTGAATGAGGTTAGGATGATTTAACCCTACAAAATGCGTTAGTATATGACCTAAATATGTTTAGGGATGATTAGTAGCTTTGAGCAATCGTTGGATTAATGTTTAAATGAGGTTAGAGGTGAAGAGAAGTTGGAAAAATGAGTTAAGGAAAATCTGGGCTCGAATCTGGCCACTCGTTAGAAGACCTGCCCAGGTCGTTCGAACGAGCTCGTTCGAACGAGCTTCTAACGAGTTGACAGTTTGACTTCTAACGAGGGTGATGTTCGTTCGATGACTTTCGTTCGAACGAGATCTCGTTAGATACCCAGTTCGTTCGAACGAACTCTCGTTCGAACAGCCTCGTTCGAACGAGACTTCTAACGAGCTGACAGTTTAGACTTTTTAGCCTATTTTGATCCCGAGTGTCCCAATACCTTGTATATATGTAGAGATAACAATTCCTGGCGGATTAATTGATATAATTGGGATATTTGGGATATAATGAGGAGTAAAACCTAGAAGTGTAGTTTGAACCTAAAGGGAATTAAGGAGTAGGACGTGAGTGTCTATTACGATGCGAGAACATTTACGGCCTAAATTATTATATTAATCGGGAACATATAAATTGTGTAGCTTTATATGTCGGTACGAGAATGAGAAGTGTACCACCAATATATTATGGTGATTACTAAGATGTGTGCATACTTAGTATAGGTATTACTTTTATGTGTATGACATACCTACCATACTTGCTATCACGGGAGGTTTACGTTCGCTTAGGGCCCGCTAATCCTTGTGTTGCCCGGATTTAGACTGGTACCTCGATGAACATAGGTCAGAGAAGGACTTATTGGGATGTTAATAAGTCTGCTGATCGTGGAAGCGCAGGTATGTGCGTGACCCATGTGATGTGACTGTGTTCGCCTCCATTGTTTGTGATTGTGGTTATCTGAGAACGATTCCTGAGAGATTCGGAATGCGTGATCCTTATGTACGTGATGTACCGGGATGGATAGCAGAGTATGTGTGCACCGCAGCTTAGTCTCGGGGTGCTTGTATTGTATATATATGACATGAATAATATACACTTAATTATGGGAACTTTCATGTTAGTATTTGTGAATATAATTATGGTAATGTTTTGAGAAAACATAACGGGTTAACCGATAGTGAATTGTATTACTAATTGAGAATCTGGGTCTACGTAAAGCCCTCTATTTAATTGATAACGCTAGAATGTAATTTGGGAATCGAGTAGTAAGGGGTAGAACTTATTACGGTTTGGTTCGTTATGTATGTTGTTTAGATGGGTACGGTACGTTAGGAGTGCACATGTAGTCGAGAGGTGAGAATTTCATGTGAGTGCACATCCTAACATGTATTTTGCATTTAATGTTTTAATGTTATTAAAACACTTGCTGTTTTTAAAATGATTTCCACTTTCGGGCTCTGACCCCTTTGCTTTCAAATCTATTTTTGTAAAAACCATTTTAGGTGCCCAGCCACAAGGACACCATGCTTAGGATTTTCATTCAGGTGACGAGCTGTAGCTGTTTGTGGAAGTTACAGGACTTTGCGTGTAGACGCTTCATCTATCTTGACTCTGTATTCAACATTTATCAGTTGTAGGGCATGTCGCCCATTTCTTTTAGAGACATTTCGTTTATTTCAGTTATTCAGACTTCGGGGATGTAATTAATTCAGGATTCAGACTTGTCTTATTATTTTCAGTTGTGGGATTGTTGTGAGGAGTTTTCCTCCGGACTTTTTATTATTTGTTGGTTATTTCATTACTTCGTTATGGTGAATGGATTATGTTCTTCCATTATTCTTGTACTGCATGTTAATCAGACTTAAATTAAAATTTGGCACTTACTTTTTAAATACTAGGTGGTTAGTAATCTTTAAAAATGTTTTCAATAGTGATGATATTAACTGAACCAACTTAGCATTTTGTATTGATTTAATAAAGGAGTAGCTACCCGGTATTTAATTAGTCGGGGTGTCACAGGTGGTATCAGAGCATCAGGTTCTAGTTTCCTTTAGGATCTGTATGGCTTATTATGTTTCCGCTGAGCTTTCTTTGATGTAGAGCCCTATATTTTAGGACTGTTGTATTCTCTTGTATATGCTACGTTCTTCAGCTATTTTAAGTTTATAACTGCGAACTTATAAACTTCATTCTTATTTCAGATGCCTCCACGACGTGCACAACGGGTTCCCAGGGATGCAACGCCAGAACCACAGCCCGCACCAGTTCAGGGCACGATCAATGCCGCCGAGGTTGCAGCCATTGTGGCCCAGGCGGTAAATGCCGCACTAGCAGTAGTTCAGCAGGCACCACCTCAGGCGCCAGTAGCCGCGCCAGTTCAGGCACATGCATTCCCGTCGGCTTGGGAACCTGTACGTGATGCTTTTCAGAAAGCACACCCACCGGAGTTCGCAGGTAGCTCCGATGTTGTGGTTTCGAGTCAGTGGAGGAAGGACATTCAGCGGCACCTGAGGATGTATGAGTGCACCGATGTCCAGAAGCAGATACTAGCTACCTTTAAGCTAGTGGGGTCTGCACTGCAGTGGTGGGAGTCTATTACCACCGTAGAGGAGAGAGATACTCTCACTATCCAGGAGTTTTGGGTGTGGTTCGACCGCAAATATTTTCCGTCAGCTGTTCACACGGAGATGAGGAGGAAGTTGATGAGCCTCAAGCAGGAGGGTAAGACTGTGGCCGAGTATGAGGCCGAATTCACTGATCTTCTGAACATTGTTCCGGATGAGATACCGACAGAGGAGAAGAAGATACAGAAATTTACAGACGGGTTGACTTGGAGGATCCGTCAGCATTTGTTGGGAAACCTATCGTTGGCCACTTACTCTGATGTGGTTAACGCTGCACTGTTACACTGCCAGGACCATCGCTTTCACATGACTGAAGGCAAGAGGTCAGGAGAGTCCAACCATCAGGGTAGGACTGGGGGAAATGGTGCCAGTGGGGCACATTCTGTTCAGGGGCAGAGGCAGGGTGATCAGGGTTCCCAGCAGGGGGATCACAAGAGGTTCAGGTTGAGAAATTTCAGGCACGGACAGGGAGGTTTCCGGCAGGGCCATCAGGGTCCGAACGTCCATCAGAACCAGCAGGGTCAGAATGGTCAACAACAGTTTCAGCAAGGCCAGCAGGGCCAGTGGAGGAACGGTAACGGCCACCAGGACCGAGGGCAGCAGGGAAAGAGAGGAGGAAACTTCCCGGGAAAGTGTTTCGTTTGTGGCAAGACTGGCCATAAACGCCAGGACTGTCCTGATAGGGGCAGGGCCCCGCAGCAGCAGCAAGGTGCTCGACATGAGCCACAGAGGCCACTTTTTCCACCTGCTCTCCCAGCTCCAGCCCAGATGCCAGCACTACCAGCCATTCCAGCAGTCCCTGTGCAGCAGGGGCAGTTACAGTATGGACGTGTCTATAATGTCCACCAGGCAGCAGCTCCACAGGCACCACCCGCGATTGAGGGTATGTTTCCTATCCATGGTACTATGGGTCAGGTTTTGTTTGATACGGGGGCAACGCATTGTTTTATAGCTACACATTTTGCGAAAGACTTAGGGTTGTTAGCCACAGCAGAGAGCACAGTGACGTGTGTAGACTCACCATTGGGGAGTAGGTCACTTATTTTCTTTATATGCCGGGGAGTGGGGGTAGATATTGGTAGTTTGGTATTACCTGCCGACATGTTGGTATTAGATATGCATGTGCACGATTTGATTATCGGTATGGATTGGCTCGCGGATTATAGAGCCATGATTGATTGCTTCGGTGGGAGCATTATTTTTGCCATTCCGGGGCAAGAAATGCTTGTAGTGGCAATGCCTCGCCCAGAGGGAGGCTCGACCGCTCATTTGTAGTTATAGAGGAGGATACCTCTAAGGAGGTTGTGATTCCTTTAGATTCGATCCCTGTTGTCAGGGAGTATTCCAATGTGTTTTAGGAGATACCAGGCCTACCCCCCAGTCGAGAGATAGACTTTGTCATAGACTTATTACCAGATACGAGACCTATAGCACGCGCACCGTACCGTATGGCTCCAGCTGAGATGAGGGAGCTACGAGATTAGATTGAGCAGTTGTTGGGTCAGGGGTTTATACGGAGGAGTACTTCGCCGTGGGGTGCCCCTGTGTTGTTCGTGAAGAAGAGAGATGGTTCACTGAGATTGTGTGTGGATTACCGCGAGTTGAATAAGGTCACGATACGGAATAAGTATCCGTTGCCTCGAATCGATGACTTATTCGACCAGTTGAGAGGAGCTTCTTTCTTCTCAAAGATTGATTTGAGATCGGGATACCATCAGTTGCGTATCAGGGAGGAGGACGTCTCGAAGACTGCGTTCTTATCGAGATATGGTTCTTACGAGTTTCGGGTTATGCTTTTTGGTTTGACCAATGCTCCAGCCGTGTTTATGGACTTGATGAATAGGGTGTTCAGATATTTCCTAGATCAGTTTGTCATTGTCTTCATTGATGATATTCTGGTTTACTCCCAGACAGAGGAGGAGCACGCCGAGCATTTGAGGCAAGTTTTGCAGACGCTACGTCAGAACGAGCTGTATGCAAAGTATGAGAAGTGCGGGTTTTGGCTGAAGGAGGTCCAGTTTTTGGGACATATTATTTCCGACCGGGGGATATCTGTTGATCCGGGGAAAGTATCCGCGGTGAGGGAGTGGGGACAGCCCACGACACCGACGGAGATCCGTAGTTTCTTGGGACTGGCAGGATACTACAGGAGGTTCATTCGGGGATTTTCGAAGATAGAAGGTCCTTTGACACATCTGACTCGTAAGGGTGTGCCATTCATCTGGAGTGATGCCTGTCAGTTGGCATTCGATGAGTTGAAGGATAAGTTGACCTCAGCACCTGTGTTAGCATTGCCGAGACCGGGAATTGAGTATCTAGTCTACACCGATGCGTACTTACAAGGACTTGGAGGTGTATTGCAGCAGGAGAGTCAGGCCATAGCTTATGCTTCCCATAAGCTTAAGCCTCATGAGAAGAATTACCCCACTCATGATTTGGAGTTGGCGGCAGTTGTATTTGCCCTTCGGATATGGAGACATTACCTTTTGGGGGAGAAGTTTCGATTGTTCACGGACCACAAGTCCCTACAGTACCTATTCACGCAGAAGGAGTTGAATATGCGACAACGGAGGTGGCTTGAGTTTGTGAAGGACTATCAGTTTGATATCCAGTATCACCCGGGGAAGGCTAACGTGGTGGCAGACACGTTGAGCCGTAGGCCAGTAGATGAAGTGGCAGGGGTGTGGAAGGCAAAGTGGAAGGAGTTGGGACACCAGGATGCAGTGGCCCGATCGTTCATGTCTGTGATGACCGTTACACCGCAGATTGTCACGAAGGTAGTAACGGCACAGGCAAATGACTCGTTCTGTCAAGAGCAGATAGTTTGATTACTAGCAGAGGGAGCCGAGACACATACCTTAGCTCAGACGGGGGATTACGCTTCAATGGGAGATTGGTAATTCCGGAAGGAGAGGAATTGCGACACGAGGTGATGGCAGAGTCGCACGGCTCACGGTTCGCGGTACATCCCGGTGGGGACAAAATGTACCAAGACATGAGACGACAGTATTGGTGGAGCGGGATGAAGAGAGATATTGTCGTGTTTGTTTCTAAATGCGCCACTTGTCAGCTAGTAAAAGTGGATCATCAGAGATCGGCAGGACTTCTACAGCCATTGGAGATCCCGATGTGGATGTGGGAGAGCATATCCATGGACTTTATCACGGGGTTGCCTACGTCACAGAGAGGTCACGACTCCATTTGGGTAATTGTGGACAGGTTGACCAAAGTCGCTCATTTTCTACCCGTAAGCACAGACTACACTACGGGACCGTATGCCCAGCTCTTTATTGTAGAGATAGTGAGACTTCACGATGTGCCCCTAAATATCGTGTCTGACAGAGACAAGATATTTGTTTCACGGTTTTGGGAGAGTTTTCAGGAGGCCATGGGCACGGAATTGCGGTTGAGTACGGCGTACCACCCGCAGACCGACGGGCAAACTGAGCGTACAAACCAGATGTTGGAGGACATGCTACGTATGAGTATCATTGATTTTGGGGGTGGATGGGAGCAGTATCTTCCACTGGTGGAGTTTGCTTACAACAACTCATACCAGTTCACTATTGGCATGGCTCCATTTGAGGCGTTGTACGGTAGACCTTGTCGTTCCCCATCATGTTGGTTGGAGGTGGGGGACAACAAACTACTTGGGCCGGAAGTGATTCAGGATACTTCGGCGAGGATAGAATTGATTCGGAGTCGTATTCGGGTAGCTCAGGATCGGCAGAAGAGCTATGCTGATGCGAAGAGGTTCTTCAGGAAGTTCCAAGTGGGGGACCAGGTTTTGCTCAGAGTATCTCCTATGAAGGGGATTATGCGTTTCGGGAAGAAAGGGAAGTTAGCATCGAGATATGTGGGACCATTTCCTATTATTGAGCGGATTGGACCGGTTGCGTATAGGCTTGGATTACCGAAGCATTTACATCGGATTCACGATGTGTTTCATATTTCCTCGCTAAGGAAATATCTTAGAGACGATTTGGCTCATTCTCACATTGCTTTGGAGGACATCGATCTCCAACCTGATAGCTCCTACGAGGAGAGGCCGATTGCTATTTTGGACCGAAGTGAGCGGAAACTGCGGTCAAAGATAGTTCCGTTAGTACGTATTCAGTGGCGACATCATAATGTCGAGGAGTCCACATGGGAGCGCGAGGATGAGATGCGCGAACGTTATCCAGAGTTGTTCTTACCAGGTACTTTCTAGTTCCGAATTTCGGGACGAAATTCAGTTATTAGGGGGGAAGTATGTAATACCCCGTATTTTTGTGATATTTATTTATGGGATTAATTAAATTAAATGCGTATTAATTGGAAATTAATCCGGATTAAAATACTAGCGAGATGCGAGTTAGTATTTGATATTAATGAGTATATATGAATATTGAATTATGAAATTTGTCGTGAGATTGAAATACGGCAATTTGGAAATCTTGTTGAGACGCGTGTGACAGTCGCGTCATGAAATATAATTATGATAATTAAAAAGTGAATTTTATTTCTATAAACCGTATGGTCATTTTGAGTGCGCAAACGCGGCCGGAAGGGTCGAAATAGTCAGGAAACACTAGCCGGGGGTTTAGTTTGGGTCCCGGGGCATTTTTAGGCCATGCCGGCAACGTATAAGGGTAGTTTGGTAATTTTGAATTTTTGGGAATTAAAACCTACGAAAATTGGGAATTAAAAAGCTGACTTGGTAATTACCCACTAAACCCACTAACCACATCTTAGGACTTAATGGGCTACGGGGGTTATTAGAATTGTTCCAAAATTTCCTAAGGCAAAACCCTAGCCACCATTCACTTTGGAGAAGAAGACTTGTAGAGAGAGAGATAGAGAAATTCTGCAGAGAGAGAAAGAATCGTTCATCAATTCGACATCAAAATCAGAGATACATATAAGGCAAGTGGTTTAATTTCGTTTATTACAAATAATGTTTCTTCCATGCGTAGGAATTGACAGAATTTCATTGTTCTTGGAGAATGATAAAAACCCATTGAATTTGATGTAGAGATTTATAATTTTTGAGGAGATTGCATGTAGAAAAATGTTAGGATGTTTAGTCAGTGAAAAATACATCTTTTATACCATAAAAATCGGACTTACTTATGCCTATGGATGAATTTAATTTCTAGGGTTCATGTTCTTGAAATTGGGGAAGAAGATGTGGAGATTTAAAAATTGAATGAGGTTACGATGATTTAACCCCACAAAATGCGTTAGTATATGACCTAAATATGTTTAGGGATGATTAGTAGCTTTGAGCAATCGTTGGATTAATGTTTAAATGAGGTTAGAGGTGAAGAGAAGTTGGAAAAACGAGTTAAGGAAAATCTAGGCTCGAATCTGGCCACTCGTTAGAAGACCTTCTCAGGTCGTTCGAACGAGCTCATTCGAACGAGCTTTTAACGAGTTGACAGTTTGACTTCTAACGAGGGTGATGTTCGTTCGATGACTTTCGTTCGAACGAGATCTCGTTAGATACCCAGTTCGTTCGAACGAACTCTCGTTCGAACATCCTCGTTCGAACGAGACTTCTAACGAGCTGACAGTTTAGGCTTTTTAGCCTGTTTTGATCCCGAGTGTCCCAATACCTTGTATATATGTAGAGATAACAATTCCTGGTGGATTAATTGATATAATTTGGATATTTGGGATATAATGAGGAGTAAAACCTAGAAGTGTAGTTTGAACCTAAAGGGAATTAAGGAGTAGGACGTGAGTGTCTATTACGATGCGAGAACATTTACGGCCTAAATTATTATATTAACCGGGAACATATAAATTGTGTAGCTTTATATGTCGGTACGAGAATGAGAAGTGTACCACCAATATATTATGGTGATTACTAAGATGTGTGCATACTTAGTATATGTATTACTTTTATGTGTATGACATACCTACCATACTTGCTATCACGGGAGGTTTACGTTCGCTTAGGGCCCTCTAATCCTTGTGTTGCCCGAATTTAGACTGGTACCTCGATGAACATAAGTCAGAGAAGGACTTATTGGGATGTTAATAAGTCTGCTGATCGTGGGAGCGCAGGTATGTGCGTGACCCATGTGATGTGACTGTGTTCGCCTCCATTGTTTGTGATTGTGGTTATCTGAGAACGATTCCTGAGAGATTCGGAATGCGTGATCCTTATGTACGTGATGTACCGGGATGGATAGCAGAGTATGTGTACACTGCAGCTTAGTCTCGGGGTGCTTGTATTGTATATTTATGACGTGAATAATATACACTTAATTATGGGAACTTTCATGTTAGTATTGTGAATATAATTATGGTAATGTTTTGAGAAAACATAACGGGTTAACCGATAGTGAATTGTATTACTAATTGAGAATCTGAGTTTACGTAAAGCCCTCTATTTAATTGATAACGCTAGAATGTAATTTGGGAATCGAGTAGTAAGGGGTAGAACTTATTACGGTTTGGTTCGTTATGTATGTTGTTTAGATGGGTACGGTACGTTAGGAGTGCACATGTAGTCGAGAGGTGAGAATTTCATGTGAGTGCACATCCTAACATGTATTTTGCATTTAATGTTTTAATGTTATTAAAACACTTGCTGTTTTTAAAATGATTTCCACTTTCGGGCTCTGACCCATTTGCTTTCAAATCTATTTTTGTAAAAATCATTTTAGGTGCCCAGCCACAAGGACACCATGCTTAGGATTTTCATTCAGGTGACGAGCTGTAGCTGTTTGTGGAAGTTACAGGACTTTGCGTGTAGACGCTTCATCTATCTTGACTCTGTATTCAGCATTTATCAGTTGTAGGGCATGTCGCCCATTTCTTTTAGAGACATTTCGTTTATTTCAGTTATTCAGACTTCGGGCATGTAATTAATTCAGGATTCAGACTTGTCTTATTATTTTCAGTTGTGGGATTGTTGTGAGGATTTTTCCTCCGGACTTTTTATTATTTGTTGGTTATTTCATTACTTCGTTATGGTGAATGGATTATATTGTTCTTCCATTATTCTTGTACTTCATGTTAATCAGACTTAAATTAAAATTTGGCACTTACTTTTTAAATACTAGGTGGTTAGTAATCTTTAAAAATGTTTTCGACAGTGATGCTATTAACTGAACCAACTTGGCATTTTGTATTGATTTAATAAAGGAGTAGCTACCCGGTATTTAATTAGTCGGGGTGTCACACCAAATTCAATTCATGGCACGATAATTCAATGGTGGCTTAACACAGGAAAATCTCAGATGTCTAAGTGGCTCTACAAGGTAATTCCAATCAGTATCATTTGGGAAATTTTTCTTAGCCGAAATAAACCTAAATTTGATGCAAAGCCAATGAAATCTAACTTTATAGTGCAACAAATAATTTCTAGAATTTCAAACCTCACTAATGTAGTTGGTTTTAAAGAAGTAGAAACTGAAATCAGCTAAGAAGTTTTGAATTTTTTCAGAATCGAAATGCCTCAAAACTCCTTTAGAATCAGAATCAATGCGCAATGGGAGAGACAAATAAATGGTAGATTCGGGCTTAATGTTTCAGCAAGTAAGAGTCATCAATCATCTATGGGATCAAGGAAATCTTATTTGGGCTTATTCAAACTTTATAGCTACTGGATCCATCGTAGAAGCTCAAGTCCAAGCTATTCAAGAAGGTATTTGAGTTTTAATTGACAAGAACATTGATCATATAGACCTGGAAGTGGATTCTACTCTTATGGTTGACATTTTTTCTTGTTCATCTACTTTTATAGATATACAAGCTTTCATCAAGAATCATCAAATGCAAATCAGTTGCTGCACTAAAGAAGGGGTAAAGTAGCAGGTTTTCTATCTTAATATGGAGAAGAATCAAAAGTTTCTAAGTCTTTTTTTACATTAGATGATCTTCCTCAAAATATTAAGGTGGTAGTTAAGTTAGATTCTTCAAAAACTCCGTTTCTTACGAATATCTGATGTTGTTGGTTTCCATTTGTAGTCTGTACAGACACCTAGAGATGGCTTTTCTCTATTCTTATTAATAAATTTCTCTTTTCGTTAAAAAAAGTTCAAAATTCAAATATGATAACTTATAATGACTACAGGGAGGAGTGAGGGAGATATCAATGGATGTGAAGGGGACAAGGTGAAAAGAATATTATGTGTATTTGATTGAAGTTGTGCCAGTGTTCACTTTTTATGAGCTTTGTTAAGGGTTTCTTTTGGGGGATTTAGCTTGTCTTTTATTTGTGCTTTTTCCCTTTGAGTTTTACAGGATTTTTTCGTATATGCTTAAATTTTCTCATCCAAAAAAGTATCTATAGATTAAGATAAAAAAATAGGTCGTTACAAACATTATAACGTACAAATGTCCACCACAGATTATGGATTTTTCGAATTTGAACCTCTTTAAATGTACTGTAAAGAAAAAAACACAAGATCGAGAAAGTTTCAATACTTCATGATGAGTGCTATGCAGTGAGAAATAATTCCACAAGTTCAGGACCAATATCAAGTAAGAAAATAAAAACTAGTATGTTCCTTACTCATTCTCTCGTTACCATACATTTTTCTTAATATAAAAGTTGACTACACATCCTGAATGCCTAAACAATGGGGTTTCACAGATATGGTAATTAGATATCATATATAAAAATATGGTGTTTGTATATAAATAAGGAAGAAATACATTATATGAAATGCAGATATATATTCAAATAAGAATAAGGCAAGCTTTTTTAATGTAGTTATCATATACTTACTAGTAGTGAGGTTATCCCAGTTACCTACTTTGGTCCATATTTGTTTAGCTGAATCTATCTGCAAGTGGGTAAGCCAAGCATCAACAACAACAATAGAAGATCGATTAATGTATTTGCATCAAAATCTTATAAAAGTACCATAAAAAGGACCATGGATGATGACAGTTATTGTACATGTACACTTACCACTATATTCAATATCTTTTCTTTGAAAGTTTTGTCCTATATAAATGTGAATCATTACAAGATATGGGTGAAAATATTTAGTAGATTATTTATGTTATCAAGAATATGTTCCACTGCCACGAGACATATATTTCGATGTGATGCCTTCTATGTACCACCAAGTGAAGTGGGAAAATGAAAATCATTTTCGAATAAGAATTACCTTCTCAAGAGTATAATCTTGCATAGTTTCACAAAGCCCATCCAAGAGCTCGCTAACTCTGTTTAAAAAAATATTCATGAACTATATCAAAAAGAAGAAAATCGCAAAACGTTATAAGAACATGATATGATTATGGTTCCATCAATAAAGACAGAAGATTGAGCAAGCTTGAAGCCCAACTTCTTTCTTTGTGATTAGTATGTTGATTATTACAATCAAAGCTTTGTGCGATTGGTTAATACTTAGCAGTGATGCTAAACCATGGTGAGTGTTGGTTCTAAATATTAGAAAGGTGCAAAATTGTAGAATAAGAGTTTATTCTTTTATACCATAATCTGTAAGTGTTAGTGTAAGCATATAAAGTATGCAAGTAATTCGAAATGAAATGCATGATCTTTACATTGTTACATGGGATTGCAATTATAATCATGTTAACTGAGTCAAAAATATTATGCCGACTATTTAAGGTTAAGCAAATCAAATTTTTGTAGTCTCGAATTCATGTTTTCATCAATTTAAGCAAAGAGTTTAAACTATTTTTTTCTAAATAAATCCCTCTTTTTCCAGACTTAGGACAAAATGTTTGAATCATAACTCCATATACAACATGGGTAACATGAATCAGTACATCTGATGATTGATGAGTCTTGCCATGGGGTGGCGTCCGTCCTTAGTTTTTCACGAGCCACTTCTTTTATTCTTTTCTATTTTCTTATTTTTTCCTCTACCAAAGAGAAAATATATATGATACATATGGAGTAAAATTACAAATTATTTCCACCTTGATTTTATTTGAAAATTCATTTTTACTCCTTGTAGACTAAGAAGAGATCTCTGAAGTTATACTTGTTGTCTATTACCTTTCCTTGACACTGACCTGTAGAGTATACATATTACAAAAAACATTTTGCAGAAAAATTTAAAAACAGAATAACATAAAGCTGGTAATGAAACCACTAAGTGTAACAATCTTAAGATAATAAATTAGCTTTTCTTTTACCAATCTAGCCAATGTAGAACTTAACTCAACAAAGCCTTATCCCAATTATTTGGGGTTGGTTACCATCCAATGTAAAACATGATAATCAATAAGGTTAATTGCAAAAATAGAACCTATAAAAGGAACTAACCCATGCTTCATGTTCTCACTCTCCCTCCTTCCATAACCCCCCCCCCCCCCCCCCCCCCCCCCCGCACACACACAACACATGCACATAAAAAAAATGGACTTGATTTTCTAGTTGAAAGTTACCCAAGGCAGTAGCTTGAACATACAAGGCTTCATGAGTATGGTGCCCATTCTCCAATAATGATACTAATACAGTTGGCATAGTGGAATAAATACGCAATAGTCTTCTTCGTCTCCCAATCATCAACTCTTTAAGATTAAAGTCCGTGGGGCTGCCATTTAAAACGCGGTCGAAAGCGAAGAACAGTGAAATGTAGGGACCTGATGATCTGTAAGAGAGAAATGCATGGACTTGAACAAAATCACCATTAAACAAAGGATATCATAGATAGGAAACTGATGTATGTTATACAAAATGTTCATTTATGAAACTCACAATGAACACAACACTCAAAATTGGGGGACGACGCTATACAAAATTAGGAGGTGACGATATACACTAATTAGAATGACATCTCATGCAATACGAAAACAAACAAAATCAAGAACTATATTTCACTCAACATATATTAAATATATTAGAGAATCAATGTGAAACTAATAACGGTGAGGTTCACACTAATTATCCAAAAGTAATGAAAAAAATGCATAGATAAAAAAAATGGATGCCAAACATATAGCATATCTTACCAGTAAAAGAGTTGAAGTTCATTGTACTTATCTTTCCCACCACATAAAAAAGAAACGTCATCTTTATAGCAACCGACTGGCCCATGATAGCAGAAATAAGATCGAGACTAATTTTACCCATTGATAGCATAAATAAGCACTGATGTTCTTAAACATTCACATGATTTTCGATGATACACAGTGTTATCGGAAATTTACCAATATTAAACGGCTATGGCCATTGTAGCTAAGGCCATAATACATCGGGGGGTTGTGAAAACAGTTATGGACACGCCATCACTGCGATCAGCCCTTTTCTAGAAACTCCCTCTTTGAAATGCTTCATGTAGCCTTGAGGGACTCGTGGTTCTGTTACTTCATGTTTAGAGGGTAGGTGGTGGGGTTGAGATGGTTTCTCCCACATATAAAATTAACTACAAATAGTATGTCGTGCTCTTTGAAAGATGTGATGGATGGTGGGGAGTTGATTATACCATTGTGATGGATGGTGGCAAAAATGTAATTTATAGATAATGGCCAAAACACCAATACCATACAGTCACCACCGAAGGGAATTTAAAAAGTGTTAAAACAACACGTATTAAAGGCAGCGCATTGCAATATTGAAGAAGACGTACTCATTTAGAGATATAAATCAAGATCTTTAGTGTAAAGATATTCAAAAACCTAGAAAAAGATCATTCATATATAAAAAATCCTAAACGAAAAACAACAATTAACAATGAGAAAACATATCACTCCTTTCATCCGTCAATAACCCACAACACCACCCGCACTATGAATAATATAGTAATGTAAGAGAAACAGACTCATCATTCAAAGATAACAAAATGGATTTCAACTCCGAGGTAAAAACATGGATATAGAGAAAAATATCCATGCTTTGATAACAAAATATATTTAATTAGAATGTTATAATGCAATAAACTCACAACAATTATGGCGGTAAAATGTGACAAATCTCAATTTTGTTCTTATAGAGAAACTCAGTTTTGTATCCAATATCAACAAATTCAACCTTACATTATTACATCAAACGATTCAGGAGCTGCTAAGTTATTCAAATTCTTATAGCTATTGCACCCTAAGTATGAACCTAAAGGAAAGCGCTAAGAAAAATGTACGCCTATCTGATGGATATTAGAGATAATGAAAACAAAAAATATTATGAATCGCTATTTCTCATGATAGAAGTATTGCTAAAAAATAAATAGATTTAAAAAAACAAAAAAAACTGAAGTGGTGTACAAGCACCTCATAAACGCCATACTATAGTAACTGACTCTTGATATTAGCATCCATATAGATAAAGCATTGAATTTCTTGTTAATGAATCACAACTTGAAAATGAAACTGAAGTTGTAATACATATTTAGTAATTCCAATTTCAAAATGCTTAAACATCTCAAACCTGGAAAATGGAAAATGTAAAAGAAAGTAACATAGTCGCGTGAGATACTTCATTATTGAATCACAATGAATGAGATATTCCCAAACTGAAATTAGCCCCGAAAATATCATGGAAAAAGATAAAAATATCGAGACATTCGCAAAAGTATGTTAACGACACTTTATGCGTTCCAAAACATACAAAAATTACTTCAAAACAAAGCCAATAACTACATGTAGGTACACAAAGACATGTATGGATATAAGGCATCATCTTCATAAATTTCTCACCTTTAAAATGTGAAAACAATTCATAACGATATAAAGCACTGGTCAAGAATCTAGAAAGGTGGAAGAGATGTTTGTTTCAGTTCCAAAACATACATTCACAGGCTCTGCATCAAATAAAAAAAGACTTAGAAAAATGATCTACCAATAGTTTTGCCAAATAGTGGAAAACAATGAAGAGAGAGGCTCACACCTTTCTTTTTGCCCATCCATTTTGCCCTCATGTTCTCCCAAAAATGCATATTGAGTTAGATCCATCAAAAAATAAATAACGAAATAATTAAGAATTTCCATATATAATCAATTCAAGATCCCAAAACAATGAATGTCACTCATCATATTCAAAGAATTATACAGAAGAAATGAAAAACAAACCTCATAAATGACATATAGGTCAAGTAATCTATGAAGAGCAACCATATTGTACAAATCTCCTTTGAAACCTAAAATCCAACAACATACTAGCATAATCAAAATCAGAAGTAGAAAATACCCAAAATAGCATTTGAAACCTTGATGAAACAAAGAATCAAAATCCCTAATCGAAATGCAATAAAGCCTAAAAAAACAGGGAAAAAAATCAAGTCTATTTAAAACTTCAATGCAACAAAGAATTGAAAAAAACAAGAAAGTATAAAGAAAGCCCTAATATCAAAAATACCTTATTTTTTCTTAGTTCTAAATAAAAATAAGCCACCATATCACCATCCACACAACTAAACCTCAGTAAATCTGCCCTGATTCAAAATTGAGCAACAAAGTTAGAGAGATATATATAGAGAGAGAAAGAGAGAGAGATGAACCGAGAGAAATCGAAGCAGAGGATGAGAAGGTGAGCGGGAATGGGAGAGCGGGAAACCACAAAGGTAGAATAATGGTTTTTTTATGGTGTTTTATATTTTAGTAAAGTGTACTCAATTTTGGCACACTTTAAAACAGTGCCAAATTTTGGCACTGCTTTAAAGTGTGCCAGATTGTCATTAAACTGTGGCAAAATTTGGCACAGTTTTAAACTGTGCCAGATTTTTAATATCAAGTTGTGCCAAATTGATGTTTTTGGTGTAGTGCTAGGTACATTAGGTTTAACCCGTTAGGCGTGCACATTAGTTGAGTAGTGAGGTAAACTTAAGGGAGTGCGCAACACTAATTTAAATATGAAGAGCATTTGCATATTTACTTTTTTAGATTTAAAAATTACTTGCTAAATATTTGAAATGTTTTGGGTTCTAACCCTTGCTATAAAATCTTTTCAAAAACCTTTTAGGTGTCCTCCCACAAGGGCGCCAAGCTTGACTCCTTCCTATAGGGTACGTGGTTGCAGTTATCTGGAGTGTTGTGGTTCCTTTGATATAGTCGTTTATCTCATTCTATCTTAGATAGGGATTTTGTCAGTTGTACTTTTGGACTTGTACTTTTATTCGACCTTGGCATGTATTGAGATACTTTTATATTCGCATTTGTGGATGGCTTATAGTCGACGTTGTTCGACAGACTATTGTACTTACCTTGTGGCATGTTTTAGTTTTATTCTCGTATTGGATTGTTGTTGTTCTATTATATTGTTTTGGTTGGATTAATAAAGATAAAATTTGACGTCTGCTTAATAAACAACTAGGTGGTTAGTAATTAATGAATCAACGACGGTGATGCGAAGAATGAACCAGATGAGATTCCTGTTTAATTTGATATAGGACTGATCACTCGGTATTTTATTAGGCGGGTTGTCACACGAGCTACAAGGTGTACTAAAAAGGAGTGAGATACTGTAAAATCCAAGGCCATAGGTTGCCAAGATGGATGACCATCGTCGAACTTTTGCATTTTAACACACAAATTAAAACTTGCCATCGTTTGAATCTAAAATCAAGTCAAAATCATGGCGGTTGTGTATATACAAACACATATTAATATATGTATGTTAACATATCGATGCAGACCAAATCAAGGTTAATCCATACCTATTTATTAAGAAAATTTTCATAGGTATCAAATTTAGACTATAAAATGGATCTGTAAAATTTGTATATATATTTGAATCGTAACGGTATTAGATCATATTGAATATTATTTGGACGTATTAAAAAAATATAAAATTAATAACTTCTTATATAAGTATAATACTCCATCGACCTTGAATTAGGTTGTTCGAAATTAATTGTCCACTTTTCGTTTTTTTAGATATAATTAATAAACCACATTTCACAATAGTGATCAAGTATTGATCATGACCATCGATTTGTATATATATTGAGAGAGAGAGAGAGAGAAGTGCGGTCCCAGTTTGATGTTCCTGAATGAGGTCCATTTTTTTAAAATAGTAAAAAAAATATTTTTTTTGTTGATTTTTTATGGGTTTTAAACATTTCAGTAGAACCATAAAAAAATAATCGGCTCAAAATGATTTTTTTTGCTATTTTAAAAAAAATGGTCAAACTGTGTCAGTTTTTAAGTTGTTAAAATGGTCAAAGTTTGACCGTGTGTGTCTGTGTTTGTGTGCGCGAGAGATGTACATACAACATGGCCTTTAAATTCAACAACATACATGTTGATGCAAAAAGTCTCCATCACCAAAACAGTAACAAAGATGCCTCAATGATAATTAATATATGTATAATGTGCTCAAATCTTTCAAGAACTTCATCAAACACCAAGCAAATGGTTTATCATGAGAGTTGAGGTATCGTAATATGAGAAAACAAAAATCCTAACATATATGTAGAAGATAATTGCGAAGACTTTTACAACATTTCAAAATAATCCATGTTCTTGCATAAATTTTTTAATATAACTCACGAGTAATTTAAACTTGTATTCACCTAAAAACTAATGCATTGTTTATATATTCATAACACCAAACGAAAGAACAATTAAAAAAAGAATCAAAAGCAACATAGAAAAGCCTTAATTCTGCAAGTCAGAGGTAGAAAGAAAAAAGAAAATGTACATACCATTAATCTAAGGCTCCATTTGATAGCATCATTTTCCCATGGCAAATGACATTTTCTACCCTCAATTCCATATGTTGGGCCGTTTGATAGGGATTTTAGGGTAGGAATTGGTTTCTAATTTTCTCCTCACGTGACCTCATTTGCCACAAAAACTTGAAACCCGTTTCTTCCCTCCCCCCCCCCCCCCCCCCCGAAAAAAAAAGAAACCAGTGGTTGGTAATTGAAAACCAACCAATTGATTCAACCGATGCAGATGGAAGCGACGAAAATGACGGGAGAGGAAGATATCTACGAAATTGGGGCATCAAAACTCATATCTCCTTCTCCGAAACCTAGTTTCCTTGCTCCGGTATGTGGTTCTTCCTTTTTTTTGTCCATTTTTTGTTTTTTCCATTTTCATTTGGATCGAAAAATCTGTGTTTATCTCTATATATGTAAATATGCATCTTCTTGCAAGTTTATTTTTCTATTTTCATTTGTTTCGAACCCGTTTCTCTCTCTGTGTGTGTGTGTGTGTGTGTGTGTGTGTGTGTGTCTATATATATATATTTATATTTATATTTGTATGTTCCCCTGTATATATATTTGTGTATTTAAATTTGCACATTTTTCTATTTATATGGTTATTCTTGTTGTAGTGGTTAATAGTTATAGTGGTTAAAAAGCTTGTTCTTGTTACACTAATTATTCTTGTTATAATTATTAATTTTATTGTGTGCAAATAACAAGTTTGTTCTGAAACAAATTCTTTAGAAAGATTTTAAATCGGTATACTACTTTTCTCCTATATGTTTGATTTTTTAATAATGCAATGGACATAAGGTTTTATAAAGTTTTGGATTTTAACAAATTTTATAAAGTTTTGGATCTTTAATATAATTTTCGGATTTTGTAAAGTTTTATTTTCAGATATGTAGTTTGGGGGAATAAGTAGACGTGGCCATAACGAATTATTTAACTTTGGTTGGTATTGGATTTTAATATCTCAATGCCGAATAATGTCTCAAAGCGGTTACGACACCAACGAGGGTTGTTCTGTACCCTGGTGATGCGAGCAATTACAATTTATCAATATAAGAGGAGTTATGATCATCTCATTTCTAGGGCTCCCCATAGAAACTTGGATGGTGATCGTGAAACTGCATTATATCGTTTATTTAAAATGAATGATCGGGTATGTCATGCACAACTTCGGATGAGCATAGCCTCATTCGAAAGACTTTGTATTAGACTACGCACATATGGAGTGAGTGACAATCGATCAGTTAAGGTCGAGGAACAAGTTTCCACGTTCCTTAACACCGTGGGTCATGACGAGCGTTATGTTTTCGAGTCGTTAACTTTCTTCAGATCTGGTCAAACCATTTGTTACTACTTCCGTAGAGTTTTACGAGCATGTCTTGATTTTTCCAATGATGTCGTTACTAATGCCACTTCTTTAAATTCCCCTTATGACAACGGGAAGGACCTTCCGTGGTATCATTACTTTGAGGTTAGGATAGTTTCATTAATTAATTTAATTTATTTAGTAATGACTTTCCCTGTACTAAATTCATTTCCACCGATTTAGGATGTCGTAAGTGCAATTGATGGTACACACATATCTGCTTTGGTTTATACTGCTGACCAAGCAAGGTATCACAATAGGAAGGGGGCAATTTCTCAAAATGTTTTGATCGCATGTACATTTGACATGCGATTCTCCTATGTCCTCACTGGTTGGGAGGGATCAGCGCATGATGGTCGCTTACTTCGAAGTGCGATACAACGTTAAGGTCGTAAGTTGACTGTTCCATTGGGTATGTTAAAACATGAGATTGACTTTTATTTATGTTTTTATTAAATATAAAAAAAGGTATTAGAAACATTTATTTTTAAATTATGCGTAGGTAAATACTATCTTGCAGATGTTAGTTTCCCGTTGGTACCTGGTTTTCTTTCTCCGTATCAAAAAACTCGATATCATTGCAGGGACGTTGATGGAAAACGTCACGAGAATTGCAAGGAGTTTTTTAATTTTAGGCATTCCTCTCTGCGAAATGTAGTGGAGAGATCAATTGGGTTATGGAAAAAAAGATTTGCGTATCTAAGTCATCAGCCATTCCACACGATTGAAATTCAAGCAAAGATTGTTGTAGCTTATTGTGCCCTTCATAATTTCTTAAGGATTTTTGATGTTGAGGATGAATGAGTGGGGGACGAGGAAAGTGATTATGATGACATTACTCCTCCTCCCCTAAATGTGTCCTTCAGGGATACCAGCATTATCCATATCAGTTTTCATTTTTTCGGATATTTAAAAGGTCTATCTAAAGCGGCTCTTTCGAATACTTATTTGGATAAATATCCGCTAAATTATGATACAAATATTGAACAGATTCGAATTTTTAAATATCCGTTTTCACCCCCACCCAGGGACGGAGGCAGGTGGGGGTTGAGCCCCCATGATTATTATTTTTTCAAAATTAGGGGTAAAAACTGATTTTGTATAAAAGCTATGGTAAAAAGCGTAAATACTAATAGTTTATATTTACACACATACCTTAAACTGAGCCATATTTTGAAAGAGGACAGACGCTTATTTCATTCGTCCATTCCATTCTTCTTTCAATACCTTCCTTCCAAATCCATTCCTCCATTTTCATTAAATACCTTACAAGTTCCATTCCGTGCCTACCTTGAAGAAGGTTTCTTCTTCTCAAATACAAGTAGCAGCAGGGACGTTGTCAACAAGGCTTCTTCTTCTCAATATAAGCAACATTGGGTATTTAATTTTATGTATATAAATATTAATCTATGCTATGACTCATTAACTCTATTAATTGTTGAAATTTTTCTATGATTGTTGAAATGTTATGGTAAAATTACTGAAATTTTATGGTAAAATTTTACGGCTGAAATTATATGGTTGAATTTTAGGGGTGAAATAGCTAAAATTTTATGGGTGAATTTTATGGTTGAATTTTAGGGCTGAAATTTTATGGTTGAATTTTGTGTGTTAATAATTTACTTAATGTGTAGGTTTTATTAGAATAAATAAATTACATTATTTTTTTGTAAATACTAAAAAATAACCTAAAAAAATTCGACTCGGGAGCTCCGCCTCTGAACCCCCGAAAATCACCGTTAAATTAGCCTCCACTATCAAAAGTTCCTGACTCCGACCCTGTCCCTACCTTTTGTGTTTGACTTTCTAGTGTTTGAGTGCAAGGTTTTTTGAAATTGATTTTGTTGGTTTTTGGAGTAAAATTGTCATTGAGGGTATAAACCTGTAAGTAAAAATTACAATATAAGCAGTGGCGAAGCCAGGAATTTAACCTGGCTGGGGCACAACCCAATGACGGGGGGTTCGGGGGCGACATCCCCTGAAAAAAAAATTACGATTATTTTTATAATTTTGTAAATATTTAATTGATATCGTGTATTTTTAGACAATTATAACTTAAATAAAACCAACATCGAATTCAACAAGTCATTACTACAAAAGAGATAAACATATTGCAAACATTATCACGAGTTCTTTTATAATATTTTTCCAAAGTTGAAATAAGAAATAATTTCTTACTTTTTATTATTTGACATTTATCATGATGTCCAAATTTAAAAACTTAGTATACTAAAATTTAAGACAAATACCTTAATAGAGACCACACAAGCAAATATCAATCCAAAAATTGGACCTTACCACAAATCTCAAAACATATTGCAATACCTCAATTTTTTTCAGGGTTATTTGGGCATTTGTGGTTGCAATACACAAAGACATACAAACAAGAAATTAAAAAAATCGGACCTTACCAATTGCATTTGAGCATTACCAAACATGGACAAAAATGGAATAGCACCAAACAAAGCAATAAAGACATAACCAAAGACATTTGGGCATTACCAAATAGGAACAACAAGAAATAGATTAGCAGCTAACAAAGCAACGAAGATGGGTTTGAGAATTACCTTGAAAACAGGGGGAAAAATGGGGATCGGGGCTTGTTTTTTTGGAGAAGTGGGTTTCTGTGAAGTGGCTTACCGAGAAAGTGAAGGCAGAAGTGGATTTCGGCCGGCAGAAATTGGTTTGATAGGTTTTAAGTTATATATATATTTTTTTACTTTCTGCCCTTAACTTTTTAGTTTTACAAATTTACCCCCATTTTTTTTTAACATTGCTGTCCGGGACACTTGCCACCCCCAACCTTAACGTAGCTCCATCCCTGAATATAAGAATATTAAGTATGAGTTTGAGATGAGTGGAGAAAATTGTTTACTTTGTGGGAGTATTTATTCATTTTTAAAAACATCACACGACATTGCGGCTATCGTGGAAATGTACGTTAGTACCAGCCCAAAAAAATTGTACATTAATGCCAAATGTGTTTTTCAATTAATCAAAATAATAATGAAGTATTTTGGACAGTTGTTTAATTATTATTAATTTTTCTACCAAAGGTATAAAAAATTGTGTTTCTCGCATTATTAAATGATGGGACATATACCAAATAGTCCCTCGGACATTTTTTAATACCCATTTAGTCCAAACTTTTTTATTTTGGCTCAAAAAGTCATTTGCCACATATTTTGGAGAGGGAGTGCCGCTGGCGCGGACCTCTAAAAATAAGAGGATATTGAGTGCTTGAAGGATTAAATGGGTTAAATTGAAAATATATGTCTTTTTTAAAAATATATATATTTATAATAGGAACTATTTAATAATTCACCCTTAAATGATCAAAACAAATTTAGATCCTAAATAAATAATAATGGTGACACAAAATAGAATACACATTCACAACCTGTCAACATCCTTGTGCACTTTCCAGAACACTATACTCTCTAATCCCTTAATTCCCTGAATTAGTACAGCTCATATAAGCTTAATAACTAACTAATTAAAATTGTCCCCAGCAGACCAATGATTAAGTAGACAATAAACAAATTGCAGCATACCCTTTTTACTTGAAGACCAAATAGTAAACTTCACCTATAAAACCCACCTCAATCCCCATCCCATCCTATCTCACTTCTTGCACAAGTACACACACTCTGTCTTTTCTTGATTGTTGGAAGGGTACCGTGGAGAGAGAGAAAATGGAAGGTAAGGAAGAGGATGTTAAGCTTGGAGCTAACAAGTTCTCAGAGAGGCAGCCCTTGGGCACATCTGCTCAAACAGACAAGGACTATAAGGAGCCACCACCAGCACCACTTTTTGAGCCTGGTGAGTTGGGCTCATGGTCATTTTACAGGGCTGGGATAGCTGAGTTTATGGCAACTTTCTTGTTCTTGTACATCACTGTTTTGACTGTCATGGGTGTGTCTAAGGAGGCTAACAAGTGTGCCACTGTGGGTATCCAAGGAATTGCTTGGGCCTTTGGTGGTATGATCTTTGCACTTGTCTACTGCACTGCTGGAATCTCAGGTTAGCTAATCTATTCCCTTGCCTATTTTTGGAATTTTCAATTTTTTTGGCTAGTATTTAATTCTTCTTGCCTAATTTTCACTTCATTCCAACTTAAGTCCACTAATTTATTAACAACTTTTCTTTTTCTTTTTCCTGGGGGTATAATTTTTTTGTGTGTTTGTTTTGAGCTATATGTGAGTTTGGTTCACTATTTTTTGTGCTGAGGACAAAATGTTATGACTATTTATCTGTTTATCCTGATCTCATTTTGGGTTTTAGTGTTTAATATATTGCTGTGTAATGTGGTGTGGTGGTTGAAATTGGAACAGGAGGACATATTAACCCAGCTGTGACATTTGGATTGCTATTGGCAAGGAAGCTGTCATTGAACAGGGCAGTGTTTTACATGGTGATGCAGTGCCTTGGTGCCATATGTGGTGCTGGTGTGGTGAAGGGTTTCCAGGGGAACCACCAGTATGAGGCATTGGGTGGTGGTGCTAACTTTGTGAACCATGGCTACACCAAGGGTTCAGGCCTTGGTGCTGAGATTGTTGGCACATTTGTCCTTGTTTACACTGTCTTTTCTGCCACTGATGCCAAGAGAAGTGCCAGAGACTCACATGTCCCTGTATGTATTCTTTCTTTTCCCTATTGATTTAACTACTACACTTAATGGCTACAGCCTATGTTACAACACTTGCATCAACTCATTAATAATATTAACTTGATAAAAATATATTCGCACCTGTTGTCACCTTTAAGCTGGTGTAACAAAATTAATCAAGAGAGGGCAATGGGGGTATAGTTAGTTGAAAAGTCCATTTGATTACTGAAATGCTTTAACTTTTTGGGGGTAGTGATGCAGATTAAGAGGGGATATTGTTAGTTGAAAAGGCAATTTGATTACTGAAATGCTTTAATTTGTTTTTCATGGGTTATTTATCATATTAAGTGGCCTTATGCTTTGTACTGCTTGCATAAATTGAGCAACAGTTACAGATTTGTTTGTTTCATTGTTTGTGTTTTCCTGTAAGCTGCTTTTGAACGAATTCAGTGGTTCCCTAAAGTGGTTTCTAGTTTCTAGTTTGAGTAATGATATATGTACAAACCTTTCTTGTATGTTTACACAAACTGATATGGGCTAAAGTTATGGTGAGTTGTGTAGAATGGTCCTCGTTTGTCTATGGGTTTTTGTGAAAGTAGAGGGGATGACTTTTTGTCTTTTTAGCCCAAGCATGATTATGATGTATGTGCTACATTTCGTTATGTACTTTATTTTTGTTGCTTTGCCAAGTCTGGAACCTGCTAATACCAACCATCTCTCTCTCTCTCTCTCTCTCTCTCTGTATTTTTTTTTCTTTTCATTTAGGTTTTATAAAATAGTTGTACATTTTCATGCATTATTCCTAGGAGTTCTGAACTTCCAAATTTTCCTATTTCCAATCCAATTTTTTCTGACTTTTGATTCATCTTTAAATTGCCGATTTCCAAATTTTCTGAAAAATGGAATGGAATTGGAAAGCTTATATATATATTTGATTCATATTTTTAGATATCATGCCGATCCTATTTTTCAATATATTAATATTTTATTGTATTCATAATGACATATTGAGTAATTATATATTGCAGATTTTGGCTCCTCTTCCTATTGGTTTTGCGGTATTCTTGGTCCATTTGGCCACCATCCCCATCACAGGAACTGGCATCAACCCAGCCAGGAGTCTTGGAGCTGCCATCATCTATAACAAAGGCCATGCATGGGATGACCATGTACGTACTTCTTGATAAAGCCCAAGAAAAAATATATTTTGTACTTCTCGAGTAAAACGTGTGTTATGCACGTGGTAATTCAAATCTGAGGAACACTTGACCCGAGTGTCTTCATATATTACTTTTACAAAAATTCTAAGTACCATATTTTGAAATCAAATTGAAATCGCATGCCCATGTGAAGTGCGGAGATTGATTAATTCGTTATGGACCTGGGTCCGCACCAACGGAATTAATCAATCTTCGCACGCCACGTAGGCATGCGATTTCAATGCGGTTTAAAAATGTAGTACATGTACAATTATACTTTCAAAAGTATATAGTGCAAAAACTCCTTTGAACTATGCATTATTGGCAAAAATTATGTGAACTAATTTGCGCAAAAGAACTCCTCACACCTGAAGTTAATAATTTGTCACAAAAAATTCTTTAAAAAGGAGACTTTGCAACAAAGATTTTTTTTTTCTTTTCTAATTTATGTTCTTTAGATGAGCTAATAAATAATAATAATAATAATAATAATAATTTATGTGTGCCTTTCCAGTGGATCTTCTGGGTTGGCCCCTTCATTGGAGCTGCTCTTGCTGCTGTGTACCATCAGATAGTCATTAGAGCCATTCCTTTCAAGTCCAGGGATTAAATTTCTTTCCTGTTTCGAGTCCGGCCACCTCATCGCGGCGTTTTTACCTTTTAGATCTTTTACTATCGTGTTTATTTTTTCTTTCTTATTGTAAATTATAAGGTAATGTTGTAATGAAACATTGTGCATGCGTATGAATGAGAAATTCTTTTATCTCCTTTCTGTTAAATGGTTGGCCTTTGTTATTAAACAGAATCATGTTAAATGCGTTGGGGTGTGCGACCAGCAACATGACGCGCAGGCATACCTTCGTACATTTTCTCGCAGAGTCACTACTAGATTTCCTTTTGGGGTGGATTACTTTTTGGCAAGGCACAAAAATTGTTTTGGCTGAAAGTTTCTCCAGAGTTAATTAAACTCGAGGATTGCAACTTATTTTCCTACACTTTAATACCTCCATAATTTTACCCTTTTTACAATTTGACTGGGAGTTTGATACATTTTTCTTTAGAAGTTAAAAACTAAATAAATATTAATATTTAGAGAGAAAAAAATAAAAATAAAGTACATATCAAACGGTGCATACCAATTTTTTAAAATAGTCAAAAATTATCTTTTGGATGAATTTTTTTATATGATGTTTAAACATTTCAATAAACTCATATAAAAAAAATCAATTCAAAATAAGGTTTTTTGCTATTTTAAAAAAATCGGTCAAATTTTCGTAGCTTTTAGCACTTTAAAATTGCAAAAGTTTGATCGATTTTTTTAAAATAGTCAAAAAAAAAAAAAAATTGTCTTGATTTTTTTATATGGCTCTCCCAAAAAGTTTAAATATCACATAAAAAAACTCAATTCAAAATCATTTATAAAATGAATCCGTGTCAGCGGTATGCTCCGTTGTTATGTACAGGAGTCTGACTCTCTCTCTCTATATATATAATTCCCTCTTCGTGTTTTTTCCCCATGCTTCTCTCTTCATGCTTCTCTCTCTTCAACTCTCATTCTCTTTTTTATATTATCTCACATGGTATCAGCGCTTATAAATTTTCGTTGAAATTTTTCATCTAAATTCCAATGCCGAAAATCTCAAATCGGAACTCTCAAGCCAGAAATCTCAAAACCAAAAATCTCAAACAAAAAAAAATCTCTCTTTTCAAACCAAAAATCACAATTTGTTCAACTTTTCTCTCAATCAAAAAATCTTAAACCAAAATCTCACTCTGTTAAAAATTCTCAAACTAGAAATCTCCGAAATCTGATTTTGCAATACCCCCCCCCCCCCCCCCCACACGCACACAATTTTTTTGTTCCTTCCTACAATGCATTTTCAACGTAGTGCTTTTCTGGATCAATTCCCCCTTGTCACTCAATCACCATCTCAACCAGATTGTTCTTATTATCATAAGCCCGACCAGCATCGATTCGAGTTTGTAAGTTTTGTCATAAAACAACTCCGTATCATTACTTATATGATTGTTTAAACTGTCCCTACAAGAAATTATTTCTTTATAATCAAGGAAAGTATGAAATTTTCTCTACTATCATTGCTACAACTAGAAAATCTTCTCTTTCGGGTGCCAACCCATCATCAAACTCGATCAATAATCTCAAGTCACTTCTCCCAGAACTTCTCTCCATTCTTGGTATTTCACTCCATTGCTATGTTTGTCCTCAGATAAAACTTCTTGATACTTTGATTCTACCTGTTTTAATCATATGACCGCTGATTTTATAATTTTCTCTTTCCAAACAACCACATCACATACACCGATTATACATGCGACAGATGGTTCTCAATTACAGGTTTCACATAATGGTCGTATTAACTTCTAATCTTTCACTTCCCACTACTATTTACGTCCCAAAACTTACTATTAATCTTATCTTTAATGCCCAATTATGTGAACTTGGTCTCATTGTTACTTTCTCCTCTTCTGGTTGCCATGTTCAGGATCCATATACTGGACATGTAATTAGGATAGGTTGTAAAGTTGATCGTATGTTTGAGCTCATTCACCTCAATATCCCTAACACTCCTTTTGTTGTTGCTGTGACACCCAACTTATTTTAATCACGAGTGATCCTTATCAAAATAACCAGGAATCTCATTTGGTTCATTCTTAGCATCACTGTTGAAAAAAAATATTACTAAACCACCTATATTAAGTTAAGTCGATGCCAAATTTATCTTCCATTATAACAATAACATGAGAAATAAAAATAATAACCAAACCACCCACGCAATGTAATAGTCTGAACCAATCACACGATAAATAACTGAATAAAAATAATACCGAATAAACCATCGGCTCCCAAAATAAAATTCAACTACAAGTCTAAAGTAAATAAAAACCAAGTTTGATAAATACTGAATAACTAACATACTGAATAGTCTGAAGGGGCAACATGCCCAAATGAAAAATTGAATCAAAAATCCTCATTTAGGAATGAATTACTGAAACGTCTACGTCAATCCTGCAAGCCTCCACAAGTGTTGCAGCTACGCATCCCTGGAATGAATCATCAAACTTGGCGTCCCTCTGGATAGGAAAAAAAAAGATTTGACACGGGTCAAAGATCAAAAACCTTTTAAAAATATTTAGTAAGCATTTGAATAACAGTTTAAAAGCAGTTATTAGATACACAAATTAGTTCCACATACATTCCCTTAAGTTCCTCACCTCTCAACTATAGTGCTCACCTAACACATCCTACCTAGCTATACTACCCAGATTAACTAGACATCCGTATTTAACTAGCCACAAAAGGTTCAACTCTCTCGTACTACCCATACAGTACGCTACCGTATTACTAATAACTAATATCTTTCGTATATTATTATTGAACCATTTCATTAAGTTTCCCATACTCACATCACTTTTAGATATACACTATCTATCTGTCGTACCATCACATAAGTCGAATAATCACACTTTATTATGGCACCATAAATTAAGTTTCATCACACTTTTCAATATACACTATCTATCCTTTCTACCATCACACATAAGTACAATATCACACACACACACACACACACACACACACACACACACACACACATACATATATATAAAATAATGCTCCAGTGCGGACTAGTCCGCATTTTAAGAATGCGGACCGAACATGTGTCACCTATCGGTGCGCCTAGAAATTATTGCCTAAATTGTAGGCACACTCTCTCTCTTTTCTGGGTTCATCGCCAGGTGACACATGTCCGGTTCGCATTCTTAAAATGCGGACTAGTCCGCACAAGAGCAGGACTGTATATATATATATATATATATATATATATATATATATATATATATATATATATATATATATATATATATATATATATATATATATATCCAAAGGCTGCTCTGCTATCAAGTCTATGTACCTCTCGTACCAAATCAAGGACTATCATTTCAGAATGTCTCCTCGAATTCAAACAACAGACAATGGTGATGAACATAGTTCTAAGCCTTTGGATATATATATATATATATATATATATATATATATATATATATATATATATAAGGTACCCAAACGAACTGTCAGTCCCGCTAATACACAACACATATCGAGATGCTCGAAGTTCTATGTTCTGGGGCATACATCCAGACATCACTGAAATCATCAAGATGGGATCGTCCTTTGCGCGAAAATCTCCATGATAGCAACTAGCAAAGATATGTTCACACACATAACAAGACACATAATATGTATTTACACAACCTATATATACATATATTCAGTAGGTATACACACAACCTAACATATAAATCCGTACGTAGTATTTATCTCTCTCGAATACTCAACGTACTAATAATTCTCACATAACATTTATTTCATACTATCCAGGCATCACTCACTACGTGAAGGGTCCCATCTATCCATTACATTAACTCAGTAGTTTGTACATCATTATAATACTAATTTAAGTCTTAGGTTATCGTTCTTTCGTTCCGTAACCCAAATCATAAATTCTCGATACGTCCCTCAATCGGTTAAACATTATCGGTCTTCGTTCCAATATACCCCTATTAAGAATAACCGAACCTAAATTATGTACCTACTGACTTTCCCTCAGTCTTTGTACAAATATTAAACTTATCCCAAAGTCTTCCCATAATTACTTTTTTTATATATTTAGACAATAAAAATTATGCGGATAACTAGTCACCCGAACCGATTACGGTATGCAGGCGAATTGGTTTGGCAACCAAATCGGTTCTGGGGGGGGTGTCCGTACTGGTTCGAAACCCTTGGAAATTCGTCTTCTTTGTTGTTATGGTTTGCTTCCATTAAAATTGAATTAAAACTCCATGATGCAATCCAAAACTCCCATCCAACATAATCAATCATCAAATATAAGTGTGGGGATGATTTCTAATGTAAACAATACATTAAATCCTTAAGAAATTTACCCAAGAATGTATTTGAACCTCAAAATTCTAAAAACCCTCATTTATGGTGTTCTTCATGTGTAATCATAAAGATACCCAGATTTCTTTCGTTATCTCATCACATAACATCTGATTTCGAATCCTTTACATAAATGAATTTATTCTACATGCATTCCTACATCAAATCATGGATTACCCCCATCCAATTTCCAATAATTCATCAAAAATATGTAATTGAAACCCCACACTACTTGGGTATTATAACATACTCAAATAAATTTCAAGATAAACACTTGCCTTAGATTTTTAAGTCTGATTTTTATTTTTGAGATGGTGAGGAAGTCTTATCCGTGCTCCAATCTCGATTCTGGCGATGTCCGTGGTGCAAAACGGTGTGGGAGATCTTAGTTTTCTTCTCCTCTTCCTCTCCTATGGCCTCCTTATGACACCCCGCCTAATTAAATACCGGGTGATCAATCCTTTATTAAATTAAAAATTAAGGTGAACGGTTGGTTCATTCTTAGCATCACTGTCGCAAAATAAAATTTCCAATTTGAACACCCTAAATAATTAAGCTAAGTGTCACAACAATTTTAAAACCTTATTTCCATATTATTAAATCCTAATATGAAAACCTTTTTAAATAACCAACAATATAAGAACTATGACATATTAAAGATGGATAGTAACACAAGAATTAGATTCATCCGTATAAACCAAACCAGTTTAAACTATAAATAAAACCATCCTAACAGTAATTAAATCCCAAAGAGTATCAACTAATGGAAATATAAAGGAACGTAAATCTCTGAAAACAATCCAAACTGAATAGAGAAGCGGGCGACACATGCCCTAACTAATAAGAACTAAAAATAGGAGTAGAATCAATAACGAGGTCGTCTAAGCAATGGCCTGCAACTCTCACATAAGCTGCAGCACGTTCGATCCAAAGAACCTAAGCATGCCGCCCCTGTGGATGGGCACCTGTATAAAATACATATATATATACAAGAGAGAAGAAATAACAGCAAACGGGTCAGAGCTCGAGTGTAAAACAGCTTAAAATTTGTTAAGCAAGTATTTAAAATACGTACCGGCTAATGCAACAACCATGTTAGTATGCGACACTCTCTTGATAATTCTCACCTCTCATTTTAGTGTGCACGCCTACCGTACTAATAAATCTCATAAGTTTCTCTAACTTATTCCATAAGGTTTTATCAGGTGACAAGCGAGGTTATGATATTTACTTTAGGAAATCATTCTCTTCCAGATTCCTACGTTATTTAGAACAACTCATTTCCCTTATAAAGTTCCCGAACGCTTATAATAAAATTGAAGCATTTATTCATTACTTATCTACTTATACGCACAGTAGAAAGTTACCATATAGATATACGTATACATATTAGTCATACATATAATATATATATACTAACGACACCCCACATAAAACCTATGGTGCTGGCATACTCTGCTATCAAGTCCCCTTATCACACAAACTAAGGGAAATACTAGTCCGGAATCACTCTCGAACTCTATTAACAAAATACACAAATAAATGGAGGCGAAGCATAGTTCCAAGTCACTAAGAAGTCAGCACATACCCTCACGTCTCTTAGGACCGTTTGCTATCAATCAGATAACCTGTACCAAGGAATCCTATGTTCTAGGGTACGAGTCAATATCCCCCATAAAGGCCCAATCGAGATAAGACCGCCCCGGCGCGAAAACCCCCATGATAGCAAGTAGCCCGAGTATGATTTTTACAGATATATAATAAATGCACAATCACACAGTCATATATATAAATAAATATCCACATTTCTAAATTGGGTGTGCTCACGACCCATAATTATATTTATCCGCTCTTAGCACATTTTTACTTGATTATCTCGCACAACGAATTTGCCACTTTTATTCTCATATATATATAAGTTACTCCACACCTACTTCTCATCTCTCAAAGTATTCTAACTCCCGAAGTATAATCTCAGCAGGCACTCTCACTTACCTTCTAGTCTCACTTCCTTACAAGTCTCGACCTTTTATTAAACTTACGCATGATTTCATATGTGTGAATAACTCCCCGTTAACCCTTAATTTCATCTTACATTAAATTCTCACTCAACAAAGTTTACCTAGACCCTACTGGTCCTATTTATATCCCATTATGCTCCCACAATAATAATCAAGGGTTATTACACATTTTAATCGGATAAAACCAATAGAAGAATAATATGCAGTTTTTCAGGAGGGGTCAATCGATCAATGTAAGGGGGTTGATCGATCGATCATCAATCGATCGATGTTCTTGGGTCGATCGATCGATCAAGTAGTTATGACAAAAACTGCATTAACTTAGTTACGAAAATCCATCTTCAACCTCAACTAAATCTCCATATATGATTCCCAAACTCCCAGCAAATGATACTACAGGCACTATATACCCAAATATATGATTTTCTACGTAAAATATGTGAGTTTTCATCAAGTATAACAATTTAAAGGGGTAAAATCTACATAGACTTCAAAAACCCTAATCTTTTCTTTAAATTTCAATTCTTCCAATTCTTTTCCAAGTTTTTACTTCTAAATCCATAAAATTTCGTGGTGTATCCTCTACATACGAATTAGATGTCCAGAATATAATTACTTCTTCTACGACATGTGAAATCTAGTCTCCAAACTACACTTTCTTTTATGAAACAAGTTCTAAACAATCCGAGACTAACATAATTGAGACATTAACTAAAAATAAAGCAAGATAGATACTTGCCTGGAAATTGAGTTTCTGATTTATGGAAGAAAGTGGTACATTTGTGTTCCCCGTCGCGCGATCTACGACTCGGTGGTGGTGGCGGCGCAAACGGTTGAGTTTTCGGCCTTGAATTGCTTGGGAAGCTTTCCCACTTCTTCTCTAATGGCTGTTCTTTGATTTTGCTCTTGTTTACCCTAGAGGAAAACTCCTAAAGACTCATATAACCTTGGAAAATTCGTGGGTTTAATTGCTCAAAAATACGAAATGTCCATAATACCCTCCTGGGATGCTAATTAAGCCTAAAAACACCCCGAGACCCAAACTAAACCCCCGGGTACATTATTTTGACTATCTCGACCATTCCGGACACATTGGGGCACTCGAAATGACCGTACGGATGATTTATAATTTATTCACTTTTAATAATAATAATTTAGTCCCGACACGACACAAGCGCGCCCTGACTTAATTTTCATGATTGTCATATTATTCCCTCGTGACAATTTTAATAAATTCAATCCTACATATTACTCTACTCAATAAGTAATATTTAACAAATCAACAATTTTCCAATAATTACTAACTCTCGTCGCGCTAATAACATTTAAAATAAATTTTCGGATTAATATTAAATTAATTTATCTCAATTAAATTTAATAAATACCTAAATTTAAAAGTCATAAAAATACGGGGTATTACATACTTCCCCCCTAATAACGTAATTTCATCCCGAAATTCAGAAAATAAGGCCTATCTTGTATCATCTGTAACAATGTATAAAGCATCTAATTCTCACAACATCGAAAGAGAACTACAAATCTCAATCTCATCAATTTAATACAATGAAATTCTCTTTATTAATTATATCTAAAGTAAATTTCCAATGTTCTATATAACAAAATAAATAAATACAAGTCGTCTCATCTTGTATTAAATTTTTTGGATAACTTATCAGTACGCGAACTATCTACCTAGTAAGGTGCTCAATCACTTTAGCTCCCGCCTCACAACAAGCTTGTTTAACAATCTCATTAAAGACACTTCTCATTGTGCTTTTAACCAACAATAATTGCATAAGACATGCCTATAAGTTATTAATTCCTTATTATTTCAATATCATTGGGAGGCCGCACCTCACTACCACAGAACCACTCGGATTTATCTAAACACAAAACTCTCATTCTGAGAGAAACCATACGAACATCTGACCACTTTTGTTCGCCTAAAACAGTCGTGGAATTCCACCATAGTCGTCAGACTCTAACTCACCCAATCCAAAATTCTGATTGTCTGCCCATCTCTTAACATTCAGAATACGAAAAGTTAAGGGGTTTTTTTCCCACACCAAATCCTCAATAGGCATCTTATTCACAATAAATAGGTACCAGTGCTCCCACGTAACCCTATCATTAGGTAATATCCTCCCCCAATTACTGTACTATACTCCACTTGCTAGCTATAACCTTTGTAGAAAAGAAATGATCACAATGAACCCAAAATTACTTTCACACTGCTCTACTAATGGTTAATCACCGCTCGCGTACTCCCCGAATTATGGGTTATACAACCTGATCAAAACAAAACGATATCCCCGCTGCTTCCTGAAATCCCGTATTGAAGGTGGGATTAAAAAATCTTATCCTAATTTAGAAAAATACTGTGTAGGACCACATACCGGAGCGATTCTCCCTTTCAAAGGACAACTGGGGCACACTAGCTACTATTGTAACTCACCCCAAAGGAATGTCAATCACTTCCTTCCTGGGCATATTGTTCCACACGTTCGAAGGATCTCTTGATCTTACCTTAAGGTTGTCAACTCATCCAAGAAACTTTACCGACTTTACTGGCCTCTACTATTATAGGAATTGTTGATAGCCCCAAAATTCTTTGGTTTTTCCTCTTGTTCCAACAGATTTCTATTTATGAGTAGTGCCTATGGAGACTACTCAATATGTCCCGCTCGACATCGACTTATACTTGTTATGTCTCAAATTAGGTGACATTTAATAATCCCCTTCTTTCCTTTGCGTATACTGAAAGTTTCGACCCAAGCATTTTTCTCCACGATGTGCACTTCCGGACCTTTTTATACCATACTAACATCTTCACTCTTTGTACGCGTTAGTCTCTCTCAACACTGGACTAATTCCCACTCCACTCCGAGCGTTCTCCATAATAATTTGAATTCTACCCTTCTCAAGGAATACCCCTTTTTAAATGGCTTCCCACAGCCTTCCAACCAGATTCGGTGTGCTACTTTGAATACAAATATATGGATTTATCGTCTTTCACACGATGAACAATCCACTCTAACACTTCCACTTCGTTATGTTAGTCCTACAAACATTTATTCCACACGTCTATTCCTACATTCCTACAACTCGAACGATTCTAACATCAGCTAACTAGGATGCCCACACACCCTTTAAACCGCGCATAGTAGCGTAAGCAACATATACACTTCACGCATAACACCCAATTCTTTCTTTTCCTTGTGCTCACAATGTACTTACAACACTCAGGTACTATCAATTACCCTAGAAATTGAAATTTTAAATCCTCTTTATCATCGTTCCACACTTAGATCGTGGTGATAAGACAAAACTTTCAATGTTTTCTTACTACCCAATTGGTTCCACTGGCCATAATTCTCAATTCAACTTCCAATTTACAGATATAATTACCTGCTCCTATTACGACCGAGGTACTAAACTCATAGACTAAGGACCGAACATCTTCCTACTTTCAACCTTACGCTAAGTTTCATGCCTGGGATGTCTCACAATGCGAAATCCAAAAAAGGAACCCCCCGATACACTGCTACCTAGCATTGTCGGTTATCGAATCCATAGCATGTACCCCTTTATTCTGCTCTTGACAGAAAAGCTATATTTCTTCCCGTAATTACACTTAAGAAAGAACATTTCGTCAATTTGCACTATCGTTCAGCATTGGTGGTAATAAAATTCCATAAACCTCGAATACATACCATCGGGATTCTTGAAATCCTGTCCCCAAACATATGGGTATAACTCTTAACTCTCACATCGCTAAAGGATAGATATATCAATGCGCTCTTCTTATCACCATGTCCTGAGCGCTAAACATAATAATGAGTTTAAATCTTTTCGCTCAACAGTAATCCCAATACATATCGAATCATAACAATAAAGTTACTACACACACCGGGATCGAATATCTCGAGTCCACTATCCCCTCCGAAGTTTCTAGAATAGAAAATATAAGTGAGAGTCTAACCCTCTCGCAGGTGAGGCCTCGCCAGAACAAAACATGTTGCTCTAATGCAACCATTCTGATAGCCTTGCAATAACTGCCTACTATTGTACTACCCATTACTATAAAGTTGTAACTGAGACAATATCATACTCGTTTATCACATCACTAAAACGAGTCATCTTAATAAAGTATATAACACTACTAAGACACCCATTCATCCTCCGCGGACAGCACTAAGGATAATCCCTCTACACTAGGAGAAATATTCACATAATAATAATGTTTATAGTTATATACACTAACTCGTCTCACATGTTAATCTAGCAATGAACAAAATATGGTGATTCGCTCGTGTCACATAAAACACGCCTCATCCTCTGAGGATAAAAATCATACTTCTACCATGCCACTCATCTTGACTGCACAAATGATCCCCGGATGTAACACGTATGTCCAAACCAAAACAAAAACTACTTTAATCATTGTCTTTTACTAGGCATACTACTCTTGTCCCTTTACTCTCTTCGGGAAAATGTTAACGCATGTGAATCACTTTCCATAAAATACCTCTACACATGATCCACTTATCACCTGTCATACTAACCATATTGTCCTTCTCGAACTTTGGTACTTGGTGGCTACCCCCATTGTTCCCTTAGCTTTGTTGGCCCTAAGGAACGTACAACTGGCTTCAATAACCCTTACTGAATTCACCATCGCTTGGTAAGAATTTAGATGTCCGAATCATTTAAATGATCCCCCCCCCCCCGATGGGTCTCCCCCTTGCGGTGTTTTACTAACTACTTTTCATCTAGACTCACTTTCTAATAAGTCTTCCGATTATGTTAGTTCCCTTCATAAGAGTGTTAAGATCTCTTCGGATGACGCGTAACATTGTCACCATATGGATCGACTGTCCAATTGAATTCCCTTTAAAGGTTGTCAATCTTTCCTCACGAGTCGATTTCCCACTTGAAATCTTCTCTACCATTGGTATCCACTCCCGTTGATACAAAATTTGCTAAAAGTCTAAATCCATTTACAAATGGACCCCTATCCGGCCCTTCCGTAATGGGTTCAGCACGACGTTCATATCTTATCCTGAACAACTGATGAAAGAACGTTCGGTTAAACTGTACCTAAGGTCCTTTCATTGACGCCATATTTTCACTACTAACGGTGGTGGTTGACACCCTCTATTGTAACTTTTCTCCCCTGAGTCAAGAAATATCTCACCCCAAATTTTCACTTCTAGTTAACCACACCCCACTATATTTCCAAGCCTTTAAATATATTACCTTCGTTGGGTAACACACACAATTCTCGCATGTCTACAATTTTCGTAATGACTCTCCTCAATTTTACCTTTCGACCCTCTCACAAGTGCACCACGTTGGGTGGGTCCTAGCAACACTTGAAATTTGTAGGCTGCGTCCTAGCCATATTTATAGTCCTGGCCTCTCGTTCCCTAATAGGGGTGACCTCGACCACGGTTATCATCCTCAAATATACTTTACAACCTTGAATGAGCCCTGCTTTCTGATGTCTTCCTAACGGCCCTCGTCTGACATCCTTCATCGCTCGTCATACGCACACATCCAAAAGCAATTAGAATTCACTAATATACATACGTTATAGCTGGAGAACGAAATCTCACCATAGAAACCAATAATCATAAACATAGGGCTCTATATCAAACAAAGCAGCACTGGAAGCATAATAAGCCGCACAGATTCTAAAGGACCCTAGAACCTGATGCTCTGATACCACCTGTGACACCCCGCCTAATTAAATACCGGGTGATCAATCCTTTATTAAATTAAAAATTAAGGTGAACAGTTGGTTCATTCTTAGCATCACTGTCGCAAAATAAAATTTCCAATTTGAACACCCTAAATAATTAAGCTAAGTGTCACAACAATTTTAAAACCTTATTTTCATATTATTAAATCCGAATATGAAAACCTTTTTAAATAACCAACAATATAATAACTCTGACATATTAAAGATGGATAGTAACACACAAGAATTAGATTCATCCATATAAACCAAACCAGTTAAACTATAAATAAAACCATCCTGACAGTAATTAAATTCCAAAGAGTACCAACTAATGGAAATATAAAGGCACGTAAATCTCTGACAACAATCCAAAATGAATAGAGAAACGGGCGACACATTCCCTAACTAATAAGAACTAGAAATAGGAGTAGAATCAATAACGAGGTCGTCTAAGAAATGGCCTGCAACTCCCACACAAGCTGCAGCACGTCCGATCCAAAGAATCTAAGCATGACGCTCCTGTGACGGTCACCTGTATAATATATATATATATATATATATATAAGAGAGAAGAAATAGCAGGAAACGGGTCAAAGCCCGAGTGTAAAACAGTTTAAAATTTGTTTAGCAAGTATTTAAAATGCGTACCGGCTAATGCAACAACCATGTTAGTATGCGACACTCTCTTGAGAATTATCACCTCTCATTATAGTGTGCACGCCTACCGTACTAATAAATCTCATAAGTTTCTCTAACTTAGCGAGGTTATGATATTTACTTTAGGAAATCATTCTCTTTGAGATTCCTACGTTATTTAGAACAACTCATTTCCCTTATAAAGTTCTCGAATGCTTATAATAAAATTGAGGCATTTATTCATTACTTATCTACTTATACGCACAGTAGAAAGTTCCCATATAGATATACGTATACATATTAGTCACGCATATAATATATATACTAACGACACCCCACATAAAACCTATGGTGCTGGCATACTCTGATATTAAGTACCTGTATCACACAAACTAAGGGAAATACTAGTCCAGAATCACTCTCGAACTGTATTAACACAATACACAAATAAATGGAGGCGAAGAATAGTTCCAAGTCACTAAGAGGTCAGCACATACCCTTACGTCTCTTAGAACCGTCTGACTATAAATTAGATAGCCTGTACCAAGGAATCCTATGTTCTAGGGTACGAGTCAATATCCCCCATAAAGGCCCAATCGAGATAAGACCGTACCGGTGCAGAAACCCCCTGATAGCAAGTAGCCTGAGTATGATTTTTACAGATATATAATATATGCACAATCACACAGTCCTATATATATATATATATATATATATATATATATATATATATATATAAATATCTACATTTCTGAATTGGGTGAGCTTACCACCCATAATTATATTTATCCGCTCTTAGCACATTTTTACTTGATTATCTCGCATAACGGATTTGCCACTTTTATTCTCATATATATATATAAGTTACTCCACACCTACATCTCGTCTCTCGAAGTATTCTAACTCCCTAAGTATAATTTCATTAGGCACCCTCACTTACCTTCTAGTCTCACTTCCTTTCAAGTCTTGACCTTTTATTAAACGTACGCATGATTTCATATGTGTGAATAACTACCCGTTAACCCTTAATTTCATCTTACATTAAATTCTCACTCAACGGAGTTTACCTAGACCCTACTGGTCCTATTTATATCCCATTACGCTCCCATAATAATAATCAAGGGTTACAACGCATTTTAATCGGATGAAACAAACAGAGGAAAAATATACAATTTTCCAGGAGGGGTCGATCGATAGATGTAAGGGGGTCGATCGATCGATCGATGTTCTTGGATTAATCGATCGATCAAGTAGTTATGATGAAAACTGCATTAACGCAGTTACGAAAATCCATCTCCAACCCCAACCAAATCTCAATATATGATTCTCAAACTCCCAACAAATTATACTACAAGAACAATACCCAAATATATGATTTTCTACGTAAAATATGTGAGTTTTCATCAAGTATAACAATTTAATGGGGTAAAATCTACATAGACTTCAAGAACCCTAATGCTTTCTTTAAATTTCAATTCTTCCAATTCTTTTTCAGGTTTTCTACTTCTAAATCCATGAAATTTTGTGGTGTATCCTCTACATACGAATTAGATGTCCAGAATATGATTACTTCTTCTACGACATGTGAATTCTAGTCTCCAAACTACACTTTCTTTCTTTCATGAAACTAGTTCTAAACAATCCTAGACTAACATAATTGAGACATTAACTAAAAACAAAAAAAGATAAATACTTGCCTGGAAATCGAGTTTCTGATTTATGGAAGAAAGTGGTACAGTTCCCCGTTGAGCGATCTACGACTCGGTGATGGTGGCAGCGCAAACGGTTTAGTTTTCGACCTTAAATTGCTTGGGAAGCTGTCCCACTTCTTCTCTAATGGTCGCTCCTTGATTTTGCTCTTGTTAACCCTAGAGGACAACTCCTAAAGGCTGATATAACGTTGGAAAATTCTTGGGTTTAATTGCTCAAAAATACGAAATGTCCATAATACCCTCCTGGGATGCTAATTAAGCCTAAAAATACCCCGAGACCCAAACTAAACCCCCGGGTACATTATTTTGACTATCTCGACCCTTCCGGACACATTGACGCACTCGAAATGACCGTACGGATGATTTATAATTTATTCACTTTTAATAATAATAATTTAGTCCTGACACGACACAAGCGCGCCCTGACTTAATTTTCATGATTGTCATATTATTCCCTCGTGATAATTTTAATAAATTCAATCCTACATATTACTCTACTCAATAAGTAATATTTAATAAATCAACAATTTTCCAATAATTACTAACTCTCGTCGCGCTAATAACATTTTAAATAAATTTTCGGATTAATATTAAATTAATTTATCTCAATTAAATTTAATAAATCCCTTACGGGATGTTGGGTTGTCTAAAATAGCTCCAGGACCCAAACAATACACCCGGGTATATTATTCTGACTATTTCAACCACTTTGAAATCAACCATGACCTCTAAATCTCCATCAAAGTCACTCTATGATAATACGCAAATATTATATATTTCATCTCTCGAAGCTACGCATTTTAGCCCCCTTGGGTGCCTTAATCTCTATATTTAAGCTCGTTAACCAGACAACCTCAGTTTATATTGTTAAAATGTTATATGAGGTATAATTGGGCTTTTGTAGGTATTTAGGTACTAAGTATGGAGTTCGGACGCATTCCACTCAAGTTTCATACGCAATCGCACGTTGAAGGGCATTTTAGTCTTTTCACAGTTTGGTCACCAGGCCCAACATCTACACATAAGTTGTAGACCTCCTCGTAAGCTTCGTGTGGCCATGAACGGTGTGCGATTTAGGTCCCTAACGAAGAATTTGCGGCCTTTTTGGCAGAAGAGAAGGATATTGAAACCAAAAGAGGAGGAAAGAGGAGGAAAAGGAATGCAGTAGGCTCACACCTGTTTGATCAATCGATCGATCAAGACCCATCGATAAATCGATCCTTCACATTTTTCCATCGAGCTGAGACAGTGGGCTTGGTTTTTTATCATCGATCGATCGACCAAATGGGTCGATCGATCGATCCCCTATTTTTTTGAGTTATTTTGTTTTTCTTTTCTTTTCTCCCAACTTATTATATATCCCAATTTTGTTGTAATATCAGATATACTTAGTTTTAGATGACATTTTCGGTTAGGGTTTGGTTTTGAGATCTCATATTCTTCCCTTCTTAGGGTGACATCCATTTAGTTTTGTAAGATTGAATTATTCACTATCATCTCCTTTAATATAGTTTTGTTCTTCATTTTCCTTGCTTTGTAAATTAGTTTCATGATTTGTTAATTAGTTTACTTGCTTCAATTCTTGCTTTCTTAGTTTAATTAGTTATAATTTAGTTTAATTCAAGTATTGCCCCTAGATAAATAGGGTCGGGATTTCGTTCCTCCATTTTCGGGCCCCGAGCTCCGAAAATTAGGTTTTGAGAAAAAATGCATTTAATTGAACCCACGCGTATTAAAGTCAAATTATTACGCATTTAACTTTCTCTGTCATGCAACGTTAGTGTTTATAGTGATAATCCGAGTTTAATCCGCGTGTGACCAATTTTTGGTTAAATATTTATTCACGTAACTTTGGCTTAAATTCCTTATTGTGCAAAGTTTATGATTAATTGTTAGGGCTCGATTAAATTTCTCTCGAGCCAGAATCTTGATTAGTAGTTGTTTCGATCCGTATGGTTGGATGTTATCCCGATCCTCGCTTTTACTTTATTTAGACTTAACTTCTCTTTTTTCTTTTATTTACAACCAACCATCACCTTTTACACTTTTATTCCTGAATTAATAATCCAATTAATATCTGTCGAACACTCCCTGTGGATTCGATACCCGACTTACCGCTATACTTGTATCGCAAGTGTAGTCATAACTTAGGTTTGTTTGTATTGAGGCGGTGAACAGAAAACAACGATTAGCTTCTTAACACGCGCTACTTTTCACCCTTGATCAAAATGGCACCGTTGCCGGGGAGTGTTTTGCTATAGATTGTAATTGTCTTATTGTTTCGTAGTATTTTTTCTTTTGTATTTGTATTCTTACTTTTAACCTTTTTTGCAGGACTTCTACACTTGAGCGCCTAGAAACGCTTGAATTTTCCCGTCGCACATTGCTTTGTGGAATTTTCCATCTCGAGCCTTTGTTGGGGTAAGCATGTCTTATTCCAATCCTTTCGGTAATCATTATGATAATTATCCAAATCCCCGTTCTCCTATGACTTTTGGTCAATACTTAGAGTCCCAAAAATTACAAATTCAAAATGACTTTGTGCGAGTATTAGAAAAGTCAAGCTTTGGAGTGCGTATATTTTGAGGATGATGATAATGATTTTGGGCCTTTACCTCGTTATCATAGGAATTTTGAAACGAATTGCAATAGTTTTCAAAGCTCCTATAATAATGAGTTTAACTTTTTTTCCGATAATGATTTTAAAACTCCTCATTTTCAAGCATCCGCACCTCGGACTATGACTTTTGGCGAGGGTTTCCTTATGCTTGAGAATGAGAGGTATGAAGAACGTTATCGGGAAGAACATCGTTGTTGGGAGCAAGACTTGGATTTATTATTCAAATTCGACGACGATTTCTCTTTCGAGACTTTTGAAGTCGAGGATTGTTTTGAACCAATTGAGAACTTTGTGCCTACTTTGGAACAAACCATTCTTGACTTGGTCCATCTTATAATTGAGAATGAAAGCGAGGATGAAATGGATGTAGTATCCATTTGCAATGAGATGATTTCTTCTTTGGATCCCAAAGAAGAAAGTTTCATTGAAAATGATCCTATCTCCTTTGAAATTCCAACTTTGAGTGATGATAACTCATCTCTTCAGTTTGAATTTCTTTCCTCCCCTTTTCATTCTCCATTATCACACCATGATAAGTACCCGATGAATCAGTACCTAACTTTAAAACATTCAACCCTTTCACCGACAAGGAGTACTTACTCGAGTTGCTTTCCATGAAGGCACCTTTGCCTTCTTGTACGCCACCTCCCATTTTTCTTGCTAAATCTCTGGGAGGAAATTTAGTTTTTTTGTCCCCTTGTGTATTTGTCACCCATCCTATCCAAATCCCCCATCCTCCCTCCCCAATTTTTAATTGGGGATGGTTCACCTTTTCCACCCCCCACATGCCTTCCGTCGTTTGAACGAAAATTCTATTTTTCGGGAGGCATGCATGAAAGGGAGGGTCCACCGTTGATCCTCCAAAGTCAAACTGTATTTTGGGTGGACCCTCAAAAATTTAGACTTCTAGTGTATAGTTAGTTAGAAGCCTAAATAGTAGGTTGTATATAGTTAGCTTTTTATTTTTTCTTTCTTTTTATTTTAGTTTAGTGTAATTAGTTAACTTTTTATTATTATTTTTCGCTATGCTTGTTACTAACTTGTTTTGTAGAATCATCGGACTCGCACTTTTCGGAGATCGCTCCATTTTGGGTAATATCGCTATTTTCCTTCTATAACTTGGTTCTTAATTAACATTGAGGACAATGTTAGGTTTTAAGTTAGGGGTGGGGGATATTCTATCCATTCATTGGTAGTGTCCATGTTTTTGCTCACATATTAGTTAATAAGTGTGCTTTTCTTAGAAAATTCAAAATTTTCAAAAAGATTTTCTTTCTTTTTTCCCCTTTTTTGGGCTTTTTGCCCTTGTTTCCGATGATAAATTTTAATAATTTCCAGATCCATTAGACAACTCAACGATGCATGTTCTCGATTTTAGAAGTTATTAGACTTTAGTCCTCAATCATTAATATTATGAATAACTTCATGAATTAAACTTTAATCCCATGTGCACATGCATTTTTCTTGTTATATTGATTTGGTTTAAGATTTTATAACTCGGTAATCTTTTGTTGCATTGTATATACTTACACCGAGTGATATTAAAGACTTATCTTCATTTGTGAGTGTATACACTATTCTTTACTCTTTGAAAACGTTACAGTCGTTGGTAATCTCTTTATTCTTTCATTTACCGTTCATTAACTGAGTTCATTCTTGAAATGTATTACTTGAGCATGATTTTAATATATTGTTTTGACTCGAGAATTGCATAAAATTTTTGAAATGATCATAGCCCATCTTTTTATATCACCCATATGACCTTGACCTCACCTTTTATATGTTCCCTATTCAACCCACTTGAGCCTAAATACTAGCCTTTCGTTTCATTACCCAAAATCCCATAACCAACTCCAAATTGGAGTTATATACCATACATATTACCTTACATACCCTTGTTTGGATTGTTACTTGGGATTGAATGATATTGTTGTTTTTTGGTTGCAATTTGAGCATGAAAAGAGTGAGAAAATAAGAAAGTGTAGTAAAAAAAAGAAGAAAAAGAGAAAGTTGAAAACAAAATAAAATAAAACAAAAGAAAAAAGTGAGAAAAAGAAGAAAAGAAAAAGAAAGAGAAATTTGTATAAATTGTTTATAGTGATTCAATAATTCTTGTTACTCTCTCGATTGTTATATCTAATGCTCATTTGGAAATCATTTTTCCAATTTTGAAATTGCCAAATTTTCCCCATTATTCCGAGTTTCATCCCCAAACACCTTTGGATCCGTATATACATCTCTTTCATTTCGTACCCTAGCCTAGCCAACATTAAAACCCTATTAAAGTCCTATGTGATCTTAAGTAGATGTAATTCAAAGGTTTAAATAGTGTTGATAATCTGTGAAAATGCATTTCACCTCTTTTATATGTGCGATATCTTTCACTGAGATTACAATTTTTATTTCCTATATAGCGTTCTTCAATTGTGAGATGTGCGCGTCCTAGTTTCCCTTTATATTTACTCCTTATGCCTGCATGTCCCATGTGTTACCTCCATGTTTCAAGTGAATTCATTTGATGAGTGTAATTCCCGTGAGGATTGACTTATATGTATGCTTTGATATTTAGTATCCGATTTATTTAATTTTTTGCCAAATCATATTTTGCGTGTGCTCACTCCCCTCTCACATTTTAAAGTTTCAATTCATTGAAGTGCATTCAATAATGTTAATAACTACAAACTTTTCATGTGAATTCGTTTGCTATGCTAAGAACATGTTAAAATCTTGTTCGTATTGTTGAGTTATCGCATGTGATTGGGCATACTTTGAGGAAACTGTATGATGTTTGTGGGTTCATCTCTGAAAACCCTCACGAGACGACACTCGTTCGCTAGGGTAACCTAGGGGTTTAACGGCTTATAGCATACGCTAAATGCAATCGAATAGCCGGCGAAAGTGGCCTTATGCATTTATACCATATTTTTATACTATCTCCTATTTTGGTTTACTTGTTGTTCTTGTTGCATCCTATTTCATTGCTAAGGACTAGCAATGTGTAAGTTAGGGGGTGTGATAACACGCAAATATTACGTATTTCATCTCTCGAACCTACACATTTTAACCCCCTCGGGTGCCATAATCTTTATATTTAAGCCTGTTAACCAGCCAACCTCGATTTATATTGTTAACATGTTATATGAGGTATAATTGGGCTTTTGTAGGTATTTCGGTACTAAGTATGGAGTTCGGACGCATTCCGCTCAAGTTCCGTACGCAATCGCACGTTCAAGGGCATTTTAGTCTTTTCACAGTTTGGGAACCTGGCCCAACATCAACACGGAAGTTGTAGCCCTCCTCGCAAGCTTCGCGTGGCTGTGAACGGTGCGCGATTCGGATCCCTAACGAAGAAGTTACGGAACTTTTGGTGGAAGAGAAGGACATTGAAACCAAAAGAGGACGAAAAGGAATGCAGTAGGCTCACACCTGTTTGATCGATCGATCGATCAAGCCCCATCGATCGATCGATCCTTCACATTTTTCCATCGAGCTGAGACAGTGGGCTTGGTTTTTTTATCATCGATCGATCGACCAAATGGGTCGATCGATCGATCCCCTATTTTTTTTTGAGATATTTTGCTTTTCTTTTCTTTCTTCTTTTATTTTCTCCCAACTTACTATATAACCCAATTTTGTTGTAATATCAGATATACTTAGTTTTAGAAGACATTTTAGGTTAGGGTTTGGTTTTGAGAGCTCATATTCTTCTTTTCTTGGGGTGACATCCATTTAGTTTTGTAAGATTGAATTATTCACTATCATCTCCTTTAATATGGTTTTGTTCTTCATTTTCCTTGCTTTGTAAATTAGTTTCATGCTTTGTTAATTAGTTTAATTTCCTGTAATTCTTGCTTTCCTAGTTTAATTAGTTATAATTTAGTTTAATTCATGTACTGCCCCTAGATAGGCCCTGAGTTCCGAAAATTAGGTTTTGTGCAAAATTGCGTTTAATTGAGCCCGTGCATATTAAAGTCGGAATATTACGCGTTTAACTTTCTCTGTCATGCAATGTTAGTGTTTATAGCGATAATCCGAGTTTAATCCGCGTGTGACCAATTTTCGGTTAAATATTTATTCGTGCAACTTTGGATTAAATTCCTTATTGTGCGAAGTTTATGATTAATTGTTAATGCTCGATTAAATTGCTTTCGAGCCGGAATCTTGATTAGTAGTTGTTTCGATCCGTATGGTTGGATACTATCCCGATCCTTGCTTTTACTTTATTTAGACTTAACTTCTCTTTTTCCTTTTATTTACAACCACCCATCACCTTTTACACTTTTATTCCTGAATTAATAATCCAATTAACATCTGTCGAACACTCCCTGTGGATTCGATACCCGACTTACCGCTATACTTGTATCACAAGTGTAGTCGTAACTTAGGTTTGTTTGTATTGAAGCGGTGAACAGAAAACAACGATTAGCATCTTGACACGCGCTACTTTTCACCCTTGATCACTCTACAATAATTTCTTATCTCGACCTCAAATAGTTTACAAACGACTCCCGGTTGAGATCTAACACAATCACGTCACTATAACTTGTTATGATGTAAAATAATAAATCACTTTTCACTTAGTAATTATACTTCATAAACATTTATCATTTCTCTCCCGATTAATATTTTAATCAACCCATAATATTTAGTCCAATTAAATTATGACACACATGTAATTTAAAATAACCGAATTAATTAAATTCCAATTTAATAGAAAATACGGAGTGTTACATACTTTCCCCCTTACAAAGGAATTTCGTCCTCGAAATTTGGAAAAGTCTAGTAGTTAAATGCTTATGATATATCCTCACAACATCCGCCTCGTCCTAAAGTCGAAATCATTATGTTTTTCCCGTTATATCTCCACTAACGGTATCCTTCAGTCCGACGGTCATAACAATACCGTTCAATCTATTGACTAATCCACTTTAGTCACCTTATACCAAAATACTCCATTTTATCTATCATTTCCCCTTGGTGACTACACAACACATTAAAATTTCACCCAATATTTTCTACTACGATGAGCCTATCTACTAACTGCTAAAGTATCTCTTCTACTGGGGAAATCTCCAACATCCCCATATGGCAACTCCCTTATTTACCCACTCTTATGTTCAAATCATACATTTTCACATTTTGTGACCGCGGACGATACTAAAAATCCAACTAACTAGGGAGCCCATACACCCTATATACCGCGCATAATTGCACAAATACTCCTAGGCTCCTTCTAGCCATAAATCATAAAATAACTCTTAACTCACGGTTTTAACCACGTATCCATGCAATAACTAGTGTACTAGATCCATGTCCCAAAGTCCACACATCTCCCAACTTTCGACGTTCACTAAGGTTCACGCGTGGGATGTCTCGCAAGCAAAATCCAAATAAGACCCCCCCCCCCGATACACTACTTGCTAGCATTGTTGGTTATCAGGATTCGTGGGTCCAAAGCACATAACTAAGACACCTCAAATCCTGTGTCCCAAAACATAAGTCAAATAATTCACTCCCCATCACTAAAGGAGTAATATAGCATTGTGCTATCACTATCACTATCACTAAGTTCTTAGCATTAAATCAATAACGAGCTAAATCTCTCCGATCAACGTTAAAACCGATATACCTTGAATCACATCAGTAAAAGTTCCTACGCACTGGAATAAAACGTAACGAGACAACTATACTCTTAAAAGTCTCCTATTTAATACTATATATGCAAGCTCGACCCTTTTTCAGGTGATACCTTGCAAAAAAATATATCTCACCCTGGAATAGCGAGTATGATAGTCTTAACATAACCGTCCACTCCGCTCAAACCCTTGCTAACTAGCCGCTATACAAGATAATAACATGATCTACTCTCATAACTCTCAAAAGGAATAAAAACTACCACACAATATAAAACATTCTCTTAGTGTACACACATGCTCCCCTGCAAGCGGTACCCAAGAGCCCCCCCCACCCCACCCCACCCCACCCACATGAACCTTAGTAAAAGTCGAAAGTTGGGAGATATGTGGGGAGCATGTGTCGGTCATCAAGATCCGTGGGTACAAAGCACATATCTAAGACACCTCAAATCCTGTCTCCCAAAACATTATCCAAATCGTTCACTCCCCATCACTCGAGGAGTAATATAACACTGTGCTATCACTATCATTAAGTTCTTAGCATTAAATCAATAACGAGCTAAATCTCTCCGGTCAACGTTATACCCGATACACCTTGAATCACGTCAGTAAAAGTTCCTACGCACTGGGATCAAACGTAACGATACACCTATACTCTTCAAAGTCTCCTATTTAAAATTATGTATGCAAGCTTGACCCCTTTTCAGGTGATACATTGCAAAACAATATATCTCACCCTGGAATAGCGAGTATGATAGTCTTAACATAACCGTCCACTCCGCTCAAACCCTTGCTAACCAGTCACAATACAAGATAATAACATGCTCTACTCTCATAACTCTCAAAAGAAATAAAAACTACCACACAATATAAAACATTCTCTTAGTGTACACACATGCTCCCCTGCAGGCGGTACCCAAGAGCCCCGCTACCTAACAGTAAATACATTTATAATTTTAAAGATGATACTACCAATGCACCCATTAAACTCGACTCACTCGCGAATTTTAATTTTACTATTTATATTGTGATGCACACATGTCTCCCAAAACCTACCTCATACTCATAAGGATAAAACAAAAACTTTACCTCCATTTGCCATCTGTCTTGCCTGGTCGACGGGTTCCTGAACATAATTCTTGTGTCGAAACTGACCCAAGATTTTTTACAATGGTTGTACATCCAGGACCTCATCATGTAGTTGCCCCTGTCTCTCTTTGGGAAATCCCTCTTCTTATGTCCCGTTTCTCCACAACTGAAACAACTTCCAAAAAAACCTCCCTGTCTCTGGCCCTGGCCCTGCTAGCCTCCCCCGCTATTCCCTTGGCCCTGGCGGCCCTGAGGAATAGAATCCTATTATTGTTGCTGAGGACCCTACTGGACCTCCTTGAAACCTCCATCGGATCGGTAACACCCAAATCTAAATATCTTGGCCTGATCTCCCTGCCAAAAATCATGTCCTTACTGCTGTGGTGCCCCACTGGCACCGTTCCCACCTCCATTCCCTGTCTCACTGGTTTGACTTACTCGCTTGCTCCCCTCCATATGGAAGCGTTGGTCCTAGCAATGGAGTAGAGCGGCATTGACGACCTCAGAGTCATTCTCCAACGTCGAATTACCCAAAAAATGTACTCGAATCCTCTAGGCAAGTCCAGCCATGAACTTTATCATCTTCTTCTCTTCAGTATTCACCTCATCCTTCATAAAGTTTGTTAAATGAGTGAACTCCTCTTCGTATTCCGCTATGGTACGATCTCTTTGAGATACATCGAGATACTTCCATCGCATCTTTGTCTGAATAACATATGAAAAATACTTACGGTCAAATTGAGCCCAAAACTCCCCAATGAGCATCACATATCTCTCCTCTGTTGTGGTCATAGACTCCCACCACTGCAAATCTGTCCACTAACTTGAATGGTTCTAAGAACTATTTTTGAGTGTCACTTCACTCAACCATACGAAGGTGGTGTTGCATGTCTTTCTTCCACTAGCTGTCCACAACTACATCTGAGCTACCCTGAAACTCCGATGGATGATCCTTCTGAAATGATTCCCTCACTCTGTGCCAATCGGATGGCCCCAGGTTGGCCTAAACAATCGGTACTACTGGTTGTGGCTAAATGTGCAGAAAGTATTATGCCTTTATGTTCATCGTCGCATTTACTGCTTGTGCCACGATTTCGATCACCTCTGCTGCCAAAATGTTTCCTTGTGGGGCACCCTCCCCAGCGTTCTCTCTCATCCGATGAGTCCCCTTTGGTGGGCATCTGAAATGAGATTGAAGTTTGTATAAGTTTATGATCAAATACAATGTAATCAGTAGAAAAACCTAAGTGCGCATACGTAGAGGAATACAACAATCCTATAATAAGGTTCTATATCAAAGAGCGCTATGCTGAAATCGTAGTAAGCCATACAGATCCTAAGGACACTATAACTTGATGCTCTAATACCATCTGTGACACCCCTCTTATTTTAACCACGGGAAATCTGCCCTTTATCAAAATAACGAGGAATCTCATTTGATTCATTCTTTGCATCACTGTCGAAAACTTTTTTTTTATTACTAACCACCTATGTTAAATTAAGTCGGTGCCAAATTTTATCTTCCATTATAAAACCAACATGCGGAATAAAAAAAATAACCAAACCATCCATGCAATGCAATAGTCTGAACCAATCACACGATAAATAACTGAGTAAAAATAATACTGAATAAACCATCGGCTCCCAAAAAAAAATTCAACTACAAGTCTAAAGTAAATAAAACCAAGTTTGATAAATACTAAATAACTGAACTCCTGAATAGTCTGAAGGGGCATGCAAAAATGAAATACTGAATCAGAAATCCTAATCTAGGAATTTATAACTGAAGCATCTACATCAATCCAGTAAGCCTCCACAAGTGTTGTAGCTATGCATCCCTGGAATGAATCGTCAAGCGTGGCGTCTGTTGATGTAAAAAATTAGATTATCTCTAATTACTTAATCACAGATAAAAAATAAATAAGACAAGAGATTTTTAAAGTGGTTCAACCTTGAATGAATGGCCTACGTCCACTGTTTGTGTTATTATTGACTGTTTGGGAATTCTCGATTACAGGTTTTACCAAGAAATTCCGAGTCCTCTGCTAATGAGGAGGTTACAATGTATTTATAGCCTTGAAGTTGTACATGCGAGAGAATACTACATAGCTGTCCAATAGGCGTGTACATTTGTATGATAATAATCAGCATTTAATGCGCATTCAATCCTCTTAATTATTCAGTTATAAATGCTCCGAACGAGGTGCAGCTCGGACCGCCTGAGCTGCTCGGATCGCCTAAGTAGCTCGGTATATATGAGTTGCTCGGTATAATAAAGTTCCTCAGAGAACATTTGCTGCTCGGAGCGCCTGAGTTGGTCGGGGAGGTTGAGTTCCTCGAAGTCAAGGTGTTATTCATAAGTGTTTGTAAGTGCCATGTAGATTGACACGTGTCTCCACCTAACTCCGAGCAGCAAGTGTTTTCCGAGGAACTTTATTATACCGAGCAACTCATATATACCGAGCTACTTAGGCGGTCTGAGCAGCTCAGGCGGTTCGAGCTGCACCTCGTTCGGAGCATTTATAACTGAATAATTAAGAGGATTGAATGCACATTAAATGCTGACTATTATCATACAGATGTACATGCCTATTGGACAACTATGTAGTATTCTCTCGCATGTACAGCTTCAAGGATATAAATACATTGTAACCTCCTCATTAGCAGGGGACTCGGAATTTCTTGGTAAAACCTGTAATCAAGAATTCCCAAACAGTCAATAATAACACAAACAGTGGACGTAGGCCATTCATTCAAGGCTGAACCACTTTAAAAATCTATTTTCTTATTTATTTTTTATCTGTGATTAAGTAATTAGAGATAATCTAATTTTTTATATCAATAGATTGGCGACGTCTGTGGGAATCGACTGAAATTCTCGTTTTTCACCAAAACAATTTATCACCAATGGCTGATAATCCTGAATCCAGTAATCGAAACGCTGGAAACCCCCCGAATCCATCCTCTCCTCCAAATGTCCATGATCTGGCTGGAATTATGGCCAATTTGGCTCTAGGCCAGACGGCTATGCAAGTGACTATGCAATAACTCATGCAAACAATACAAGGTGGAGCGCCGACCCATTCAGGACAACGAAGTGTTCAAAGAAATACCCGTTTAGTTTCTTCGCTTATTAGGCAAAGCGATTCATATCTCACTGAGAATTCTGATGATTTTTCTTATCAGTCGGGTCGAACTTCGTCAGTACGAGCCACAGATACTGAACAACACATCACTCTCTCTCTAGAAAGGACTAGTGCATTGGAGAGATTAAGTAGGATCTCTCCTTTTGATCGATTGGGCCCTAGGAAGAATAAAAGTCCTCCTAAGGCTGTGTCAAGAAACTTTCGACGACCATCTGATCTAAGAGAGGATCCTGGTCAATCACAACCAGTTGCTCGACAAGATAGATCCCAGGAAGCGACTTCAACACGATCAATTGATCGAACCAATAGGCCCGAGGAGGGAAAGGATGCATGGAAAGGCTCTATTCAAAGGTTGGAGGATAGACTAGGGGAAATGGTTAAAGCCAAGAATCCTCTGCTAAGAACTTTTATCCAAGGGACACCTTTTATACAGGCAATTTTGGATTTTCCCACACCATCGAAGTTCAAAGCACCTGTTGTGACCCCTAAATATGATGAAAAAACTGACCCTATCCTTCATATAGAACAATACCAAGCTGCTGTCGACATCTATGCCATGACAGACGAGATGAGATGCAGGGCATTTTCAGGAACTCTTACCGAATCTGCACAAATATGGTACAATAATCTTCCTCGAGGGAAGATTTTAACTTTCTTTCAACTGGTCGTGCTCTTCATTGGAATTTTCTATTTTGGAGCAAAACCAGTTAAACGAGTGGCACATTTGTTAAGTGTTAGACAAAAAACAGGTGAGAGAACCAGGGATTACATAACTCGAGAAGATCGAAGTTATTGATTACGAGGAAAAGACAGCAATTGCGGCTTTGATGAGTGGACTGTTGCCCAATAAATTGTACTATTCTTTGGCCAAAGATCCACCCAGAACCATGTCAGAACTAATGGCAAAAGCGGCCAAGATCATGAATGCCGAGGAGGCTATGGCTGTGAAGAACAACCTGGACACCAAAGAGACCAAGGTGGAGGTTGATAAGGCTAAAAAGAAAGAACATAAGAACAATGGTGGTGACAAGCAGTCAAAGGCAAAGCCATCATGGGAAATATTGAAGAAATTTGAAAATTATACCACTTTGAAAGTAAACATAAACCATGTCCTCGAAGAGATCAAGAACAGCGAGGAACTAAACTGGCCTGAGAAAATGAAGTCAGATCCTGACAAGAGGAATAAGGACAAATATTGAGAATTCTATAAAGACCATGGTCACACGACCAAAAATTTCATAGCTCTTCAGAATGAAATCGAAGCACTCATCAGACGAGGAAAGCTGGCCAAGTATGTTAATCGAAGAAATGAAAGAAAAAGTGACGATCGAGCAAGACAGAGGTCTAGATCTCCTCGTCGAGTAGAAGAAAACAAGAAAAGAGATCAGTAAGATGATCCAGAAGACGACCCCGATCTCCTCAAGAGACCAAGACAGCCAGAACGTGAGGTATTTTCAATTCGTTTTGGATCATTTGATTGTAACGTTATTACCGGTGGAGATGCAGGAGGTGGGGACCTTACTGCGGAAAGAAAAGCTTCCTCAATGAGGTTCAAGCCTGTTCATATATTCAACGAATAAACTTGGCTGAAGATGATCGCCCGAGGAAGGCCAATAAAGAAAAACTGGTCATCGGTTTCTCGAAGAACGACCTTACAGGTGTGCTGTATCCTCATAATGACCCATTGGTGATCAAAATGAGAATGAAGGAAGTGATGATCTCGAGAGTACTGGTTGATATTGGTAGCTCGGCTGATATAATGTTCTACTCGTGCTTCGATAGTTTAAATCTAAAGTTATCTCAGTTGGAACCTTATCACAGGCCCCTCCTCTATTTTACTGGCGATAAAGTCTTTCCACTTAGGACGATCAAGTTGGATATGTTCATCGGCACTTGGCCTGCTTGTCGAACAGAAAGAGTACGTTTCTTTGTGATGGATAAGAATGTCCAGTCAGCTTACAATATCATCATGGGAAGGGTAGGTTTGAAGAAGTTCAAAGTAGTACCATCTACTGTACATCAATGTCTGAAGTTTCCAACTAATTTTGGAGTAGGAGTTGTAAAGGGTGACCAAAAAGTTTCTCGAGAATGTTATTACTCATCTACCGAGCAAGAAGAACTGGAGGAATCTAGGAAAAAGACTACGACCTACCAAGTGGATGAAGGTGCAGAGATTGAAACATTGGATCCTAGAGACGAATCGCAGCTCGTGAAAGATCAGGTGGTGGAAGCTACTGAAAATATCATTTTGGACGACGAGCACCCGGAATGAACAACTCAAATAGGTTCGTCGTTAGATGCCTCACTAAAATAGGAATTGATAGTTTTCCTAAAAAGCAGAAAACAAACTTTTGCTTTGAGTCATGAGGATATGCCAGGAATAAATCCAAATTTCTTATGTCACGAGCTCCATGTGAATAAGGAGATAAAGCCAGTGAAGCAGAGACGAAGAGTGTTCATCCCCGAGAAGAACCAAGCCATACAAGAGGAGGTTGAGAAGCTCCAGAAATCTTGCTTTATTGACGACGTCAAATATCCAGACTGGTTGGCAAATGTAGTAATGGTGAAGAAGAAAAACAACAAGGGGAGGATGTGTGTAGACTTTACCGACCTTAACAAGGCATGCCCGAAGGATCATTTTCCTTTGCCACGAATTGATCAATTAGTGGATGCTACCTCGGGACACGAGTTGTTGAGATTCATGGATGCTTATTCTGGTTACAACCAGATTAAAATGAAACCTGAAGACGGGGAGAGTACCTCTTTCATTACCCCTAGGGGAACTTATTGTTATAATGCTATTCCTTTTGGTTTGAAAAATGCAGGTGCAACATATCAACGGCTAATGAACAAGGTATTTACAGAAAAAATCAGTGGCAATATGGAAGTTTATGTTGATGATATGCTGACGAAGAGCAAGAGAGATGCTGACCATCTAATTGACTTAGGCCAGACCTTTAATCAACTAGATAAATATCAAATGAAGATGAATCCCACCAAGTGCATATTCGGAGTACGAGAAGGCATGTTCCTCGGGTATATTGTCAACCAATGAGGAATCGAAGCAAACCCAGAGAAGATCAAGGCTCTATTGGGACTACGATCTCCAACGACGACTAAGGAAGTACAAAGTCTCACTGGGCGAGTTGCAGCACTTAATAGATTTCTATCACGAGCAACAGATAGATGCCTCCCATACTTCAAAACACTCCAAAGAACGTTTGAATGGAATGACGAATGCGAGAAGGCTTTTCAAGAATTGAAGAAATATCTAGGAGCACCTCCACTGTTATCCAGGCCAGTGATGGGGGAAAGATTGTACTTGTATTTGGCAGTGTCGGAGAATGCAGTTAGCTCGGCATTGATAAGAATGGAGGATGGAGTGCAAAAACCAATCTATTACACTAGCAAAGCCTTCCGAGGATCAGAGATCAGATATCCAAGACTGGAAAAATTGGCATTAGCATTGATCGAGGTAAGTAGGAGAATGAGGTCGTATTTCCAAGCTCATACCATAATTGTGTATACTGATATGCCATTGAGGCAAGCTCTTCATAAACCAGAAAAATTAGGGAGATTGATGTACTGGGCAGTAAAACTTGGTGAATATGACATAGTTTATGAGCCTAGATCGTCACTAAAAGGGCAAGTAGTAGCAGATTTTATAGCAGAGTTCACATATCCTGACACACACGAGGAGAAAAAGTTGAATACCGACCAACCTATGGATGTTACAGGATCATCGAATTTAAACCCCGATCAACTTACATTGGTCGATGAACAAGAGAAGTTGGTCGACGAGCAAGAGAAGTTGGTCGGCGAGCAAGAGAAGATGGTCGACGAGCAGTAAGAAGTGATAGAGGAAGATAAAAGGAAGCGATAAATATTCCACCGAGGAACTCTGTCCGATCAAAAATTTAAAGACGAGGTACCTATATGGAATCTATATGTGGATGGCTCATGTTGCACTACAGGCTGTGGGGCAGGGATTGTTTTGAACATCCCGGATGAGGTCGATGTGGAGTATGCTCTGCGCTTCCAATTCAAGGCTTCTAATAATAAGGCTAAATATGAAGTTATGATTGCAGGTCTTAATTTGGCAAAAACCAGGGGGCAGAGCAAATTATTGTATTCAGTGACTCACAGTTGATTATAAATCAAATGCTGGGAGTATATGCAGCCAAAGGAGAATTAATGATCAGGTATCATGCAAAAGCGATGGAGATTTTATCAAGTCTGGTGGCAGTGAAGATAATTAGAATACCAAGATTGGAGAATGCCAGAGCAGATGCCTTAGCTCGGTTAGCTTCCGCCACACGCACCGAGCTACGAAGAACAATCCCAATAGAAGTCTTGGCTAGTCGGAGCATAGATGAAGATCTGATGATGAACTTTATTACCCTTGATTTAGGACCATCTTGGATGGATCCTATCAGGGCATATATTGAAGAAGGGTATTTACCAACTGATAAACTCGCAGCCAAGAAACTAAAGTTTAATGCTGCTCGTTATGTATTAAGCAATGGTGTTCTATATAGACGAGGAATTATAGATGGATTGCAGAGATGTGTACATCCCACCGAGGTGAAAGACTTGATCGAAGAAGTCCATGAAGGGTCTTGTGGAGCCCATGTAGCAGGTCGAACACTTCTGTAAAGGATAATGACGCAAGGATACTATTGGCCGATAAGGAGGGCTGATTGCATAGCCTATGCCAAAAAATGTGACAAATGTCAACGCTTCTCCACAATTCGAAGAACTCCCCAAGCATTATTGACACCCATTACTTCCCCTTGGCCATTTTCCATGTGGGGAATTGACTTGATCGGGCCACTTCCAACGACCAGAGGAAGGTTTAAATATCTCGTCATCGCAGTGGATTACTTTACTAAGTGGGTGGAAGCTGAGCCCCTTATCGATATGACATATGACAAAGTGTATCAATTTATATGGAAGAACATCATTTGTAGATATGGTCTTCCTCATGCATTCATCACAGACCATGGAACCCAATTCGACAACGAGGAGTTTGCTGCGTATTGTCATCAGTCGAACATATTGAAAACCCACTCTGCACTAGGCCACCCTCAAAGCAATGGACAAACTGAAGTGACAAACAGAACGATGTTGAATGGATTAAAGAAAAGATTAAATGATGCAAAGGAAAATTGGATCAACGAGCTACATTCTGTACTATGGGCTTATCGTACTACTCCACAAGCAGCCACAGGAGAATCTCTATATATGCTGGCATTTGGAAGTGAAGCTGTTATACCTGCCGAGCTGGGTCTCCCCACACACAGAGTGCTGAATTTCAACTCTCCTATCAGTGACTTGATGAGAAGATTAGATTTGGATATGCTCGAGAAAGTTAGAGAAGAAGCAGCAATCAGAAACGCTTCATACCAACAACGGACAACTCTGTTCTACAACAAGAGAGTAAAGAAATGCGACCTGAAAGAAGGAGACTATGTGCTAAAGAAAGTAACTCCAAAGCACAACAAATTAGAAGCTAACTGGCATGGGACATACAGAGTAACAGAGGTTGTTCGACCAGGGACATATAGAATCGAAACCTTAGAAGGAGAGGAGTTTAAGAATGCATGGAACGCAGAGCATCTACGCAAATATTATCAGTAATTTAATCTCTATGTAATGCAGTTTTCTTCGATATGAATAAAGTTTTGGATATTTCGCCCAATTCTCTCCTTTTGTTGAAATTTTTTCGGAGTATTAGTGCTACACCAACTATAGTTGGTCGGGAATAAAAAAAATTCCCAGAAATACCAACTACAGTTGGTTGGGAAGAAAATCCACCAACTATAGTTGGTCGGGAATAAAAAAAAATTTCCAGAAATACCAACTACGGTTGGTTGGGAAGAAAATCCACCAACTATAGTTGGTCGGGAATAAAAAATTTCCCAGAAATACCAACTACAGTTGGTTGGGAAGAAAATCCATTAACTATAGTTGGTCGGAAATAAAAAATTTCCCAGAAATACCAACTACGGTTGGTTGGGAAGAAAATCCACCAACTATAGTTGGTCGGGAATAAAAAATTTCCCAGAAATACCAACTAAGGTTGGTTGGGAAGAAAATCAACCAACTATAGTTGGTCGGGAATAAAAAAAATTCCCAGAAATACCAACTACGGTTGGTTGGGAATAAAATCTACCAGCTAAGGTTGGTCGGGAACAAAAACCACCAACTCCGGTTGGTCGGAAACAATTGGTTAAACAAATGAAAATCATTTAAGGGCTTAAAATTAAAAGGTGATAAATTTCTTGATACTTATGGCATTTTAAACTACCACTATAGTTGGTAGAGAAATAAAATATCACTAACTCTGCTTGGTCGTCAGATAAATTCAGATAGTCGACAATAAATTTTCACCAACTCTTGTTGATCGACAATTTAAAATAGCACAAAATATCTTCATCTTTTCAACAGATATACATGCACATTCATTAGAAAATATCTTACAAAATATTTCCAAAGACAATGATAATTAAGATTGCAAAGAAAACTAGAAGTTTTTCATTAAATCCAAAACAAAATACATTGAGAATGAAATACTTAAAAATTTTTACATCAAGAATCCTATTCTATTGGTTTCTTCCCCTCTGCCTTTGAAACAGGTTCTTCACCAGCGGGAGGATCGTCTAAGGCATAGGGGGAATTGATGAAATTTATATCTTTAAGCATCCTGACATTCATTACTGAGGGACGATCAAGTAGGTGTTCAGGGCGAGATATCTCGAAATTGGAATGAAGTCTGTAGTCACCGAGATACTTTAAAATCAGACATTGAGGAATGGACCAAGCATGAATCCAGCTCATATCCAGTTTGAAAGGTGGCACAGGTAACTCGAGCAACCCAGGGTCATAGTAATCCCATAAATAGTGACCCTGTTCCAACTGCAGCACGCCCAAGGCATTCAGCCATCCTTGCTTATAACCCACATTATTTGCATTTTGGATCCGATCATCTAGATGATAGAGGGCTTCATTATAACCAGCCATCCAGAACTCTCTGGGATGCTTGTGGAATTAATCGGTTAACCTATCCAGTTGCTCATGGATATTCTTCGTTAAAAGTTCTTTACTCTCCAAGGTAGACTTTTGTGTAGAGAGCTTCTCGTCCAGATTCAGAATCTTCTTGGACATCTCAGCTAATGCTTGATTCTTCGCCACCAACTGGAATGCTTGATTCTCCAAGGCTGCCTGCATTCTAGCTTCTTTAATAGGAACCCGAGCAGCCCTTGCTCATCCCCGAGAAGCTCTTGCTCGTCCGCGAGCAGAGGTAGAAGGACCAGTTCTCTTCAAGGTTTCCAATTCGTCTCTCAGATTGGCATTTTTGACCTCCAAGAAAGAAAAACCTTCATCGTTGACAGGAACTAAGGCTCCCGAGGAGGAGGCTGCAGATTTCAGGTGAGATATCTCTCCTCGCAAATTATTATTTTCCTGCTCTAACAATTTGGCGATCTTCCTATGCTCTTCAACCTCGGTCTTCAAAGTCATTTCCTTTATATCGTAAGCAGCAAACAACTTATCATATCCCTTATCAACACTTAGTTGCTGATACCTTTTCTCATATCCCTGATGCAAAAGGGATGTAGACTCCTTGTATTGTTATTGAAGTTCCTCAAGAGTAGCCTGGAGGTCTTCAATCATCTCGTGATATGCTACAGTGTTGGCCACTGCACGGTCGAGCAAGCATTTCAAATACTGGTAGGCTTCAACTGCTTTCTCGGAAGCATCTGCACCGAGGATATCGACAATTTGAGATTCATTCAAGTCAGCATGTCCAGCCTTGAAGTAGTCGTTATATTTTTTCATCAGTTTTGTATCTTGGGCTGATAAGAGTTCCATTCTAGCCATAAACTAGTAAAGAAAAGAGATAGAAAGAATCAATAAAATGCAGACAGAGCAAGAAGAATAAAAGCAGAGCAAGAAAAAGGGAGTTAAGATGTACAACCAAAAACTTCAAATTTTATTACATCATAAAAGAAGTACATAGCCCAGAATTACATTTAACAAAAAAGCAAAGAGAAAAAGTCCGAACAACGTTACACCTTCTCCTTGTCTCCTAAAACTTTCTCGGGAGGTTGGGACGAGGAGGTAGGTTGCTCGAAAGGCATAGAAGGTTACTCGGAGGGTGTTAGAAGTTGCTCAGTTGAAATGCTGGTTGGTTGAAGTTGCTCTTAGGAGGTCTGAACAACTGGGGGATGAGAAATCTGATCTCCGATCACTATAGTGGATTCCTCGGAAGAAGCTTCATCTTCTTCTTCTTCCCCAGGAGAAGGAGGGGGGCCAGGAATGTGTCGCTGAAATAAGTATGAATTCTCATAGACATTTATCTCTTTCAGAGCAGCAACCCAACCATACCTGAAGTATTTGAGGCTGCCATACTCCATTTGTGAAATCATGGCAGCCAAACCCTTATTCCACCCCTTATCCCAGCCAGCGCTGAAATATTTCTTAACAGCCTTTCTCCTTTTTTCTCTCTCCAAGGAGGTACTTTCCCTAAGGAGATCCTCAACACCCTTCAGCTTATTCTCAACTTCTTCCTTCTGACGACCAACTTCACGAAGCCTGTTTAACTCCTCCTCAGTAGACTTGATCTTACTTTCAAGCTCTCCAGCATTTTAGAGCTTCCCTTCGAGCTCTTTATTCTTACTTTCCAAGTCTTTTATCTTCTTCTCCAAACCCTTGGAGACTTCAACAGCTTTATCTCTCTCTTGGTCGGTGGTTTTTAGTTGCTTCCCCCAAGCAACTTTGTCTTCGTCATACTTCTGACGAGAATCCTGTAAAGATTGGGATAATCCAGTAAAAGCCTCCTCTAAACCTCTCGAGGAGATTGACGATTTGATGGATTCGTCCTTCTTCAGAATAGTATTAAAGCATGTTACCAACTGAGAAAAAGAAAATAACTGTACGTCAGTATAGGGACATAACACTGAAAAATGAAAGTTTAGATTAGTAATACTTACTCAGGCAATGTGTTGAGCTACCAGGGTGGTAACCCTATCCCGAGAAAGACTGTCTTCAATACCTTGGATATTGAGGATGATCCAAGACTTCACCGAGCTCATGGCAGAGCTCGGAGCAACAAAAGTGGGAACACCACTTCCAGTAGTTAGAGGCTGAGAGATGGATTCAGCCAAATTGTCCGAGGAGCTTTTCTTCAACTTCCTCGTGGGAGCAGGAACATTCTCGACCAAGGATGTCGTCTTGGTCAGTGATATAACTATAACCTCGCTAGGAGGGGAAATAGCTGCAATCTTGCTTGAAGCCACAGGGGGCTTCTCGACAACCTTCTTAGTAGCAGTTGGAGGAGGTGCCTTAATTTGTCTTGTCCCTTCTTCTGGGACATCCTTCTTACTTTTCTTTGCCTCTCCAGCAGTAGAGGAAGACTTATCAAAAAGGGTGGGAGCTCTTCTTCTCTTCATTCTGTCACTGAGAGGAATATGCGATTCAGGAGAAGAACCTTCAGAAACTGATGTTGGTTCTATATTACTTATCACTGGACGAGCAGTGAAAGATGAGGTGTAACTCTTGTACTGCAACAAGTACGAGGATGATCTGATATGTTCGTCAGCAATAGTTTGATGCAAACCCCAGATAAGTTTCAGAGGCTTTAGATTAACTTTTGTCTCCTTTGGAGACCTTCTTTTATTGTCAACTGCAAATGAATAAAAATCAAAATATCAGTGACGCATTTTATCGAATATAAAGAAAACATGATTTCAAAAACTAAATAAAATAAAAACAACCTATCACATTGCCATAGGGAGGGCATCTAGGACCCTGGTATACGTCATTTTCAGTTAATGGAGCATGTTGCCAATTTTTCATAACAACCCCATGCTCGAAGTAATCCCTGTTGGCATCTGGGAGATTGACAACTAAATTCCTATTTAAAAACATATTTTTCAAATAAAAAGTACTATCACTGACAGCCCATCTATAGAAAAACATAATCTCTGGAATTCCTAAACGGGTTCCATGAATCTGATTTAACCTATGGACTCCATTAACTATTCTCCATATATTGGGGGCTATTTTTGCAGGTAATACGTCAAAATATTGACAGAATTCCAAACACAAGGGGTTTTGAGGAAAATAAAAGCCACACTCAGCTACAAAGAGACTGGGGAACCAATGTCCCTCAGCCAAATGAAAATAGTCAGAAGGCTCGAAATGCTCTTCCAAAATGACCCAGGAAGGAATAGAAAAATTAGAACAAAATTTATCAAGTGAATCAATAAGGTAAACCATGATGAATAAAGAAAATAAAAGAGAAGGAAAAAGATCTTACAGAAGAAGGGTAGATCAGTTGATAACGAACGATGGAAGGAATGAACGCACAAGATGGAGAAGAAATGGAGAGATCAAAGATACAGATTTGAAAAAGTAAGAGACGATAGGATTTTCTGCAACGCTTAAGTACCTTACCTTGGGAAGGGGTAAAAATAATGATTACAAAGAAAGACGTTTGCGCTACCGGCAGCTAAAAGGACAAAAAAGGCACAGAGACCAAAGCAGTGGGAAAAATTAAAAAAGTATGATTCTATGAATTTGAAAGGAAAAATAAATATAAGGAAAACACTCCTAAAATTCAGGATGACTATTTAATCCCGCCATATTTTGAGAAGAATGTTCCACACTCCTAAGCCTCGAACTGTGAAACATTGGGGGCTTCTGTTGATGTCAAATTTAGTCTGCTGACATGGATCAGTTAAGTGGAGACACCTGTCAATCTACATGGCACTTACAAACACTTCTGAATAACACCTTGACTTCGAGGAACTCAACCTCCCCAACCAACTCAGGCGCTCCGAGCAGCAAGTGTTCTCCGAGGAACTTTATTATACGGAGAAACTCATATATACCGAGCTACTTAGGCGGTCCGAGCTGCACCTCGTTCGGAGCATTTATAACTGAATAATTAAGAGGATTGAATGCGCATTAAATGCTGATTATTATCATACAGATGTACACACTAATTGGACAGCTATGTAGTATTCTCTCGCATGTACAGCTTCAAGGCTATAAATACATTGTAACCTCCTCATTAGTAGGGGACTCGGAATTTCTTGGTAAAACCTGTAATCAAGAATTCCCAAACAGTCAATAATAACACAAACAGTGGACGTAGGCCATTCATTCAAGGCTGAACCACTTTAAAAATCTCTTGTCTTATTTATTTTTTATCTGTGATTAAGTAATTAGAGATAATCTAATTTTTTACATCAACAGCGTCCTTATGGTTGGACACCTAAAATTGTTTTAGAAAAAAATAAATTTGACATGGTTCAGAGCCTAAAAACCTTTTGAAAATATTTACTAAGCATTTAAATCACAGTTTAAAAGCAGTTATTAGATACACACGTTAGTTCTTCTCACACTCCCTTGAGTTCCTCACCTCTCAACTATAGTGCTCACCTAACGCATCCTACCTAGCTATACTACCCAGCTTAACTAGACATCCGTATCTAACTAACCACAAAAGGTTTAACTCTACTGTATTGCCCATATAATACGCTATCATACTACCAATAACTAATATCACACTTATATTATTACTGAACCATTTCATTAAGTTTCCCATACTTACATCAATTTCAGATATACACTATCTATCTATCCTACCATCACATAAGTAGAATAATAACAGTTTATTATAGCACCGTCGATTAAGTTTCAACACACTTAAGTTGTTTTTCAATATACACAATTTATCATTTCTACCGTCACACATAAGTAGAATATTACACTTGTATGTATGTGTGTGTGTGTATATATATATATATATATATATATATATATATATATATATATATATATATATATATATATATATATATATATATATATATATATATATATCACACTATAATATTTACAACTATATCATCTCCCGAAATGACCACCGCGATGCATGCATACTCTACTATCACGTCCATGTATCTCATGTACCAAATCAAGGACTACCGGTTCGGAATGTCTTCTCGAACCATAAATCAAACAACATAAAATAGAGACCAATATAGTTTTAAGCCTTTTGGTCACGCACATATCTAACGTACCCAAATGACCTGCTGGTCCCGTTAATACACAACACATAACGAAACCCTCTAAGTTCTATGTTTTGGGGCACACATTCAGACCTCACGAAAATCGTCAAGGTGGAATTTTCCTCTGCGCGGAAACCTCCCGTGATAGCAAGCAGCGCAAATATGTTCACACATATAACAAGACACATAATAGGTATTCACACAACCTATATATACATATATTGAGTAGGTATACACACAACCTAACATATAAATCCTTACGTAGTATTTATGTCCATCGAATACTCAACGTACTAGTAATTCTCACATAACGTTTATTTCATACTATCCAGGCATCACTCATACTCGAAGGGTCCCATCTATCCCTTACATTAATTCAGTAGTTTGTACATCACTATAATACTAATTTAAGTTTTAGGTTATTATTCTTTCATTTCGTAACCCGAATCGTAAATTCCCAATGTGTCCCTTAATTGGTTAAACATTATCGATCCTAGTTCCAATATACCCCCATAAAGAATAACCGAGCCTAAATTATGTACCTACTGACTTTCTCCAAGTCTTTGTACAAATATTAAACTTATCCCAAAGTCGTCCCATAATTAATTTCTTAAAAATTTAGACAATAAAAATTATGGGGATAACAGGTCACCCAAATTGGTTCCATTATGCAGACAAATCGGTTCGGTAGCCGTACCGGTTCGACAGTCGTACCGATTCTGAGGGGTGTCCAAATCGGTTCGAAACCCTTGGAAGCTCTTCTTCTTTGTTGTTACACGTAACTTACATTAAAATTGAATCATACCTCCATGATACAATCCCAAACTCCCATCCAACATCATCAATCATCAAATATAAGTGTAGGGATGATTGCTAACATAAATAATACATTAAAGCCTTAAGAAATTTACCGAAGAACGGATTTGAACCTCAAAATTCTCAAAACCTTCATTTATGGTGCTCTTCATGTGTAATCATCAACATACCCAGATTTATTTTGTTATCTCATCACATAACATCTGATTTCGAATCGTCTACATAAAGGAATTTATTCTACATGCATTCCTACATCAAATCATGGATTACCCCATCCAATTCCCAAGAATTCATCAAAAATATGTAATTGAAACCCTACACTACATAGATATTATAACATACTTAAATAGATTACAAGATAAACACTTGCCTTAGCTTTACAGGTCTGATTTTCATTTTTTAGATGGTGAGGAAGTCTTCTCCTTGCTCCGATCTCGATTCGAGTAATGTTCGTTGTGCAAAACGATGTGGGAGAGCTTAGTTTTCTTTTCCTCTTCCTCTCCTATGGCCTCCTTTATCTCTAAAGTGTTGTAACCCTAGACTTGCACTCAAATGGGCTAATATACCTCTTAAATTTTCGGTGTTCCGTCTACCCTAGACTCTTAAATTATCGAAAAGCCCTTACGGAGTGTCAGGTTGGTCTAAAATTGACCTAAGACCCAAATAATACACCTGGGTATACTATTCCGACTATTTCAACCCATTCGAAATCAACCGTGACATTGAAATCACCATCTGATTCACTCTATAATAATTTCTTACCCTGACCTCAAATAGTTTACACGTGACTCCCGGTTAAGATCTAACACAATCAAGTCACTATCACTTGTTATGACATAAAATAATAAATCACTATTCACTGAGTAATTATATTCCATAAAAATTAATCATTTCTCTCTCGATTAATATTTCAATCATCCCATAATATTTAATCCTATTAAATTACGGCACACATGTAATTTAAAATAACCGAATTAATTAAATTCTAATTTACCCAGAAATACAGGGTGTTACAGTTGTCTAAACATCCTCTACTATATCTATTGACCTCTGGCACTCTCTCTTAGGTCATGCTTCTATTGGTCGCCTTCGTCCTCTTGTCTCCACAGGACAATTAGGGTTTTTTAAAAACCTGACGATATAACTTGTTTATCATGCCAACTTAGAAAACATCATTCCTTGCCTTTTCCTCATAGTGAATTCATTACTGTAGCTCCTTTCGATCCTATACATTAGTATGTTTGGGGACCGTCTCCTTATACCACAATGGGGGGATCCAAATATTTTGTTCTCTTTATCAATGATTACACCCGTTTCACTTGGATGTATCTTATGAAGAATCAGTCTAAACTACCAGCCATTTATTAAAATTTTGCTCTCATAGTTCGGACTCAATTCTCTCGTACCGTCAATTTTTTTCTTGCTGACAATGCCATGGAATACAAAGAAATAAATTTCCTTAATTTTCAGCATCAACAGGGTATTCTCTCTAAATATTCCTACCCAAGTAGGTCTTAACAAAATGGACGTGCAGAATGCAAGCATCGTTATATCTTAGACATTATTTGAACATTTCTCATCTCTAGCTCTTGCCCTGAACATTTTTGGGGTGAGGTCTCTCGCATTGCACTTTACACCATTAATCGTACTCCAATATTGATTATTTCGAACCCGTCACCCACTTAACGTCTGTATGGAATAACCTTCTCATACTCTCTCCTTAAAGGCTTCAGATGTTCCTGTTTTGTCCTTCTTTAGCCACATGAGCATTCAAATTAGAATCCCGTTCTCGTCTTTAGTGTTTCCTAAGATATGGGATAGAACATAAAGGTTATTGATGTTGGGATCCTATTTCTAAGTGACTTCGCATCTCCCATCATATCATATTTTGGGAACACACCATGTTCTCCTCTTTTTACCCATTTTATATATCATCCTCTACTACCAAGTCATTCTTCACTAATCCCACCATCGATAACTTCTATGAAGATCTTGACACCCCCACTTATACTAATGTCACATCTGAATTTCATACATTTGACTCATCTAACATATGACCACTACAAGAATTTGCAACATTAGGAACAATATTTAGCTACACAAGCTATTTTTGTTGCCAAAGATACACTTTTGGAGATAAAATCTTATTTATGTTGCCAAAATATGTATCTATATTGTAATTTTGTCAATATATAATAAAACTTATTGCCAAATGTTAAAATTTTAAGCGAAAAGGTATCAAAATAAGATGAGGGAAAATATTTAGGTTTTAGCATCAAAATTGCATGTTGCCAAACATTACCTAACTTGTGGCATCATAAGAGTGTGTTGAGAAACATATATGACTTTTGGAAACAAAGTGAATTATGATGCCAAAAGTATTTTTTTTAATTGTATATTTTTTCTGTAGAAGAAAATACCACGTCTAAAAAAACAGAACAAACACCGCGTTCACCCCCAGAAGAAAACACTTCTTCAAACTGCTGAGCTCGTCTCCTCCATACCCGTCGCCCTATTTTCCTCCTTCTTCTCCACAGTTGCCAAGGAGTGAAGCTTTGATTTCTCCTCCATGCATCGCCTCCATCCTCTTCTCCTCCATATGTCTCCGCCCTCTGGTAATACGAAACTCTCATCATCATCTTTTTTTAATGTATGTGGATATATTGGATTAATGTTTCCATTCAATCTTTTTTTAATTTATAACTAAGGTATATGACTCTGGTATGATTTTTTAAATTTGTAATGTTTATAAACTAAGGATTATATAATGCTAATATAATAAATCATTCTGATCAAAATCATACCACACTATATTCAATCATTCTGGGTTGTTTCTATTTTTTTTAGTTTATAATGTTTATAAAGTAAATTGAATTAATTGATAAGAAAGAAACTAACCATTATTATTAATTGGGTGTTGTTATTTAGGTCTTAAAATTAAGAAGGTTATGTTAATATTGTTTTAGTATTGTGAATATTTATTAAAATTAATTAAGTTTTGTTAATATTGATTGAGAGTTGTTAATATTGTCTAGCTAGTTGTTTTAAGATATTCATGTTTTTGTTATTAATTTTTGTGAGAACACCAATATTGATTGATAGTTTTATTGGCGGATAATTTTTTGTTATTAGTTTTTCTACAATGAAAACACTGGTTTAAGGTTTTATTAGAACTCATTCACAACATTATTGTTCACTTCAATGGAGATATTCATGTTTAAGTTTTATTATTAGTTTTTGTCTTTCTTGTTATAATGCTTAGAAATGGTAATATTCACAACGGGTTATGCATACTACGTGAAAACTGTGGATTTCATAAAATGTCTAATAAATGAGGTTTGAAATTCAAATATTGATTGATTGTTTTAGGATGTATGTACTTCAGGGTTGTTGTAGAGAATTTGAGAATAAAATATTAAATTGTTGAAGGCAAATAGTGGTATTAAGTAGTAGTTTTTAATTGGTAATAAAATATGGTGAGCAATATAAATTTTAAAACATCAATTAAAAGTAGGGTAAAATTATACATAGTTATATACCTCTTAAGTTACATATAGTGCACATAGATACTAGACTTTTAGTTCTTATGCGTACACATCCAATAGTCCTTAGACCCGTTCGAGAGTCGTTACCACGGTAATGAGATCTCTCGAATTGTCTCATTTAGACAGTTCGGGATGACATAGTTTCTGTATAATAATGTACTTAGTAGCTTACACTTATTACTTTGGGGAAAGTTCTGTTGTCATCTCTTAATGTTCTCTAGGTACATGCTAGATTGATGTGGTGTTGAGTGTTATTTCAATTGATAAATTAAAATAGCACGAACACTCGCCAATATATGTCGTGTACCTGGAGAACTATGGGGAGATGCTGTCGAATTTTCCCCAGATTGAAACAATGTGGATGAGCTGCTAAGTGTATTATAAAAATATGCGGTTTTGAATGGGCTAGGACCACTCACCCTTTAGAAGAGATGGAAGAGATAGGATTCATATTGCATCTTGTGTTAACAATGAAATGAAATTATATTGTTTTTATACGAGATACAAAAGGAAAGAAATTGTAACTTCTAAGTAAAAGTTAATTCATCATTTATTATTCGTATACCTTCTTAATAAGCAAATATGGAGAGGGTCGATAATAGTTCAAATTATATTTCTTTGTATGAAATACACAAGGAAAAAAACGCTTTTAAGTAAAATTTAATACATCTTTTGTTGTTTATGTAGTATCTCAATAAACAGGCATGGAAGAAGTCGATAAGAGTTATATGACATTTAGGCATGGAGTAAGTGAGCGCTATCGTGAGGGAACAAAATCTTTTGTTGATAGAGCAATGGCCAAAGTGAGCAAAAATTGTACAATCCAATGCCCGTGTAATAATCATTATAATCGTTATTGGCACACTGACCATGTTGTGTTGTGTCATTTAGTACAATATGGAATAATGGAAAGTTATAAGAACTAGGTGCATCATGGGTAATCTTATCGCAACATCAAATCGATGAAACTGAAAAGTACACAGATGCTAAAGTTGGTGACAATAAAGACGAGGATTATGATTTCCCTGAATTGATAAAAGACTATTATCGGGGAAGTTATATGGGGCGTGATCCAGGGGATTTTTAGACAGGCAAAGCGTATGATAACACAAAAATGGAAGATGTGGAAAATATTGAAAATCTACTAATGGTTGATGATTCGTCCCGAATCATAGCACTCATTCCCCTCGAACTTAGGCATTTTAGCCCCCTTGGGTACTTTAATGTTTATAATTATGCTCATTAATAACACAACCTTCATTTTGTATGCTAGCATGTTATTTGAGGTATAATTGAGCTTTTATAGGTATTAAAGTGCTTAGTATGAAGTTTGGGCGCGTTCCGATGAAGTTCCGTCGCGATTCGCACGTTCAGATGCATTTTCATAATTTCACACTTCGAGATTTTTGCTCGAAGTATTCACGAAAGTTGTAGCCCTTGGATCAATCTTCGTGTGTCTGTGAACGATGATCAAATTGGAGTCCGAATGAAAGAAACGCAGGCCTTTAATCGAAAAAGAAATATAAGAATTTTATTTTAATATTATATTATTATATTAACAATCTATTTAATACCCACCATATCCCTTTTCTCTTTCATTAGCAATTTCATAAATTCCCTACTTGTCCTTAACTCATTTTTTGCAGCAAAGATATGGCGATTTGGCCTTAGGCTTGGGTTTTGCTCGGGTTTTGGGTTCATCCGAAATTGAGGACTTTTGTTCGAAATTAAATCTTGAATATTAACCACACGCGCATATGGGTCTCGTATGCTTTGTCGAAATGGGTCTTGGTTTGGTGTTTACCACCATTAATGGACATGGAGCTTTTTGGCCATATTTGGACATGGGAAGTGGGTATCTCAGTTTTGATGGGAGCTTTGGTCTCGGCTACTTGCTGCCAGTCGCGTGTTGGGTTTTTGACGAGGTGGGTGTCGGTTTTCTTTGTAGCCATGGAACCCATGGCTTGGGGTTGCTTTGTCGTGTAGCAGCTAGAATGCAAAATGGGTCTCAACAGTGCTGCGAAGTGTGTGTGTTACACCAGCTGCGGCCGATCGGCCCAGCACCGACGGTCGACTAGTGTTTCAATTTTTGGCTTATGAACGAGATAGTGAACTCCTCTTTTCTTCACCGATCGATCGGTAACCACCCCCCGTCGAAGGGTCCTCTTATTTTTGCCCACCTGCTTTTGCTGCTACTTTTCCCTTTCTTTTTTTCTTTTTTTTTATTTCTTTTTCTTTTTCCCTTCAATTGTAACTTAAACCCATAACTTATTTTCTTCTTTTTTTCTTTTATTTCCTTTTCCCAACTTAGTATAAAAGAACCCTTTTGTGTTTATTTATAGATATCTAGTTTTTTCTCTAGTTTATCTCTCTATCTCTCTCTTAGTTTAACTTAGGGTTCATAATATTTGGAGATTTTTGTGGAGACCTCCACATCTCCTCCATTTCTTGATGGTATGACACCCATATATGTAAGTTGATGATATTTCATCTTCTTCCTCTTATTTATGCTTTGTTCATTTATTTTTCTTGCTTTGGTATTTATTTCAAGCCTTGTTTAATTTTGCAGTGTTAAATTAATTAGTTATTGCTTAATTAATTAGTTATTTTAATTAATGCTTTTATTCATGCGTAGCGGCTAGTTTAGTGTAGGTTATGTCAGATTGAACTCACCTAGGGTTGATGGGTTGCTTTGCTTTAGTGATGGTTTCTCACGGGTTTATTTCAAGTGGGTTATCCTAGTTATTATGCTTAGAAGATTTAACGGGGTATATCACGTATGCCCCGTATTTACGACCTTGTGTGTGTAATTTTTGGGGTATTTTTTGACGCCAAAATCTTAGTAGACTTTTATACGAATCTAGGCGTGTGACAACCTTTGATTTAATTAATTGACGAAACGAGATGCAATCTTAATAACTCGTGAACCCATGTAACCATTTTATACTAATTAACTCGGAGTGAGGCATATTCGACGCAACATATAGTTTTTATTCACTTTGTTAATCAGAGTTTAATTTACACTCGCCTAGATTAATCTTTTCTCTTTATTATCTTTTATTTTTTGTTAACAATATCTGTTTTTACATTAATTTAGAAGTATTAAATCAATTAAATTCTAGCAACTCGTCTCTGTGAATTTTCGATGCCCGGACTTGCCGATATACTCCCTTTTTTAGTGTAGTCATAGTTTATTTAGGTTTTTGTATAGAGTTGGTGAACCGAAAATAAAACGATCGACGCGTAGGTGACTATCGCGCCGCGGCGAAACCCAGCCTATCAAAATGATATCGTTGTCGGGGATGAGTTTGTTTTAGAACTTATTTATTTAGTATTTTATAGTATTTTCTTTCTATTTGTATTTTTTTTTTTGCTAACATTTTTTGCAAGACTTCTACATTTGAGCGCCAAGAACCGCTTGAATTTTTCAGCCGTGCATATCTTTGTGGAATTCGCCACTTCGAGCCATCTTTGGGGTAAGAATGTCTTATTCCAATCCTTTCGGTAATCATTATGATAATTCTCAAAATCCCCGTACTCCTTTGACTTTTGGTCAATACTTAGAGACCCAAAAAATTGCAAAATCTAAAATGACTTTGGGTGAGTATTACGAAACTCAAGCTTTGGAGTGCGTGTATTTTGAGGATGATGATAACGATTTTGGGCCTCCAATTCCTTATAATAGGAAATTTGAAACGAATTGCAATAGCTTTCAAAATTCTTATAATAATGATTTTGAGTATAGTCCCGACAATAATTTTCAAAGTTCTCATTTGCAAGCTCCGCACCGCGGCCTATGATTTTTTATGAAGGCTTGCGCACACTTGAAAATAAGAAAATTGAAAATCGTTATCAGGAAGAAAATCGTTATTGGGAGCATGCGTTGGATTTATTATTTGAATCCGATGACGATTTTTCTTCCAAGACTTTTGAAGTCGATGAATGTTTTGAACCAAATGATGACTTTGTGCCTATTTTGGAACAAACCATTCTTCACTTGGCCCATGGCTTAATTGAGAATGAAAGTGAGGATGAAATGGACGTAGTATCCGTTTGCAATGAAATGATTTCTTCTTTGGCCCCCAAAGAAGAATGTTTCATTGAAAATAATCATATTTCCTTCGAAACTCAATCTTCAAGCGATGATGACTCATATCTTGAGTTTGAATTTCTTTCCTCCCCCTTTTCATTCTCCGTTATCACACCGTCACAAGTACCCGATGAATCAGTTCCAAACTTTAAAGTGTTAAACCTTTTCACCGATGAGGAGTACTTGCTTGAGTCACCTTCCATGAAGGCATCTTTGCCCTCATATGCGCCCCCTCCCATTCCAAATTCAAAATCTTTGGGAGATAATTCTATTTTTCTTGTCCCTCTTGTGTTTTTGTCACTCGTCTTATCCAAATCCCCCATCCTCCCTCCAAAAATGTTAATTGGGGATGGTTCCTTTCTTTCGCCTTACACATGCCTTCCGTTGTTCAAACGGAATTCCTATTTTTTGGAAGGCATGATTTCAAGTGAGGGTACACCGATTATCCTCCAAAGTCAAATCGTGGTTTGGGTGGACCCTCAACTATTTAGACTTCTAGTGTATAGTTAGTGTGAACCCTAAATAATAGGTTGTATATAGTAATCTTTTTATTATTTCTTTCTTTTTATCTTTTCTTTCCCTTTTAATTTAGTCTAGTGTAATTAGTTAACTTTTTGTTATTTGTTTTTGTTATGCCTTGGTACTAACAAGTATTGTAGAATCATTGGACTTGAACTTTCACGAGATCATTCCATTGTGGGTAATATCTCTCTTTTCCTCTCTTTAACTTGGTTCTTAATTTACATTGAGGGCAATGTCAGGTTTTAAGTTTGGGGTGTGGGATATTCTATCCATTCATTGGTAGTTTCCATGGCTTGATTACATTTTATTTCCAAGCATGCTTTTCTTGTAAAAATTAAAAAATTTAAAAAGATTTTCTTTCTTTTTTCTCCTTTGTTGGGCATTTTGCCATTGTTTCCGATGATAAATTTCAATAATTGTCCAATCCATTAGACAACTCAATGATGCTTGTTCTTGATTTTAGAAGTTATTAGGCGTTTGTTATCAATTATTGATATTATGAATACCTTTATGAATTAAACTTTAATCCCATGAGCACATACATTTTTCTTGTTTTATTGATTTGGTTTCATATTTTTATAACTTGGCAATGTTTTGTTGCATTGTATATACTTACACCGAGTAAGCTTTGTACCTTTTATCATTTATGAGTGTATACACTATTCTTTCTGTTAAACGAAAATGTAATTACCCCTTTCATTAATATTTAATTAGTTTAGTTGTAATTAATGTACATTCTAGTTTAAATATAATATATTGATTTTGATGATTCCAAACATATTTTTAGTAAATGATTATATATATTTGTTAATAACTATATATTTTTTGTTAACTATTTATTTAGCTATTAGTTTCATATATACCTGTTAATAATATTTTTTTATATACTCATGAGCACTACAATATATATATATATATATATATATATATATATATATATATATAAGTAATAGATAATATATATTTATATTATATTTTTTAATCTAAACCCGGACAGTTAGTAGTTGATAACTTTTGGACAGTAGTTCTTATTAAACTAAGTTTAACATTTGTGTTAAATATGCTTTAATCTTTGAGATTATATATGTTGTGTCTTTAAATTAAAAATAACCATATCTGTTAAGACCTTGGGTCATATGTCTCTCTTAATTTATGCAGTGCAAAATTTTTTTTGTTTTATTTATCCATTTATTAATTTTTTTCACTTATTCGTGTCAGTTATAAAAAAAATATATAAAAAATTATTAAGTCAAATATTTTTAAACGTTTTTTTTATATTCATTCGTATAAATTTTGTTTTGTCAAAATTATAATTTCTTTTTATAACATATATTTTATATTCAATGATGTAATATTTTTAAAGCAAAACCTTTTATTAGTTATATACTATTGTTACTATTGTTCATATATATATATATATATATATATATATATATATATATATACCATTGGAAGACATCACTTTTCCTTTTACATTTAAAGCTACAATCTGCTATGAGTTGCTTATTGTCACATCCTACTACAAAGGCACCATTTGAAGATCCCATTAGTTTTGTATTGTGACCTTGAGATGACGAAGTGTATAAATTTTGTGTATATCATATCTTGTCTGGTCATGTCATTTTTTTTTGTACGCAAATAATTTTTTATTACCAACTGTCATGTAAGAAAATGCCTTAGGCAGTTATATTTTTTATTTTTCAGTTCTTGCCATGCTGATATGTTTTATTACAACACACTTGATATTTTCCTGTTGGCCCATATCCTCTTTTTAAAATCGTTTGTAATGATTTGTTTATATATATATATATATATCTAATCTTGTCAGTATATGGTCTCTTCTATGCACGTTACTTTTATATTTATAATTCTTACTTAAAATATTTTTTAGCCACATATTCTGTGAATTGAAGTCCTTGTCCCATTAATTAAGACGATGAAACTCATACCTACTTGAATACATTTGAGACACGCATAAACTGTCCTTAAAATAGTGTATTTATTTTATCAAAGTAATATGCATAATATCTATGTTTTTTTATATAACGTTCTTCTTGAACATATCTACAAGTACCATTTATACAATCTATTTGTTTATATAATTATTGTATGAATTAATTTTGATTTTTTTTACTCAATTATGTATATATTTTTCATATAGATTGAGAATTTTTCTTATTCCTTCTTTCTTTTATTCGAGATATTTGGTGTCCCAATTATTTTTGTTTAGCTCTTTTTATGTTATTGGTAACTTAAGCATTGTTCCATTATCATATATTTTGGTAAAAGATGAAGACTGACCAGGTGGGCCCCATTCATTGACACGTTGGTGGCTTACATATTGTTGCAGTATTGATATTATCTCTTATTTTTAACAAAATAGATGTATTGATTCGTTGATTGATGGTGGCTTGCATATGACAGCTAATCAAAATTCATAATATCTATCAATATATATATATTCTTGTACAATAACTCCCACTTTGAAGAAATATTATTGGTTTGCTTTATTTTATCTCAACAAAATTCTCTCGCAACCTTGAGCAGTTGTTGGAAGATTTCTTGGACTTTGTTCTATCAAAATCTGTCTTCAAAGATCATATGTGCAAACGTCTAGTTCACGCCTTTATTTTGTCTAGATTTGATAAGTGATAAAAATGATTTTGTAGACACCCCATTCTATTACCCCCTTAGCTCTCCTTAGGTCCCTAGTACCTCCCTTCATCACTGCAAACCCAGGTCATGTCCCGAGTACTGACCTAGAGGCCATCGGGCACTCCCCGGCTCAGTTTGACCTAAAAGTCAAACTCTTCATCTCAACCGATACTGAATGAATCTTTGAAGGGCACTTAATAGCCTTTCTAAGGGTCTGCCCCGTGCGCGATTCCGACTTACCATGCGGACGAACGATCTGTTTGCGTCCGAAACCTGACCTAGAGGCCACCGGGCGCTCTCGGGCTCTATTTCACCTAAGTCAAATCTTTAGATCAGCCAAGGATGAATGAATCTCTAAAGGGCACTGAACACCATTTCTAACGGTCTGTCCCGTGCGCGATTCCGACTTTCCATGCGGACGAACGATCGGTTTGACTCCGGGAGGTCACCGAACACTTCTCGGGCCCGGTTGACCAAAGTGAACTCTCTAAACCGGGTCAAACTCTTTGGAATGTATAAGTACATATCCTAACCTTTCCAACGATTTGCCTCATGCATGATTCGGACTTACCATGCGGACGAACGATCCGTTTGCGTCCGAACGATTCCCCATCTAATGGACCGATAAATGCTTCTGAGCCATATTTTTCCCGAATTTAACTCCCGAACTCGGGAGAGGTCCAAAGGACTTTCAAAGGTCTATGAATTACCTTTCCAACTATATGCCCCGTGCACAATTCTGACCAACAGTTTGCCCTCGACGGACGATTTTTTGAAAAAGCCTGAAGCGCACTGCCAAATGGTAGGTTCCAGACCCTGCCTATCGGCACCTGCCGATAGGCAGGAACAGATATATGCCGATCGACACTTAACCGGGCCTATAAAATGAGGCCTTCACCTAATTTTCAAAGGGAGCCCAGGTCTGAGAAAAATCTTTCTGAACGAATCCCAGAAACCTCTCTCGAAGGCAGCGTGATTTCAACTTCCAAATCCCATTTTTACTTCCACTTTTCATCATTCTTTTCATCAAACTTGGTGAATTATCCACTCTCCATCATCATCCAAGTGCAAGGGCTGATCTCCAACATTCAAGATCAAGCTCAAGATCTTCAAGAAGGTCCAACTTTCTCAAACTCTCTCTTAAATTCTCTTAAAGTCCCAATAACTTGTTTTCTGATTTAGCACTTTTATTATCTCATCTCACACATCCTAATATAATTTTTATTTATTATTATTGTACATCTTTTATTTTCATAAAACTCAAAAAGCAAGAAAAAGAGGGTTTGCTCATAAATTCCAAGTAGGGATTCTCACACTTTTTCCACACTTTTCTCACAACTAAAACACTTTTTATACACACACACACACATACACTTACAAATAAGAGATTCCCCATTTGGATTTATGGGATAAACCCCACCCCTCATTTTGTATGTGAACTACGTGGACTTTGATGTCTTTATAGGCTACGTAGGTGTCTCGGGGTAAAATTCGAGACTCGAGTCCTTTTTCTCACTTTTTCTCTCATTTTCTATCTTCTCTAAATCCATTTTCCTTATATTCTATATACTTGCCCTTAGTGACGCATTATTCCATATGCGTTATCGTTCCATCATAACGATCAACGTAGGGGAAATTGCATAAATCTTATTTTTCTAATATTATTCTTATATCTTCCTACGGATGACTCGCTTTATCTTTTCCATGATACAAGTCGAGGATTCCTACCTCCATTCTATATATACACATTCACACATATCACGGGGGGAAATATAAAGGAAAATAGCAAATATCCATGAGAGACCTAAAGGGCAAAATGGGTGCCTAACACCTTCCCATTTCGTAAATAAGCCTTCGAAACCCTTCTCGAATCATCTTGGTTTCTCACGCACCAGTATGTCTTTGGATGCCATCCTTCGGGGTGGCTTCCCCTTTTTCTTTTTTCTATTTTGAGTAAAATAGACTGGCGACTCTGAATCTCTGTACATTTTTACACCACATCTCAAACGACGCCGGCCGAAGCGCTCCCTAGAGGGATGCGCGGGACCCGAAGGATCCTTTCCTCCACGCGCCCGCCCGCATGGCGAGGATCGGGGATGGCCACATATTTATTACTTTGTTTTTACCTTTGTAAATGCTATTTTATTTTATGAAAAATAATCCTTTTAAAGTTAGTTGTGAATGATATATTTTATTATTTGAGATTTTTTTTGTTGGACCGTAAATGTTGACTCAACATATTTTTTATGGCCCCATTATATTATCATATTTGTACATTTCATTCCCATGAAATATAGATGAACATATTGTTCTTTACAAACAAATATTGTTTTATATTGACAACTGATACATCATTTTGTTTACATGTCTTGATGGCCACAACCAATAAATGTGAGTATTTTTATTTGGATAAGTTCTTTTGTTGGAAGTCCACGAGTAGACTGTTATGACATTATTTCTTTTATTTTCTTACAAGATATCATTTATGTACTTCAGTTCATTGTATACTTCTTGTGCATATAACATCTCTCTCTCTCTCTCTATCAGTCCATATTTTATTTCTTAGATAGAAAATATAGATGAGCAGATACGATTTTCTCTCAAAGATATTTAGCATTTAATGCTCTCCAAGTTAATCCAGAGTTCTTCTCTACGGTCATTTTTATTTAGGCATCTACAAATATACAGGACCAAGATCAGTTGTAGGAGATCTCAACAAAGACATGATATGAAAAATCGAGAGCAACTGAACATACACTCAGCTGATACATAAAGAGAAGAGAGCAACCAGAAAATTTCATTTTCAGCTCATACATACATTTAAGAAAAGCAACAAAGTTTTATACTCAGCTTATTCAAGTTCAAAAGAGCAACTCAAAAATTTATTCAGCTATTTTTTGAAGAAGAAATCAAAGAGCACAAGAATACTATTCAGCTATATGATTTCAAGTGAAGACTAGTTCGAGAGATCAAATTCATTTGAGAAGTCTCAACCAAGAAGAAACTCGGTCTCATTTTGTATCTTTAAAGAGTTTCAGAAACTGTACATCATTTCTACTCCATTTGTGTAAAAATCTGAAGCTTGGATTTTTAGCTTCGGTGGTTGTACTAGTAGCGGGTTTTTGTTGCTCGGTTGTAAAAGAGGTGGTTTGATCCTACCTTCAAGTTGATCAGGACTAGTGAAGCGCGGGAGACGGAAGCTTGCTCTTGGCGCGTGAAAGTAGGTCGGGTTTTGGCCGAACCACGTTAAAAATACGGTGTCATTTATTTTCAGCATTTAAATTTATTTATATGCTTGTGATTGTTTAATTTTATTTTTAAAGCTCTTATACTTGCAAGTTATTTAATTCTGAAAATTTGGTAAATTTATTTTAAGATTGAAATAATTATTTTCGTAATAATTAATTAATTCCAGAATACTAATTTTTATTAATTACAAAAATTGTTTATAAATTTATTGGGTCTTATAATCTTGAAATATAAGTTGTTTAACTATTTGATAAGTATATATATTTGATATTCTTTGTGTGAATCATTTAAAATTAATTCTAGAAGATAAATTATTATTAAATACGAAAATTGATTAAATATTTATTTCGGTATTGAAATCTGTGATTTATCTTGTTTAAATTGATTGGCGGTATTTATTTTATTTTCATTGGTCAAATAATTTAAATTTTATTAATCTGAATTTCGGATTAAGTGTTTTAAATTAAATATTTATTGAAATTTTAATTTAACCTGAAAAGTTTGTAAAATCTCAATTCACCCCCCCCCCCCTCCTGAGTATTTTTCTGGGCAACATTTTCCTCTTTGAAAATGTTACAGTCATTGGTAATGAATTACTTGAGCATGATTTTCAAAGTTTGTTTAACTCGAGAATTGAATAAACTTTAGGAAATGATCATAGGCAATCTTTGTTATATCACCCATTTTAGTCTTGACCTCACCTTATATGTTTACCCTCATCAACCCTTTTGAGCCTAAATATTAGCCTTTCATTTCATTAACTAAAAATCTCATACGAACTCCACATTGAAGTTATATACCATACATATTACCTTACATACCTTTGTTTGGAATGATACTTGGGATTGAATGATGTTATTGTCGCGTGGTTGCATTTTAGGCATGTGAGAGTGTGAAAAATACGGAAAAGAAAGAAGTGAAAAAGAGAAAGTAGAAAACAAAAGAAAACAAAAGAAAAAGTGAGGAAAAGAAGAAAAGAAAAGAAAGAGAAATTTGTATATGTTGTGTACAGTGTTCAATAAGCTTTGATTACTCTCCCCCATTTGTATATCTAATGCCTTTTATGGAAGTTATTTGTCCAATTTTAATATTGCCCACATTTTCCATTATCCCAAGTTTTCATACCCGAACACTTTGAATCCGTACATATTTCCTTTTTTTTCCCTTAACCCCAAACCTACATTACAACCCTATAAAGTCCTATGTGATCCTAGGGTGAATTTAATTTAAAATTTTAAATAGTTTTGATAATCTGTGAAAATGCATTTTGCCTCCTTTAATGAGCGGTATCTTTCATTGAGATTATAATTTTTCATTTTATTATAGCGTTCTTCATTTATGACATGTGTGCGGCCTAGTTTCCATTTACATTTACTCTTTATGCCCGCATGTTCCGTGTGTTAACTCCATGTTTCGAGTGAATTCACTTGATGGGTGTAATTTATCCGGTTTATATAAGTTTTTGCTAAATCATTTTTTGCATGTGCTCACTCCCCTCCCAGATTTTAAGGTTTCAATTTAACGATGCTCATTCTTTGATGTTAATAATACGGATTTTTGTGTGAATTCATTCACTGTGCTAATAATGTGTATGAAATCTTTTTCGCTATTATTGGGTTTGTCTCATGTTGATTGGGCATATTTTGAGGAAACCATATGATATGTGTGGGTTTCATCCCTAAAAAACCTCACAAGACGTCACTCGTCCACTAGGGTAACCTAGGGGTTTAACGGCTTATTGCATACGTTAAATGCAATCGTTCGCCCAGAAAAGTGTCTTTTATCTTTTTTATTGCTTTTATATATATATCTCCTATTTTGCGGTTTTCTTATAGTCCTTGCGTTGAGTTTCATTACTAGGGACTAGCAATGTGTAATCTAGGGAGTGTGATTCATTACGAATCATAACACTCATTACCCTCGAACTTAGGCATTTTAGCCCCCTCGGGTACTTCAATGTTTATAATTATGCTCGCTAATCAGACAACCTCCGTTTTATATGCTAACATGTTATTTGAGGTATAATTTAGCTTTTATAGGTATTAAAGTGCTTAGTATGAAGTTTGGGCGCATTTCGGTAAAGTTCCGTCGTGATTCGCACGTTTAGGGGCATTTTTGTAATTTCACACTTCGGGATTTTTGCCCGAAGTATTCAGAAAAGTTGTAGCCCTCGGGTCAAGCATTGAGTTTCCGTGAATGGTGCTCGAATTGGAGTCCAAACGAAAGAAATACGTACATTTAACCGAAAAATAATTTTATTTTAATACTTTATTATTATATTAACAATCTACTTAATACCCACCATGTCCCTTTTTTCTTTCATTAACAATTTCATAAATTCCCTATATATCCCCAACTCATTTTTTGCCGCAAAGATATGGCGATTTGGTCCAAGGCTCAAGTTTTTCTCGGGTTTTGGGTTTGTCCCAAATTGAGAACTTTTATCCGAAATTGAAGCTTGAATATTGACCACATGCGCATATGGGTCTCATGTGCTTTGTCGAAATCGGTCTTGATTTGGTGTATGCCACCATTAATGGACATGGAGCTTTTTGGTCATGTTTGGACATGGAAAGTGGGTATCTCGATTTTGATGGGAGCTTTGGTATTCGTTACTTCCTGCTGGTCGCGTGTTGGGTTTTTGGCGAGGTGGGTCTCGATTTTCTTTGCAGACATGGAAGCCATGGCTTGGGGTTGCTTTGTGGTGTAGCAGCTAGATTGTGAATGGGTCTCAACAGTGTTGCGAAGTGGGTATGTTACACCAGCGGCGGTCGATCGGCCCAACACCGACAGTCGATCGGTGTTTTAATTTTTGGCTTATGAACGAGACGGTGGACTCCTCTCTTCTTCACTGGTCGACCGGTAACCACCCCCGTTCGACCGGTCCTCTTATTTTTGCCGACCCACTTTTGCTACTACTTTTCCCTTTCTTTTTTTATTTCTTTTTATTTCTTTTTCTTTTTCCCTTAAATTGTAACTTAAACCCTTAACTTCTTTTCTTTTTCTTTTTCTTTTATTTCCTTTTCCCAACTTAGTATAAAAGAACCCTTTTGTGTTTATTTGTAGATATTTAGTTTTTTCTCTAGTTTCTCTCTCTCTCTCTCTCTCTCTTAGTTTAGCTTAGGGTTTGTAATATTTGGGGATTTTTGTGGAGACCTACCCATCTCCTCCATTTCTTGGTGGTTTGACACCCATCTATGTAAGTGGATGCTATTTCGTCTTCTCCCTCTTATTTATGCTTTGTCCATTTATTTTTCATGGTTTGGTATTTATTTCAAGCCTAGTTTAATTTGTAGTTTTAAATTAATTAGTTGTTGCTTAATTAATTAGTTATTTTAATTAAATCCTTTATTCTTGCGTAACAGCTAGTTTAGTCTAGGTCGTGTCGGATTGAACTCACCTAGAGTTGACGGGTTGCTTTGCTTTGGTGATGGTTTCTCACGGGTTTATTTCGAGTGGGTTATCCTAGTTATTAATCCTAGGAGATTTAACGGGGTATATCACGTATGCCCCGTATTTATGACCTTGCGTTCATAATTTTCGGGATTTTTGTTAACGCCCAAATCTTAGTAGGCTTTTATGCGAATCTAGGGGTGTGACAACCCTTGATTTAATTAATTGACGAAATGAGATGCAATCTTAATAACTCGTGAACCCATGTAACCGTTTTTATACTAATTAACTCGGGGCGAGGGATATTCGACGCAACCTATAATTTTTATTCTCTTTGTTAATCATAATTTAATTTACACTCGCCTAGATTAATCTTTTCTCTTTATTATCTTTTAATTTTTTGTTAGCAATATCTTTTTTACTTTAATTTAGAAGTATTAAATCAATTAAATTCTAGCAACTCGTCTCTGTGGATTTTCGATACATGGACTACGCTATACTCATTTTTTGAGTGTATTCATAGTTTATCTTTTGGTATAGAGTTGGTGAGTCGAAAATAAAATAATCGGCGTGTAGGTGACTCTCGCGCCGCGGTGAAACCCAACCTATCAGTTGCCCAACATGAGGTGTACTCGGGTTGCCAAACATATACGCTATTGAAATTTGTTATTACAATGTTTCATTTGAAGGTTGTGGGTAAATGAAGTAATAAGTCATTTGACGTGCTAATGGAAGTGTTAGTGGATCTTCTGCCTGTAGGGAATTTGGTTCCGAAGTCAATTTATGAAGCCAAAAGCTCTTACGTGATTTGGGATTGGGATATGAGACAATACATGCATGCCAAAATGATTGCGCTCCCTTTTGGAAGGAGAATGCTTCTCTTAATAATTGTCCAATATGCGGGGAGTCTAGATACAAACCCAATTGTGGAAATGGTAAGAAGATCCCTCAAAAGGTACTACGCTACTTTCCATTGACACTTAGGTTACAAAGATTGCTTCAAGAAAAACGACTAAGGGTATGCGATGGCACAGTGATAAACTCATGGATGATGGGATGTTGAGTCATCCAGTTGATAATGAGCAGTGAAAGGACTTTGATCGATGTTATCCCGAGTTTTCTCAAGATCCCCATAATGTGCAGCTAGGCCTGTCCACCGATGGATTCAACCTTTTTTGGAACATGAGCACCTCTTATATTATGTGGCCTATGGTACTGATACCATATAAGATGGAACCATGGAACTGAATGAAGGATCCCCTTTTCATGATGACTTTACTTATCCCCAGACCTCATGCCCCAGCCAAAAAAAATTGATGTTTATATGCGATCGTTGGTTGATAATGTAACACCTCGTATTTTTTAATGATTTTTACATTCAAATTAATTGTGAATTAAATTGGAATAATTAATCGAGGATAATAAATTAATTAGCGAGATAAAGGTTAATATATATTTATATTGAATATTACTTAGTGGATGAGTAATAATAATGATGAAAAGATTATAATTATCGTGAGTGAGAAATACGACTGTTACAGTAAATTAGTCGGGATGCGCGTGTCAGTCATATTTTGGGTTGAATAAATATTAAAATTTAATCCCTTAGGTAATATGATGAATTAGATGAATTTCTGATGATTAAAAATGAAGAGCTTTGGGTTTTATAGAGGTTCTTGATGACACATGATAAACTAGGGTTTTTGGAAATAATTCTTGATTTAATTCCAATTATATGATGTTTCTTATGATTTGGTGATTATAAAACGTTAGAAATCATGTATATAGATTTGGATAGTGTTTGGTAGGTTTGGTTGGGAGTATGGGATCGTGTAATGTTGGTTTGGATGTGCAAAAATGGTGAAACCTATAGCAGATTAAGGAAGGAGATGAAGACCCATTACTGCGAATCGATTCGGCTCCTTAGCCGAATCAATTCGGTAAGTGAATCGATTCGGCTCCTTAGCCGAATCAATTCGGTAAGTGAATCGATTCGGTCCAAGGGCGAATCGATTCGGCTGCCTAGATTTGGACGAATTTTCTCCCTTTTGTTTAGAACTCACGGGGGACGATCGAATTAACCCTGGAGATAGACTTACAGCCAGATATTTCGTACGAAGAGAGTCCAGTTGCTATCTTAGGCCATAGTGAGAGGAGATTGAGGTCGAAGGTAGTATTACTTGTACGTACTCAATGGGGGAATCATAATGCCGATGAGTTCACTTGGGAGCACAAGAGATACCCAGAGTTGTTCATACCAGATATTTTCTTTTTCTTAATTTCGGGACGAAATTCCATTGTAAGGGGAGAAGTATGTAACACCCCATATTTTGTAATGATTTTTACATTCAAATTAATTATGAATTAAATTGGGATTAATTTAATTAAATTAGAATAATTAATCCAGGATAATAAATATCAATTAGTGAGATAAAGGTTAATATTTATTTATATTGAATATTACTTAGTTGATGAGTATTAATAATGATATGAAAATATTATAATTATCGTGAGTGAGAAATATGATTGTTATAGGAAATTAGTCGGGACGCGCGTGTCAGTCGTGTCGGAACATAAAATGAGAAATAACATATAGCTTTGCTTTTTAGATTTCAAATGGTCATTTCGAGTGCGCCAATGTGTCCGGTAGGGTCGAGATAGTCAGAAAAGTGTACATGGGGGTTTAGTTTGGGTCCCGAGGCAATTTTAGGCCAAACCAACACCCCGGAAGGTTATTTTAGCCATTTGTATTTTTAAGGAAGGGAGGCCCACGAATTTAATAGGTGTAAATCAGATTGGGAGTTATATAAGTTAGGGTTACGTGAGCCAAACTTAAAGAGTCTAATAAGGGAGGAAGAAGGTGAGTCCTGAGGAGCCCCAAGACTGTCCGACACCATTATTTAACCAAAAACACCACTGTTGCGTAGATCAGAATGAGAGAAACACAACCATATCAGCAATTTCATGGAATTCGGACACACAAAGGCAAGTATTTATCTTGCTTAATCCATGAAGGATATATCATCCATGTTAGAATAGGATGTTTAATATCTTAATTTCATGTGTTTTGATGACTCAATTGGGAAAATTAAACCAAGTTTTGGCTTGAATCAATATTGGAATTTAATCCCTTGTGTAATATGACAAATAGGATGAATATCTGATGATTAAACATGAAGAGACTTGGGTTTTGTAGTGGTTCTTAATGATAAATGATAAACTGGGGTTTTTGGAAATAATTCTTGATTTAATTCCAATTACATGATGTTTCTTGATGATTTGGTGATTATAAAACATTAGAAATCATGTATATAGGTTGGCATAATGTTTGGTTGGGAGTATGGGATTGTGTAATGAAGGTTTGGATATGTAAAAATGGTAAAACCAGTAGCAGATTAAGGAAGGATATGAATACATGCTACTGTGAATCGATTCGGTCCAAGGGCGAATCGATTCGGCTACCCAGATTTTGACAAATTTTCTCCCTTTTGTTTAGAACTCATAGAGGACAATCGAATTAACCCTTGAGATAATTTTTAAATAGAAAGAGAGTAATTTTAAAAATAATCAGTAGGTCAATATTGGGTTTGGGACTTAGTCACATGGGGGAAACATAAGGGTAAAGATTAGTTAGGCATAATTGAGGAATAAAAACCTAATATGAAGAATGATATCGTGTCATGAGAATTCGGTGGGAAAGATGACTAGGCCAGTAGGTAATGAGTGAGATAGCTACTGGATATACTTAAGGTACAATTTTTAGCCTTCCAAGTGATGGGAAATACTCGGTCTTATGCGAATAAGAAGTTTAATGGTATATTGATAATACGTAGGCTATGCGAGAGTGTGTAGACTATGTACGGACTATATTACGGGGTACGTGATTACCTTAATTGAGTGTATATACAGAATTTGTGTGAATACCTAATGTGTGGCATATTTTGTGTACGACATACCTACGCTGCTTGCTATCATGGGAGGTTTGGAAAGGGGACAATCTTATATTATTGAGCCATCTTGGGGGAGATTTTGACTTGTACCTCAGAGCATAGAACTTAGGGATGAGCACCACTTGTGTGAATGAGGGTGTGCCCAGTCATTTGGGTGCATAGGTATGTCCGTAGCCCAAAGGCTTAGGACTATGTTTGCCTCCAATATGTGTAATTTGTATTTCTAGTTCGAGAGTGATCCTGGACCATTAGTCCTCTATTTGTACGTGATGTACCGGGACTTGATAGCAGAGTATGCATGCATCGCATCTCAATTTTGGGGTGCTATATTAGTGTGTGTGTGTGTGTGTGTGTGTGTCTATATATATATATACTTGTGAGTTAATTCTACTGTTTGTGCTTAGTAGATGAGAAATATAGTGCTATCTAAATTAATCTAAATATGTGGGAACTTAACGCTAAATGGGAAAATTCATAAATGTCTAATAGACAGAGAATTATCAGTAGTTGTTGTATGGGTAATACGAGGGAGCATAAAGAGTTACAAGGTGTGGTAAAATATTTAACTCGAATTCGTTAAATGGGGTAACATAACTAGGAGGAGCTAGGAATATACGTTAGGCGTGCACACTAGTTGAGGGGTGAGGACCTCTAATGAGATTCGTAAAACTAACATGTATATAATGTCTGTTGATTATACATTTTAAATACTTGCAAATATTGTTGTTTTACTCGGGCTCTAACCCGTTTTTCAAATCTATTTTGTAAAAACCATTTTAGGTGCCCAGCCACATGGAGGTCCAACTTAGGAGTTCATTCTCATTTGACGTTATTACAATTGTTGTGGACCATTGAACGACTTATTTGGTAGACGCCTCTATTTCTTTCAGATCATATGCATCCTTCAATTTATCTTAGTCGGGCATGTCGCCCATCTTCTATAAGTAGTTGTTTCCAGAGACTTTGTACTTTATTTATTTTTTGTCGTGGATTTAGTTTTGTTTATGGATTATTGTATTGAGGTCTCAGACTGGGGTGTTTACTCCCATCATATTCAGATATTTCACTATTTGTGATGTTGGTTAATTTAGTATGGTGAATGTGATATTTAAATTATTTAATTATTTTAAATCATTGCATATTAATTACGAAGATAAAATTTGACACCAACTTTTCAAATACTAGGTGGTTCGTGAATATTAAAGAGTTTTTTAGAGTGATGCTTAGAATGGACCAACTGGAAATTCTGTTTTAATTTAATTAGGGACTGATCACCGGATATTTAATTTGGCGGGGCGTCACATATGAGTTGAATGAGTTGTGGGAAAAAGGTGTATTCACTTATGCTGCGTCTAGTCAACAAACTTTTTGGATGCATGCAGCTCTAATGTGGACGATAAATGATTTCCCTGCCTATGGTAACTTATCTGGGTGGAGTACGAAATGTTCTCTTTCTTGTCCCCCATGTAATGAGGATACGTTATCTCAATGTTTACAAATTAGAAGGGCTACTTGGTCCATCGATGTTACCTACCTGAGGTCCATACTTGGCGAAGGAGTAAGGCATTTAATGGTATATCTGAGAATAAAATTCGATCCTTGGAGTTACTAGTGGAAAAAATACTAAATCAATTGGATTGCTTATTAAATCTCAAGTTTGGAAAGCATCCGAGCAACAAGAAAAGGCCTCGTGACCCAGCCGAATAGAACTGGATAAAGAAAAGCATCTTATATGAGCTCTCGTATTGGAAAAAACTAAAGCTTCCTCACAACCTTGATTTGATGCACAATGAGAAAAATATATGTGATAATTTTCTTAGAACTATATTAAATATGGATGGGAAGAACAAGGACACATAAAAAGCACGCCTCGATCTAGAAGGCGTGGGCATAAAGGAGGAATTGAACTTACAAAAGCGTCCTGATGGGTCTTATATCAAGCCTCCCATAATATATACATTGACCCCAAAGGAGAGGGAATGTTTCCATGATTTTTTTAAATCAGTTAAGTATACAGAGGGCTATGCTTCAAACATCTCAAGATGTGTGACCACAAAAGTTATAAAATTATTGGGCCTTAAAATTTATTATTGTCATGTCTTGTTACAATGATTTATTACCATTAGTATGCATGGATACCTTCCTAAAGATATTTTTACTACATTGGCTGAGTTGGGTGAATGGTTTCAGGAGTTGTGTTCCAAAAAACTAGTGCAGACAAACATGGAGAAATTAGAGAAACGCATAATTATAATACTTTGCAAAATGGAGAATATTTTTTCCCCGGCATCCTTTGATGTAATGGTACATTTGGCAGTTCATTTGGCACGTGAGTCCAAACTTGATGGACCAGTACAATGTCGATGGATGTTTTTTATTAAAAGGTAAATGCTACTATTCGAACATTCATTTAGTTTAATACCTCACAAAATGTATAAAATGTGTAATATTCATCTAACTATTATTAATTTCAAGGCTTCTTGAAACTTTGAAAGAATTTGTATCTAATTAATCCAGGCCTGAAGATTCCATTACGGAGACGTACTTTGTGAAAGAGTGTCTGGCTTTTTTCTCAATGTACATGAGCCATGTTGAAACCGTATTTAACAGAGAAGAATGCAATTGTGATGGTGGCAAATGTGGTTTGGGGTTAGCAGTCTTTAACCAAAATATTATTCCTTTCGAACGTATCTCAAGGGCTCCTGATGTGTCTGAAAAGGAGTTAAATATGGCTAAGTGGTTTGTGTTATATAACACTGATGAGGTTGATCCGTATCTAGAATACGTGTTTCAAATTTATAATATTCATAATATTGAATCTTTTTGTTTGATTATCCCTTTTATTAATAAATCAAATCTCTCTAATTAGGGAACACAAAAGTCTACTTCGAATTCTAAATGGATGTGACATAACTCAAATTCAACGCTAAAAATTCCTAAAGTGGTTTAAAGAACAAGTAAGATATATATAAAAAGTTAATTTGCAGCACTTTAACATTAATCTAATACAACTTTCATATGTTGCTTATGTAAATGATTCTTTTATGACCACAAGGGTTGCCTAAAGAAGTTGATAAGCTCGGGTCATTAGCTAATGGACCTAACGTGATAGTGAATCTGTATTCGAGTTTCATTTCCAATGGAGTTTGATTCCATACTAGGGACCGAGACATACATCGTAGGAGTCATAATAGCGGGTTGGTCCCCAAGGGGAACATGTGGGTCATGGGATACAAACTTACAGTTACTAGTGCAAAATTTATGAGATGACATATATTTACGGGCACAAGTCATTTTGTTCTAATGCCAATGGTTCAACACCGGTAGTAAGTAGACAGTGCGCACGGATGCTCATTTTATGAGTATTGATGTCAAGATTCGGTGGTATAAAGATGATCCATTTATTTTGCCTAGTTAGGTGCAACAAGTTTCCTATGTCAATTATACAAAGTTAGGTGCACAATGCCAAATTGTAAAACGAGTCCAACTTTGGGGAACCTGGGATGTACAGTTGGATGGCGATGATATTGGGGTAATAGAATTGAGTGGAGCTAGTGATGTGTTCCAATAAGTCGAAACAACGGGTGTTATCCCAGTCATCATTGAAGAAACTACTGTTTAATTTCATAGGAATGATGCAATTCTCGAGGTTACCCCTGGTGATAGGGTTATGTAACCAATGGGGGAAAACATTGATGATGATGTCGTTGATGATGAAACAATGTTAGAGAATGGAGATAACGAAAAAGACGGGGATAAAATAGATTTTGATTATGATATTGATACTGATATGTAATGTTAAATGATGTGTTTCTATTTTTTTTTTGTATGTGGACAAACTTTATTAATCAAGTTATATCTTTTATCTAGTGTAATTCGTAATATGTGGGATGCCTCAAAATTTGCTAAAGTAATTGATAATTGTGGTATTGTATTCCCCGGGTTCATACGTAGTAGATTCACTTGGTGTGATCATATAGATGGTGAAACTGTTATATACTAACTATTTTGTGGGAGGAAACTGTTACTAACGTGTCCTTTCTACTAACTATTATATTACAATGCATTCAGTTGAAATTTGTTCCCATATTGAGCTCCATGAAATATGCCACCCTTCATGCTTAATGTGGCCTTCATTTTATTTTATTTTTCCGTATAGTCGAAAAATATGCCCCCAGAGAAAAAAATATGGCTCCAACCTAGACACACGGGTCGTATCTCATATGAGAAAGAAATGATGAATAATATTAAGAGGAATCAAATGCGACTGAATGCTTTGGTGCCTAACGCGATTAGATTCGGTAAGAATCAAACTTCTAATGTAAATGTGCAAGATGATGATGAGTAAAGATTGTCTGAGGGTGAGGAGGATCTTAGTTCGTCCAGTGGTGATGATGTCAGTGATGATAATAATGAGTATTATAATCCTCAAATGGAAAAGTAATGCATGCGGGGTATTGGAATTGAAATTAAGTTTATGTTCATTACCTCAATTTTACTTTAAAAGTACATATATATATTCTATACCTTTTATAAATAACTAATTAAACTGTATTTTGTATTGGCAGGTCTCGAACATGGCGCATGTACGACGATTATTTTGTCATTCCCCCACCCCCACAGCGAGAGAAACCTCATTCGAGGGGACATCTCACACCCAACTCAATATGTCACAAGAACCCTCAATGAGCAACAACGCGGGTAATTAATTATAAAAAAAATGGTTTTGACTCGCCCAATTTTGACTTGTTTATATTCGTTGATTTGTCAAAAACAGCTTTTTAGTTCAGTTTTGTTATGAAATTTCATATCTACTATTATACATACATATGTGAGATCATATTTATAGATAACCATATATATAATCGTGCATCTTTTATTATTAAAGTAGGAAACTCGAGTCACTCATCGATGCATCTCCGATAAAGAACATCAAACAATAATGTGGTCGAAGATATACAAGTCATTGTTCCTAACGTTTCCATTATATGTAAGTCATTTTGATCATTTTTTCAGATCAATAATAAATATTCATATTCATTGAAAGTTACGAGAATAAGACATCAACTAAATATGGAATAAAACTATTATAATTATTCATTAAAAACAACATAGAATCCTACATTTATTATTCACCAAAGCTGCTGGAATAAAATTAAACTACCATGCAACTCGCACAATGCGCGAGCACACTTGTTCAAATCTATTCAAAGTGAAAATTATCAAGGAGGTGTGATAATTTGTGAAATATGAAATGCCAGTTCTTTAATTAAAGGAGAATTACGAAATGCTAGATTAGATATCAGTATATTTTGTGAGTTCTTTAATTCAAGGAGGTGTCCCTGGTGTGCTCGAGTGTCCTATTAAACCACAACTCCCACCACATCTTTCCTTGACCATTTATAGTCCCAGTTTTCCATGCCATTAAACATACATATCTTATCATATTTTCGAAAGTGTTTTGATCAAATTTTAATCAGTTTCAGTCAAAATATATATGGAGTGGGATCTGTAGGGGCAATAAATATACCTACCTAAACAGCAGGACATGTGGCGAGCACACTAGTTAAGATGGCGACCAGCATGGGCTCCCACACGATAAGGAGAACCAAAAGTCCTTGATAAAGTAGAAGACTAAGGAACAATATTTATTTTTAACTTAAACTCTATGAAGATGGGACTCATCCTAATGTAAACCTAATGTAACCCCTAACTCTATATAAAGGGGATACCCCCCATTGTGAAAGGGGGCTCGAAGGCTACAGAAATACTCTCGTGTAAAACTCTCTCAAAGTTTATAATGAAATAAAAAAGCAGTCCCGTGGAAGTAGGCCATTGATAGTCGAACCACGTAAATATTTGTCTCTCTTTTATTTATTATCATACATGCATCGTGGTGAATGGGCACCCCCCTACGGGTGAGTTTTTTTGCTACCACAATTGGTGTCGTCTGTGGGAAACGATACAAAAAGTCTTTCCTTCTTGTTGACAAGATGAAAATTTACGTTGCGATGCAATGGCATACACGCACGAAACCCCATCAAGAGCTAATTTTTTTCTTTCTTTGCATTTAAATAATATATTTTATGCACACATCTTTTCGTTCTACCATGATTCTCATATGTTTATATTCATAAATATTGATCTTGAATCCTCATTTATGAATTTGCATAACATTGAGTTTCAAATCCAAGAAGTTTTGTACGAATCCTTTAAAATATGGATTCTTTTGATGTTTTTCTGGGTATGCATGTTATTTTCTGGGTTACATCATATATTATGATTCCCATATCCCAGATTTTGTGGCAGGAGATAAACGTTAAAAGCGTCCCTCTCTCACATAGACGTTGACCACATCTTTACAAGCATATCCAAAGATATTCTTTCAATAAACGTGTTTTCACAAACATGCACAGATTTTGAGCACAGAACGAGGCTGTCAATTTTGGTCTCCATCCACACATCTTTCACGACAAAAGAGAAATCACAAAAACCAATGATTTTAGGTTTCGATCTATGACCTGTGGTCTTCCCTGACCTGTAATCCGGGGCAATCATCCAGTTGGGCGTGCACCTACTTGAGGCAAGGGAAAGTTACTGAAAATTGGCCCGACATGACCATTGCCACCAGCACATGGAGATAGCATTCAACTTAATTATAGAAATCAAACCATCCACGGTTGTCCTTGACCTCAAAAAATTCATTCATCTCGGAATAGAGGGCTCCACCCATATATTCATCACAATTTAGATAATGTCACGAGGGAACCAACAGGGTTATCCTCCGAATTTGGTCGGCGCTAACCAACCTCAGTGGGTATGGGAGCTCCGGACCTCGCCTCCAGTGATTCTCGACCTGCGACCAATAGAGATGGAGTCCGAACAGTTTTCGACCTATCGACAACCAACAAAGATGGAGTGCGAATAGTTTGCGGCCTACCGACGAGCAACAGAGATGGAGTCTGAACTGATGGTACAAGATTTTGTCTATTAGTCTCTCTCGTATCAACAAATCAAAGTTTAAAATATGTAATGAATAAACCAAGAAAGTAAATGGAGAGAAGACAAGATATAGAGTGGTTCAGTCTTTAAAATAGGCCTACATCTACTGTGTTGATCCATCCTCATTATATGAGTTACATTGTACAATATAATGATGCCTAAAGAGGTGTACAAGTATGAGAATAAAAGGAGAGTACACGATGACTGATGATTTCGGTATGCCGGAGAGGTAGCTTCCAGGTATCAAGCAATTCCTGAGTTGTATATTGAGGTGTAGAGAGAATCAGTACTATAAAATATGCCCCGGGTCTCTCTCTGGAATCCATCCCCCACTTCGAGGTGTGGACCTCTATTTATAGGAGATGTGCTCACGTGCAATGAGCACGTGATGCACGAAGTCTGGAGTTAGGATGGAGAGGGATGCAGCTTATAAGGAAAACAACCTAAGCTCCGCATCCTGTAACTGGAAAAAGACCAAAGTTTCGCACCCTAGACTGGTTTGGTCCACGTCATGTTGATTGTGATCGCGCCCCTGGGATGAAGTATAATCGCGACTTGTATGAGGTAGGACCGCGCCCTGTATGAGGTTGGTCTACGGCATGTAGTCATGTGAAGTAGCTCACCATCCGCAGGAGGGTGCTATATTTATACTATCAATAAGCCCCCAAGTGGTAGTGCTAAGAGAATTCAATTGGGGTTGTGACTTAGTTAAGTTCCCTTATGTGCCCCGGTAGTTTTTAAGGCGACGATTCGTCTTCCGTGCTATCTTATATAAATTGTTTCGGGCCGTGGACTTCATTACGTTTCCAAAACTTTGAGGGCAAATCGAGAGCGAATTTTTGTGTGTCCATCGCCATTCACTTTTCGGCGATCCTTCGTGGCTTTGAGTGGCGGTTCCAAGGTGGTGCGAGGCTGAGCATCGCCGATTTCTTCATTTCCAGGTAACTTTTCAACTAATCTTTGTAAATAGTTTTCGTTGCTCGCACTTCTTCTTTGATAGAAAACTAGGGTTTCAATTGAAAAATATGCTCATATCCCTAGAATCGAACACACATGAACGTTGGGCACATTAATAATTGCTAAGATTAATCTTCATATGTTGTACTTGACCCCTGATCTTCCAAACGCCATGAAGATCATATAGTTGTTCTTGTTGTTCATAGTCAAACTCTTTGTATTTTGTGAATTTGATCTTGAGACGATTAAACGTTAGATACTTAAATGTTTAAGAGAGAGGCGAGGCATGATAAAATTTCAATCTATTCCCTTGTTGTTTTGGTCCTTATCTACGGCATATCGTGGGCGATGGCTGCGGTCCATTAAGTTCTGAGATTTATCCTATGCGGCACTTTGATGCATATCTACTTAATCTGCAGCGGCGATGGGGTTTTCTAGGGCTCTTAATCCCCACCCTTGTATTTTGAACAGTCTTCACACTTTTATGAACCAAATACACATCCAAGATAAATAATTGTAATTGCTACCTGAATTTCTTGAATTGACATTTTGTAATTTTAGAAATGGTCTGTTACCGCGGGAGTGTATGTTCTCTTACTGATATAGGAGGTGGTTGCTGCCAGTAGGTCCAGAGGACGATCCCATAGGTTCTAAGTAATAGATTTGGCCCATTACTATTCAAATATAATCTTCCCGAGACTTCTTAAAGTCTTTTCCAAATCATACTGGCTGTGGCGCCTAACTGCGGACTCTACTTTTTAGGTAATGCTGCAGCCATATGAGCTTTGACCCAAATGAGTTTCTGAAAGGCTTTTGGGAAAGAACTTTGGAACCTCTCCTCCTTAACTCACTTCCGTTCCCCCTCTGAGATCAATAGGGCCTTGCTAACTGAGGGATTTCCCCAACTGCGTGATACTAGACTCAGACTCTGCCTCCAAGAAGGATTTTCCATCCACGCCAATGGAAGAAGAAGCCAATTCAAGTAATCATCCATTGGGTGTAGGCTATGTTCGAAAAGGCCCGCCTAGGCTTGAGGCTTGAGAGAAACTCATAGCCTACGCCTTATTATGCCCTATTCTTGGTAAAAGGCTTAAGGCACACTTTTTTTAAAAAAAAATAAAGGATTAATTAACAAATATTAGTTATGGAGCATGAATATGAGAAAGATGGCTACCCAACATATGTATATATTTCCAAAATTCAAGGTATGTATTATTTTATTATATTGCTAGCCTTGGAATAATTAAAATAATAAAAAAAGAAAAACGTCTTTTTACGCCTAGGCCCGAAGACTAGGATCCTAAGGCTTGAGGCTTGACCTCTACGCCTCGACCACGCCTCGCGCCTTTTAGAACCTTGGGTGTAGGAGACGATGCCGTAAAAGTCAGAGATAACCCAGCTGGTACATCTGGGAGGTCTGAGAGACCCTTAGCTGCGCATGATATCCGCAGCACCATGACCCAAGACTGGGTTGAACAGGTGGCTGAGGCCTTCGGATTTCCAGAAAATTTGATGTGCTCGGCACTGGCCGCGAACCAAAGGCCTTGTACAGCTCTGGCTGATGGAGTTTTCTTCCCACTTCATACCTTTATTTATGGGTTGCATCTACCTGTTCCTGTTCCCATCCGTCGCCTTTTTCAGACAATCAAACTGTCTCCAGCCTAGTTAGATCCTAATGGTTGGAGAGTCATTCTTGCTGCGGTTTTCCTTTGGGAGAATCTATTCAAAAGGGACATCACTCCCGCCGAGTTCTTTCATTTTTATCGTCCAAAGGAGAACTCAGTGAACTTCGCAGGGTATTACTACTTCTCTGTCCGCGACAGGGACGAGACCCTTTACACTGGGAGGACGACTAGTGTGAAGAACTGGAAGGGGAAGTATTTTTACATCTACGACGAAGGTTGGGAGATTCACCCCGAGGAGAACGAGAGGGAAAGGTCGTATAGAATGCCGTGGTAAAGGGGGTCTCAATCCAAATAAGGTATTAAGACTATAGCCGCGTCCTTTCTTCACATTTTGTATATTAACTTCCACTAACCTTTAAATTATCTTTTCTGCAGTTCTTGACAATATTCATTTGAACAAGCGGCAAGAGAAGAGAGTCGCTGAGGCCGCGGCATTTCCTGCAGAATATAAAAAGTTCAGCACACTTGTTACATCAGCGACCATATTTGAATCAGGGTTTTTTCCCAACAAGTCCATTCCTCAAGTTATGGCCGCGGAAGGTAATACCCTGAGCGTCATAATTTTTATTCCGTGGTAACTTATGCTCCTAAGTTGCATTTCTAATATTTGCTGTTATTTTTTTTTTCAGGTGAGGAGGTTGGCAGGGAATTATTGGTCGCGTAATTAGCGGAAATGGACGAGGACGCAAAGCTAAGGCACCTGTCGCGACTCCGTTAAATGATTGAGACACTCCAGGCGTGAACTCAACTCCTATCGCGGAAAAAACTGGCATTGTAGCCCAACCACAACCTGAATTTGATGATAATATAGGGGCCAACTTGTCCGCGGCAGGTTTGATGTCAGATGATGCTCCCCTCAACACAACTTCTCCGTCGCTGCCACCTATAGTTGCAATTAATGTAAACTTGGCACCTCCTCAGTGTCGCGGCACTTTTGGTCCCGATGGTCGTCCGCAGCCTCAGTTGAGACAACCTGACCCCGAGTCCTCGTGGGACACTACCGCGAAGGCTGCGCGGAGAATGAAAAGGGCCCTTGATGCTGCGAACCTCGACAGGATAGTAGGAGAAGACCACGATGACCTGGAGGACTGCGGCCTCCATAGTCTTCTGAGGGTAAGTGATTTGTCTTCGTTTTTCTCTTTTGTTCCATATACTGCAACTAACTTTTTTAATTTCAGGTTGCGGATGTCATCGTAGCCCAAAAAAGGAAATATGAGGCCCTTTATAAATTGAAAGAGGCCGAGAAGAGGGTGCATACTGCGGATCTTGAGGCTGCACGGATTACATCATTTGAGGTCGGGAAACAGTCTTCTGCCATGGCTCTTAAGGCGTCCCAAATGGACCTTCACAATTAATTGTTATAGGCTGCGGCACCTTGCAAGGGTCATAGAAGCGGCATGTTAACCTTTGGAACCTGCCCCTGCCCCTGCCCCTTGCACCAAAGCGTGGAAGGGCGGCCTCTTGAATAAGGCCGCCGTACCTTCATGTTTTTGAAACCCATCTTGTAGCTTTGTTTTCATCCCATGACCAAAATGGAACATATAAAGTAGGCTGTCTTTTCCCACGGCTACCCCTTTAGTTGCTTTAACTGTCTGAAGCTTTTCGAAAGTTGCTTTTAACAGTTGCAGCTATATTAACAGGACTATTATAGATTTTTGTCCCCTTCATCCGAATATGAGGCTTTATGCATTTATGTGATACTTTCAAGCCTCCTCAAGCTGGGTTATGTTATTAAGCCACCCACAGCTAACATATAGGATATTTTCAAGCCTCCTCAGGCTGGGTTATGTTATTAAGCCACCCACAGCTAACATATAGGATATTTTCAAGCCTCCTCAGGCTGGGTTATGTTATTAAGCCACCCACAGCTAACATATATGATATTTTCAAGCCTCCTCAGGCTGGGTTATGTTATTAAGCCACCCACAGCTAACATATAGGATATTTTCAAGCCTCCTTAGGCTGGGTTATGTTATTAAGCCACCCACAGCTAACATATAGGATATTTTCAATCCTCCTCAGGCTGGTTTATGTTATTAAGCCACCCACGACTATAGATATATTTAAATCCATCTCTGGCTAGATATTACCAGTCTCTCGACTTAATGGCATGCCCCGAAAGCCAAGAGCAGGCAATGTAAGCCCTTGTAGAGAATGAAGCATTACGGAAGCTAAGAGCGGGCATCGCAAGCCCTTGCGAGTGATGTTGCAGTCCAACTTAGATAACTACTTTCAATATTTGCTTTCACCACTTTCAATTATCATCAACTTCCGGATGATCAGACGTCCTCTCGAGCCTTGTGGCCCCTTCAAATATTATTATTCCTGATATAACATGTTGTCTCAGATTGGGATATGAGTGCGAACATTTTGCGACCTACCGGTAACCAAAAAATATGGAGTGCGAACAGTTTATAACCTATCGGTGAGTAACAGAGATGGAGTCCGAACAGTTTGCGACCTACCGGTGACCAACAAAGATGGAGTCTGAACAGTTTGTGACCTAAAAAAAATTTCTTTCGGTTTTCTCTTTGGCCATGCCGACCAGCTCTCATTTCTCTACACTGACACCGCGACCTGCGTGACATCGAGAGGAAACCCACAAGTTTCTTATCACATTTTTCGATCATCTTCGACCTACGACTTGGGGCTACTATTTAGTCAGACACCAATACGTTTTTTGATCATCTCTGGCTACGATCTCCTATCAGAGAAAGGTCAAAAATCCGACCAAACATAAGAAACCCAAACTCCGACTACCCGATATCGGGGAGACAACCGAGAAACTGCAATCTGAAATATAATTTTTCATGCAAAGACGTTCAGCAGCAATGAGGATTTTCCTTTAGGTTTTTTTATCGTGCCTGCCAGTTCCTTCTCCTCTCCGACAAACGGTGGCAAGTGATATTTTTGTGATATGAAAATCGATTGAAGACCCATCATCCGCATCGTTATAGGTCGTCGACCATTATATAAAGCATCCCACACCTCGGCGGCATCATCAGCTCCTCTCCTGCTGGTCGGCGGAAGAGACGAGGACAACATCAATTCAACACGCTTCATGCGTTTCGAACAGGGGTGGCAGGCCTTTGGGGTGCATGGGTTTTCAAACCTTCTTTATTAAAATCAAGTCTTTTTTCTTGGCTCACAATACCACCCCCTACTTTATCTTACTTCACATCTTTATGTGGAAATAAAAATTTGAAACCATCTTACATTATGTGTTTGGAATTCACACAATTTTGCAAAAATTCTAAATCAAATCAACGTCTTACATTTGAAATATATTTGACGAATTTTTACACTGCTCGTTTCTCCCTGAAAAAATTTTGAGGGACCATGTGACTTTATTACAATTGTTACAACGATTTTAGTTAGCCCTTTTTTATCCGACCTTTATTACAATTGTTACAAGGATTTTAGTAGGGACTTTTTTATGCGACCTTATTACAAATTATTTTGCTAACATAACTAGTGAGGCGCACTTATATAGCACTCATGTCATTTATTCGATCATTTAATTTTCAATATTGCCGTCTAGCTATTATTGGCTATACCAATGGATGCATATCATATATACTTTGCTAAACAAATCATTCTCATGATAACTTCTATTTGATTTAGCCTCAATAGATGGTCGGGAAATTTATTAACTTCCACAGGTACAAGATTCAGTCCCGATGGATGCTCGGCCATAATCTTAAGCTCTTGGAAATTTTATCAATGTTTCGCCAGACGCTCGATCACGCATCACTCACTATATCTACTCGTTACTATACATATTTGCCCCGATGGACTAGCCTAGCACCACTTATTTTATTCATGCTCCAACGGATAGTTAAGCACGCTACAACACTTTAGTCCAAAAAAATGCTTGGGAAAAATTATTATCACTCTGACTGATGCTCGGGTTTTATAATTCTTAACCTGAAGGACGGTCAGGCACATTCAAGATTTATCTTGACAGATGATCGGTAAAATATTTTCATGTATTTAGTCTCGAAGATATCTACTGCCCAAGTCTCAATTTATCCCCAATGGATAGTTGGTCAGGATAATTCTTATATTTAGCATAGCCCCAATTGATGGATACGCACATCTATTTGTGCATTGTTCATTTCTCCCTCATAATATTTTATTTGCTCACAAATTATGCTCACGATTTTTATCATCATAAATTTTTTAGCAAGGGGCTATCTATACTTTATACTTCACAATTGTTATCTATACTTTATACTTCACAATTGTCACTACACAATTTTCTGTGGAAACAAAATTATGTGTTTGGAACTCACACAATTTTGCAAAAATTATAAATCAAACCTACGTCTTACATTTGATATATATTTGACTAATTTTTGCACTGCTCGGTTCTCTCTGAAAACAATTTGAGGGACCATGTGACTTTATTACAAGTGTTACAATGATTTTAGTTGGCACTTCATTATGCGACCTTTATTACAATTGTTACAACGATTTTAGTTGGCACTTTTTTATGCGACCTTATTACAAATTATTTTGCTCACATAAATAGTGAGGCGTACTTATATAGCACTCATGTCATTTATTAGATCATTTAGTTTTCAATATTTTCGTCTAGCTATTATTGGCTATACCAATGGATGCATATCATATATACTTTGCTGAAAAAATCATTCTCATGATAATTTCTATTTGATTTAGCCTCAACAGATGGTCGGACAATTTATTAACTTCCACAGGTACAAGATTCAGTCCCGACGGATGCTCGGCCACAATCTTAAGCTCTTAAAAATCTTATCAATGCTTCGGCAGACGCTCGAGCACGCATCGCTCGCTATATCTATTCATTACTGTACATATTTTGCCCGACAGACTAACCAGGAACCACTTATTTTATTCATGCTCCAACGGATAGTTAATGACGCTACAACACTTTAGTCCCAAAAAATGCTTGGGAAAAATTATTAGTACTCTGACTGATGCTCGAGTTTTATAATTCTTAGCCTGAAGGACGGTCAGGCACATTCAATATTTATCTCGACAGATGATCGATACAATATTTTCATGTATTTAGTCCCGAAGATATCTACTACACAAGTCTCATTTTATCCCCAATGGATAGCTGGTCAGGATAATTCTTATATCTAGCATAACCCCAATTGATGGATATGCACATCTATTTGTGCATTGTTCATTTCTGCCTCCTAATATTTTATTTTCTCACAAATTATGCTCACGATTTTTATCATCATAAATTTGTTAGCAGGGGGCTATCTATACTTTATACTTCACAATTATTATCTATACTTTATACTACATAATTTTTTGTAGAAACAAAATTTTGAAACTATGAAGTTTTCCTCAGTATGTGGTCGAGCAGATCCATATCATATATTCCTTAGCTGAATAAACGTGTCACGTGATAATTTCTATTTGATTTAGCCTCGACAAATGGTCGTGCAATTTATTAACTTTCACAGGTGCAAGATTCGGTCTCGACGAGTGTTCGTCCACAATCTTAAGCTCTTGGAAATCTTATTAAGGCTCTGATAAATACTCAAGCACAAATCATTTGCTATATTTACTCGGTACTGTACAGCTTAGCTCCGACAAACTAGCCACTATTGATCATCTGGATCTATGATTCTTAACTTGAAGGACGATCAGGCATATTCAGGGTTCCTCTCGGCAAATGATCGGCTAAATATTTCTATATATTTAGTCCCGAAGATATTTGCCACACATGTCGCATTTTATCCCCAACAAATGGTTGGTCACGATAATTCTTATATTCAGTCCCGATAAACGACATTACATTTATTATTGTTATCAACCCTAATAAGTGGTTTGGAACTTTAGTTTTCACTAACCCTACAGGATCGTTCATAATATTTGCCCGGTCCTTTTTTCCTCGACGGATGCTCGAGCATGGATCACTCGTAATATCTACCAGATCCTCTATAATTTTTGCCTCAACAGGCATTCAGGCATCATTTATTTAATCTGGAAATATACATTATAGGATCGTTAGTAATATATGCTCGGTCCTTGATAATCTTGCCTCGATGGATGCTTAGGCATCATTTATCTTATCAATGCTCTGACAAATGCTCGAGCATGGATCATTCGCAATATTTACTAGATCCTTTGAAATTTTTCCTCGACGGGCCCTCAGCTTCGATGGATAGTCGACATTATGTTATCATGCTCAAGCTCCAATGGACAATTGGGCAATGCAATTCTTATTCAATTCAACCTCGGTGAATGGGAAGTTGGGCAACCTATATAACAACGATCCAATAACACATAAAGTAGTATGGAGTGCAACGATCAACTATATTTATCAACAAGAACAAATCCAACATGTAGGAAGTTACCTATCCAGCAAGATCACAATCAACTGTGGTTCTTAAGGATTGAAGCTGAGCATCATTGGACTTCTCTTTGTCCACTCTAACCAGCGATCTCATGGTTTATGGATGACTCACATCTCATCTCCACTAACCTGCTTCGTGGTCTATTGACTTAAGAATTTTTGGCCCACCGACCTACGAACTGGGGCTGTCACAACCAAGCGCCCAAACATTCTTTCTAATCTTATGTCCAATCATCATCGACCTGCATCCGAGTCTGCCCCTACTGGTCGACGTTCTTTAACATGTAACGAACAGAATGTATTGTCACCAACACTAGACCACGCTGAATGTATTAGCAACATCGTCGAACAACCCATGGTGATCTGTGATCACTGGGCAACGAAATTTCTCTTGTCGACATTGAAAGGGCTTCATCAGCACTAAGATATCCACTCCAGAGGAACAGTGTTTCTTGAACGCCATATCAAATTAACGCATTTTTGCACGAAGATTATTTGAACTCATATCAATTTCTTCAGATGCACGAGCTATGTGGAGTTTTCCACAGCATCCAAGAACTACCATGCATGGTCGGCGAATAAGTGCGCCCCGAAGAACGATACATTACATGGAGCTATATGGGTAAGATAATCCTTGACAAATAATCGATGCGATATTCTTCAACATAGCAAAGCCCTGAGGAACGGTCGGGCACACTTATCATATCGGTTATTCAGATCAAATACTCGATGGACAGTCGAGCGTTATCTTTAGTAGTCTCCTCTTCACAACCCGATTGGGGGCTCCATGGCAACGATGACATGTAAATAGATTCACCGTAATATTTAAATAAAAATAGAAGAGACCAGCTTAGGATGGATGCTAACATGGTTAACACTGGCATTAGTCTTTCAAATGACGATCAGGATTAAGCTTGATTAAATTACAACAACTATCTTGCTTGTTTTAATTAAATTAAGGAAGTCCTCGGGTCTTTGTCATCTTCAAACACAAATGGCCTCATAAGTTGCCCCGGCAATAATAAAAGCCCTACGGGGGATCCCTAGGGAAAAAGCTAACTCATGTTAGTCGCCAACCATATTGGTCGGTTAAAATCCTGAATGGGTGGATGGACCTTAAACCAGGTGCATTTTTTCCATCGTCTTTTAGACCTAAGGACGTGTGATGACACAACCTAAAAGGTAAAATAGATGAATATTTACATGCAAGGCATTACAAAATGGAAAAATGAGAACAAAATTGGTATTACATTGACTTGTAGGAGAGGCCTAAGTAAAATAAGGGTACTAATTACATATCAAATATTAAAGACCTAATGCAAGGTCCTACCCCAACTAGGTATATGCTCGAGCAAGGCTCGGCACATAGGCCTGTGGTCGGCCTCTCCAATTGGACCATGTGAAAAACCTCATGCAGGGTCTTACCCCGACTAGGTATATGCTCGATCAAGGCTCGGCACATATGACTGTGATCGGCCTCTCCAATTGGACCATATGAAAAACTTAATGCAGGGTTTTATCCCGACTACGTACATGCTCGAGCAAGGCTCGACACATAGGCCTGTGGTCGACCTCACCAATTGGACCATATAAGATCAAAATATTGGGAGATGCCCTAAAGTTGATGCATGCACAAGAAAGCCTTGGTAAATTAATTCTTAACAGGCCTGTGGTCGGCCTCACAAATTGGGCTATGCAATAAAATAGAATAATGAAATACGTTCGACTTGATCCCATGAAGGTTTGTAGGCAACTCGACACTCTCGAGTCTGGTTCCCATATCGATTGAACGTCTCTCAACTCAAAGCATTTATCTAAAACCTTACAAAAGCAAGTAGATCAACCAAATAAGGCTTAAAATTTTAACGACAACTCAAAGAACGACAATCCAGTTCATATCAGCAACTACACATATTTGAAGAGAATACAGACCAGCTCTCAGCTCATCTCAAAATCAACTCAGCTGAACTGCGACCTGTGGGGACATTGTGGGGGCAATAAATATACCTACCTAAATAGCAGGACACGTGGCGAGCACACCAATCAAGATGGTGACCAGCATGGGCCCCCACACGATAAGGATGACCAAGAGTCCTTGATAAAGTAGAAGACTAGGGAACAGATTTGATTGTAACTTAAACTCTACGAAGAGGGGACTCATCCAAATGTAACCCTAATGTAACCCCTAACTCTATATAAAGGGGACACCCCCCATTGTGAAAGGGGGCTCGAAGGCTAGAGAAATACTCTCGTGTAAACCTCTCTCAAAGTTTATAATGAAACACTACAGCAGCCCCGTGGACGTAGGCCATTTATGGTCAAACCACGTAAATATTTGTTTCTCTTTTATTTATTATCATACATGCATCGTGCTGAATGGGCACCCCCCTACGGGCGAGTTTTTTTTGCTACCACAGGATCCATACACTTTTTGGCCGCTCACAACGTGTTCTTTTCCAAGAGAAATAATTTGTCTGAAACTGTCACTCTCAAAGTAACAATCATGACGAAAAATGTACCAAAGTCTAATAAAATTATAATAATACCAAAGTCTAATTATGCCATTTAAGTAGGTACCCCAGTCAAAATTACCCAATATTTATTCTTTAGGTGGATAAGAAAGGGTTTGGTCCAACTCTGTAAAGCATTTAAGCATGGTCCCTTTTATGGGATTATGCTTAAGCTCTTCCATCCACCACTCAACAATGATTAAATTAATTAAATGCATATTCGTAACAATTACCTCTTTAGTCATTAAGTACTATAAACTCTAATAAAATAATATTAAAGGAATTATAAAGAAACTCCACTTGCAGGATAGTTCTTTCTAATTCCATTAAATAACTGTCTTTAACCTATAAATAGATAATGACATATACATATATAATATGGACTTGTCTTAGTTGACAATAATAGTTTGATATGTATATGTCTGCCATCTTCATGCACCAATAGGTTTTTCTTACTACAAAAGGTTTGAATGAAGGTAGATTGATGATGGGGAATTATATTAATAATGATATTATTCTTGCCTATAACATAGGAAAAAAAACTCTATAGTGCCAAATATGATTGTTCCTTACTAATTTCCATTTGTAAATTAGTATAATCTGTGCAACACTTAGTGCTACCCTGAGTGAAAGAACTTGAAGTCTATAAAAACCATACCATAATCAAATAATACAAAGTATTTGAGAGGAAAACTATCCTATATAAGAAAATAGAAAGGAAATAAGTTTTTTTTTATATATAATTGTCTTTCCTTTTTATAAAAACCAAAAACTGGGGTCACTCCTCGACACGTCTCCAACAAAGAACACCAGTTAATGATATTATTGAAGATATACAAGGCGATGTTCCTGATGTTTCCTTGATACGTATGTGATTATGATTATTTTATTAGTAGTTACCGTGTAATACTTTATATTTATTATATTACCTTATGATCTTTCCTTTTCTATAACCATTCCAATCAAAAAATGAGTGCAAGGCTTAACACGTGGAAAGAAGGTCGAGAAAATAGTAAAAAGACATGGAAAACTTGGAGTGCATGTGTTGGAAAGTGATGGGGCACCTATGGGTGTAAATGTTCCTTCTCTAAGACAACAAGTCGGGGTTGGGGTTAGAAATACGACACCACTTCAAGGGGTGACTCGTTGAATGAAATTGGTTCTGGGACACAAGATGTTGTAATTGCGAGGATTCAGGTAGTTACATTTAATTCTTTCGGTTAGATATTTTTTTTTGTCCTTATTTTTTCCGTTACATTATACACACACACAAACACACACATTTAGGGTATGGACATTTTGCATAATGATATTCTGTGGATGTCTAATTAACAAAAAATGCAGGTTAAGTTCGATATTGTTAAGTATGATGAGGATGAGTCTGTTAGATATGCTATTCATAAGAAGTGTGCACGGAGGTACACTAACTGGAGGAATAAAATGTACTTATAGTACAAGAAATTATTGAAGGATGAAGTCGACCCTAAAAAGAATCCATACGATGGGGTTACACCAGATGATTGGAAATACATGATAGATAATTTTTAGAGTGGTGAGAAGTTAAAGGTACCTAATTTGTAGTTCATTATATTTGTAATTTAGTTATTCCTTAAAAATTTCATTATTGAAGGTCCATTTAATATTTTTTATTAATTAGGAATTGTAAGTAAAAGGTCAACTAGCACGTTCTAGTTTGCCTTGGAACCATACTTGTGGGTTGCGAACATTTATAGTTGTCATGTCAATTAAGGTGATGTGTTTTAAAATTTATGAATTTAATTACTTATCAATGTACAATCATATTCTCATTCGTTCCATTTATATAAGACTGAATGAAAGGGTGGTGAGAGACCCCATATTGCTGACTTCTTTAAATCATCTCATTGGAGTGGAAAAAAGAAAGATTTGGTGGATCCAAAGTGCAAGGAAAAATATGTATGTACATTTTTGTGTTAGATAAATTTATATTGTTATTTTAAAATTCATTGATCAATTATGTTGTGAGCTTATACTATTTAAAATATGGCATAAGAAGTTTATGGAGCTAAAAGAGAGATTCTTGTAGCCAGACGCGCCCTTCATGTCTCAAGAGGAGATGCCCATAGAAGTTTTTGAAAAAAGATTATGCCATATTATCGGATGGGGGGTAGGCTCGAAGCCCTCTAAAACTTCAAGTACAATTAGATAGTTGAGGGCCTGTGATGAAGAGGTGAGGAAACTAAGAGAGTAATTGACTTTATTTGAGGAGAGAAATGTTATCCGACAAGAGAAGATAGAAGCTCAAGATAAAAAAAAAATAAGGATTTCTAGGCATACACGATGCAAATATTTGCACAATTACGTAAGGATCAAGAACGGGGGAGCTTATCCGGAGGATCTCAAGTAGCGAATCAATATGGTAAGTATTCATCTCTCTGTAGATACTTGTATATATTTGAGTAAATTTGGACAGAAATTCTCCATTTTCAATTATAATAAGTGTTGATGGATATTTATGTCGTGTTAGTTATTTTTCCCATTGTGGCTATAGTTTTGGGGTTAGTTGGATTTGGTCAGAGTATTTCAAAAGTGTTTCCCAATGAAAATCTGGTATCAGAATGTTAGGGACTTGGCCAATGGCCCCACGCAAAGGGAATTTTCATTTATGTTATAAACACACGCCTATCCTAGTTGGAATTGTATAACATAAAACCTAATATTATTCTATTCCTTCTTCTTAGTGTCTTAGATTGTCGTTGGAATTGTAGAGGGTGTTGCACCATGCACATGCACTAGTTCAAGGATTTTTTTATGCAAAACTAATAGTAGCTCTTTTATACTTAACATGAGAATGGAAAAATTAAGTGTTTGCATCTCATTCCTTAAGCCATTTTTTATTAGCCTTTTGAAACCAATTCTGAGTCAGTAAATTGGGGTTGTCAAATACACTTTAAGGGTGCATTCGAAACTGAGAATTACAAAAGTTTAAATGATACCAATTATAAAAATGGGGAAAGAAAAGGCTTACAAAAGTTTATATTACAGAAATGGTTATGAATGGAGAGAGAAGGTTGGGTTTTTTTATAAAATATTTTCTTTTTTCTGTAAGATGAGATTTTCAATCTTCATTTAAGGATTCATACAACTCATAGGGGATTCCTGGGTTGTAGAAGTCAGATACTTCAGTGTTAAGAAGGCTTTCTTTTGTAAGTCTTGAAAATTGGGAAACCAAATTGGGGGGTACCAATTGTTTCACCCAATTCTCCCATATTGTTATAGCTTCTTAGATATTGTTATATTTTTGGTGATATGCACCTGTATAACCATTTATTTGGTGATGACGTTGGTACCGATTGTGGTAAATGCCTGGTTGACGTTCACTAAATACAACGTAGACAAATCTTGGTTTAGATTGTGCATTTGAAGATGATTCTTGGGTGGTCTTTATCTTTTTAGCAATAGTTACCCATTCACATTGTACTTCTTGAGGTTCTTTATCTCCCATCCTGAAAGAAAAAATATTCCACTTGTTTAGTGGGTTTTCGCAAATATTCCACTTATTTAGTGATTTTCCTCATAATTTCTGCTAAGGTAATCTGCAAGAAAATTGTTAGTACCTTTTGAGTGTTCAACTTCAAAGGTATAAATAGCAATTTGATTATACCATTTTAATCTTCTTCCTTCTAAAATATTTCTTTTATCTATAAGGAAGTCCCTAACAACTTTATTATTTGTTCTAACAATAAAATCTTCTGGTGCTAGGAAAATATGGAATTTTTTAATAGCAAGTTTTTTTGCTAATAATTCCTTTTTAAAAATAATGCAATTGAGTTCATTAGGATTAAATTTACCTGAATTATAACCGCATATTAATTCATATTTTCGAATGTTTTTTTGGTGTAGGGTTTTTCTTACCATGGATACCAAATATAGTGGAAGTGGTTTCTTCCTAATATTGTGCTGGAATTGCTTTGAGGACACATCTCTAGCAATTATCTAAAGCATCTGTTTCAAGAATTAATTTATCTTCTGATTTAGGAAAATAAACTTTTGGGCAGTGATTAAGTATATCTTGTTTTATTATTTTTACTACAAGAGTATCATTTTTATTCCATGTAAAAACATCACTCTTCTTGAGTTTTTCAATAAGTGGTAATTACTTTTGTGATAATCCTTGCATGAAATATCTTCCATAATTAAGGATTTCCAAGAAACTTTGCAATTATTTTTTGTCCAAAATTTCTTCATTAAAATCTCATAGTTTTTATATTATGTGGTCTTGTAATTTTAATCCATCTTGGTTTAAGTCAATTGCAATTTTCTTTGGAGATAAAATAATTCCATATTTTTGGAATTTTTCACAAAGTATTTTTAAATGATGTCGATGTTCTTCTATTGTATTTGAAAAAACAAGAATATCATATATGTAAAAAACGCAGAAATCTTCAAGATCTTTAAAGATAATATCCATTCATCTCTAGAATACCTATAGAGATGTGTTTAACCCAAAAGGCATAACATTCCATTGATAATGTCCTCTAGGGGTACTAAAGTCTGTCTATAGTTTTGATTCCTCAGTTAATTTTAACTGCCGAAATCCAGATTTACGATCAAATTTATCAAAGATCTTTTGACCTTAGTTTAGTTGATTAATACATACTTTCTTGGGATGAAGTAGCCATCAAATTCTAATTGTTCATTTAACATTTTATAATTTATGACCATCCTAGCTTTTCCTCTTGTGGCCTCACTATGTTTTCATACCATGAAGGCAGGGCTAGAATGCGGGCTAATAGTTTCTTCAATAAGATTTGTTTCCAATAATTCTTTGATTTGATTATCAAATTCATCCATGTCTTATTTAGTTTAAATCATGGGTTTGACTCTTATAATGATATTAGGATCTCTTAATTTGATATTACAATACCTTGGGCTTTTATCCCATAATTTTAGTGAGTTTTCACTAAAATTTTCTTTTAGAATAGCATAAAGCCAGTGTGTTTCTTCAAGGGTTTTAATTATTGGAGTCATGTATCCTTTCTTAGTAGGAGAAATTTTTTTCTCACATTTATATTATGTTGTTGAAGTAGAGGTATTTCTATTGGTTGTTTATTCAAAGTTAAACTGATTGTTCCCTCATCAATATTCATAGGTAAATATTCTGAAATAAAATTATTACCTAAAATAAAATCTCCATGTATTTCAGGAAAGCATAGAATTTTTGGAATAATGAATTTCTTTTCATTAAACCAGATAGTACGTTTTTGCCTTTTAAGTCAATGAAATTTTGTGTTCCATTGATGCCAGTTACAGCAATAGGATTTTTCATCTTTATCCACTTTTTTGTGGTAAAGCATTAGGTCTACAAGAACAAATTGTGGCTCCTATATCAATTAATGTGCAAAGACTATATGATTTGTAGCCTACAAAATTAAAATATCCTAATAGACTAATACATAAGTATGTCTTTTCTTTTCATGGCTTGGAGAAAATATAATTTATTCTTTTCCTAGTTGGAAATGATAAATTTGACTAGATTTTATTTTATCTTCTTTTAGATAATTTGTGCTATGTAATATTGGTACCCGTATATTTTTCATAGCAATAGGTTGTTTACTATTACTGGATTCTCCTTTTAAAAGGTTTTTTCCTTTTAATTTTTCCCAATCATTATCAGAAAAATTCTTTTGTCAATTTGAATGTTTATTTTTAAAATAAATATTATTTCCTGACACTTGTAGTTCAACGCTATTTCGTTACTTTTCAGGTGGTGGTTTTGTTATGTGGGGTAGTATCCATTGTTTTGGTATTTCTAAATCTCTCCAATTGATTAATCTTGGTTGTATGGCCGAATCAAATGGTCTAGGTTCAAATATTTCTATCCACACTTTGCGTATTAGTTTGTGGTAGAGTTGTCAATTCATGAATTATTTTTAATGTATTGACATATTCCTATAAGTATCCTTCATACCTATTCCTTTGGTTTGAATTTTTATAATAACAGGTCTTCAATATTTGGATCATCAATAAATATAAAAAAATTTAGTTTTATGTTAAACCAAATACTTCAATTACTAAATTGGATTGCTCTCCTCCAACTATAGCATTCATAGGATTACTGAATCTTTTGTCTAAAACCAGTATCACTACAGGTTTATCCATACCTTGTCTAAATAATGCAGTGATACATATTTGAATAAATCCAATATGGATATATTTTATATTCGGATATTTTTTCTTCCATCTTTTGATTTTATTTAAATTAAAGATTTTTATATCTTCCATTTATTCATCGGTATTTCCGTTAAATTGTTCAAATATTCTTATTGAGAATAATTTGAATTTAGATAATTTATAGGCATCTTCCTTTTTTATAAGTTGTCTTTGGTTATCAATTTTTTGTAACTATTCGTTGGTAAAAGTTATTTCTTCGCCAACAATTTCATGAAGAGTAATTGTTTGTAACTCATTTTTGTTACTTTATTATATTTCTTCAGTATTATACATAAATACGAATTCGTCATCAGGTGATTCCGAATCAGATTCTAATTCATATAATATTTCTTCATTATCGAAATTATCATAATATCTGATGGTAAAAATGAAATCAAATTCATGGTGAATGATGGTAGACAATTATTTGTTAAAGACCTTTCCATAAACTATGTTACTACCTGTTGATGTAAAAAATTAGATCACTCTAATAATTCAATCACAAATAAATAAATGAGACAAAAGATTTTAAAGTGGTTCAGCCTTATAAGAATGGCCTACATCCACTGTTGTTTTATTGCTGAGTGTTTGAGAATTCTCGATTTGTGTTCTATCAAGAGATTCCGATCTCGATTCCAGGGTTTGGATTCGAATCCCCTTACAATGAGGATTGTACAATATATTTATAGACCTGAGGCTGTAATGTGAAAGGGTAATACATTAAATGGTATACATATGAAAGGGTAATACATTTAATGCCCTTTTTGCGTGTGCGTCTGAATGATAAGCATTTAATGAGCAGTTAAACTGTTGGTATCCTGCTTCGAGGTGCAGCTCGAACCGCCTGAGTTGCTCGGACCGCTTGAGCTTCTCGGTGCTAAATAGTTCCTCGGAGAGGTATGTTCCTCGGAGCGTATGAGTTCCTCGGAGTAACATGGTTTCTCGGAGCGTGCGATCATCTCGGAAGTGCTTGTTGTTGCCATGTAGATAGCCACGTGTCTTCATATGATTGGTCCATGTCAGCAGATTAAATTTGGTATCAACACTACCCTTAAACAAAGGGCAAAAGTAAAAGAATTTTTAGAAAACCTTAAGGAGAAGAATAAACTTGATGTTCCTTATGAATTGTTAAGCAATGCAGAAGAATATGAGTTAGCCCAACTTTATCCTCACAATCAAAGTCCAATGGATATCATGTCCTTTGACTCCATTGGTGAGGCCAACATAGCAAATACGATGGAACGACTGCACATGGAACGACTGCACCAACAATTCAGCACATGATATGCGGTCCCCAGAAAAATAACAAAATAAATAAATGCAAACTGTATTTACTATTTGAAAAGGAAAATAATATTTACCATTCATGTAAATAGTAATTACTATTCACCATATAATATTTACTATCCACTTTGTACTATTCATTTTTTTTAATGGGCTATAAAGCTACCCACATTTTCTTTTCCTTTTTATCTATTAGCCAATAGAATTATAGGTACGCTTGGCGTTCGCGCTTATAAAAAAGCGCTTTCTTTCAGTTTTAAATAAACTTCTTTCTCCTTTCATAACCATTTCCATAATATAAACTTTTGTAAGCCTTTTCTTTTCGTACTTTTAATATTGAAATATTTTCAATTCAAAATTTGAAATATGTTTTTTAAAAATTTTAAATCATGGAATTAGGAGTCCCAAAAACATAGAGAGTTCACAAGTATCTCATCCATCACTTCCTTGCACCATTTTTGCGCTTTACAAACAGAGCCTTCAATTTGAAACATACCCGTGTCAGTAACCTGGTTCGTTGTTTATTTCGACGGCCTGAAGGGAACAAATACTCTTCCCGGAACCATGTCTACAAATGAATATTAGAAAGGGTACACATTTTTTATTTTATCAAAACTGTTTAACTCTTTGTCTAGACTGGTTCATGATCTTCCTTGCGTCCAGTTCCAATATGGGCTGAAATGGATACTTTGATTTTTGAAGTAGAGAGGGTCAGTTGTGAAGAATAAACTCATTATGGAAGTTGGTGATGTGTTGTTCAACACTAATAAGAAGAGTTAATTCTCTTCTTATGATGTCTTTATATTTATTTTCGATTTTCTAATCAAATCTTACATCTTTGGTCCTTTATATATAACATTTTGGGTTTTGAGTTCTCTTATTTTGTGTGGCGAATGCACTGTTTGCCTTAAGGAATTTTTACCATGTAGATGATGATGGTGGTGGATTAATGAATTAGGTCTCGTTTGAGTGGATTTGACACAATTTTATATTTTCTCGAGTGTTCATAATATGAAATACTAGATTACTTCTTCTTCACTCTCAAATATGTGATAACTGTTATGTTCCTTACTATTCTTTCTACGAGTTTTCACTTGTCTAGATATAAATGGTTCCCTAACATTTTTCATACACCTAATTCATCACATTTACGACTTTTTTTTGTATTAGATTAATGTTAGATTGATAAGATTTTACAATCTATGTATTGTTGACTATTATAAATATTTACTCAATTTTGTAAAAATAATGGTAAACCATAAAGTATACCATCACATTATCTACTCGTATTCATCTTTTTTTCCTTTTTATAAAGATTGAACAACTATTCTTCTCCACGTAGTCTTGGCTAAAATAGGACCTTCAACATAAAGCTACCGACAGTTATCCATGAGAATTATATCCATATCCCCGTCTGTCAAATCTAAAACATTAGCAGTCCTAAAAAGCCCCACATCATATTCTTTTAGGGATGGGTGGTCTCTAACCAAAATTCCCGTCACTGCCACGAGAAAAATTAAGGGAATGACAATAAAACTTTAAATCATTACAACAGGGAAATTTCACACATGTTCATACCTATTCATTTTTAAAACAATTCATACATGTTCATTTTTAAAACAACTCATAATATAAAATTTCATACATAAAATTTCATAGTTTTTCATTTCGAAAACATTTTATAAATTAAAGTTTCCAGCTTGTTCATTTTTAAAACATGTCATACTTGTTCATTAATTAAAATTAACACACCATTGCAAGAGCATTCTTGAGTTGTGAAGAAAGAAAATAGTTAATGCTTCAGAAAAAAAATGAGCTATCAATTAAAAAAATAAGCTTCAACCCCCCAATTGAAATTTGTTGTATCTACACTCTGATCAGCAGATGAGTTGTTCATCACAACGACGCTATTATTCTATACATTTGATCCTGCGAACATCTGATTGAAACTTCCTTCCATTGTAAAAAATTCCTGTATAGGATAGCGGCCTAGAGGGATGATGTTTTGTTTTCCTAAATAGGATGAATTTTTTCACTGAACATTTTTGTGATTGCTACGATCATATTAGTTAAAATTAACTTTTATTTTGTATTTTGTGCAAAATTATGATGGAGTTGCTTGGATTAGTTATTTTTGCCGAAGTTTGGAGTTGTGGTTTCTTTTATTATGTATTCATATAGTCGTTTATTTGATGCAAATAACTTCTTGGACATCTTTTGACGTTAACGATTTTTGGAAATCATTTGATGTGATATGATGAATTATAATTTTTGGACATCATTTAATGTAATAGCATTTTTATTCAACTTTCTTTTGTACTTGATACTTGAAGTGGGAGAATGTATTGTTTTGAACGATATATATATGTTTGGGTTTGAGAAAATGAGCAATATTTCTTTTGCCAATAGTCATTTTATATCTCCTTTAAAGCTAATATGGCAACCTACATTTTTGTTGTCAAAAAGATACTTTTTGTGACGAATTTAAATGTGTTGCTGAAAGGTATACATTTGGCAACAAAAGAAGTTATGATGCAAAATATATAATTTTTAACGACCCAAATATTTTGTTGTCGAAGGTCGACTTATATGACCTTTTGCAACAGAAATAATGTTTTTGGTAAAAAAAAATCAAAAATAAATAATATACATTTGGCAACACATTTGCGTGTTGCTAAAAGTATATTTTCCACAACATAATTTGTTTGTTTCCAAAAACTTTCCAGGCAGACTCTAGGCAACAGGCTGGCAATACAATGGATTTTGTTGCCAATACCTATTAGCGACACATTTATAACTATTAGCGACATACATCGTATGATGCCTATGTGATTTTTTCTTGTAATATACATTGTTTCCTCCCTCCAAAATACTTATCCTAAATCTGAGCTCCTAACACCAGTTTCTCCCAATGAACCTACTAATGGGTCTATCCCACATACTGCTACTGACCCTAACCCAAATCTTTGTCGTTATAATCGGATAATAGAGCCACTCACCACCTCCATGATTATCACTACTTCTCTACTATGTTGTCCCATCAGGAGCCTCAAACCTACAAAGGAGCAAGTTATAATCCTCAATGGAAGCATGACATGACTGAAAGATTACATGCATTACATCAAGCCCACACTTGATATCTCGTTGATTTTCCTCCTGGAAAGAGTATTATTAGATGCAAATGGGTTTACAAAATCAAAAATCGTTCAGATGGCTCAATAGAACGATACAAAGCTCGTCTAGTTTCAAAGGGATACACTTAAGAGTATGGCATTGATTATAAAGAAACTTTTTCCCCTGTTGCTTGCTTGACCTCAGCCCGCAATCTTATTATTGTGGTTGCAACTCTCAAGAAGAATTTATTTCAGATGGATATGAAGAATGCCTTCCTCAATAGTGATCTTACTGAGGAAGTTTACATGAAACCACCTCCGTGCTATACTCATTCATCATCTAAAGTTTTCAAGCTTCGTCGGGATTTCTATGGTCTTAATCAAGCCTCTTGAGCCTGGTTTTCCCAAATTTAGCTCCACGATTCAGAAATAGGAATCATGGCAAGTTCTTATGATTCTGGGATCTTTTTTTGTAAAACCTCTTTTGGTACTACTCTTCTTCTGCTATATGTGGATGGCATGATCATTACTGGGGATGATGTTAAAGGTATTATTGATCTCAAATCCTCTCTTAGTCACCATTTGGATATGAAGGATCTTCGTTGACTCAACTATTGTCTAGGCCTTAAAAGTTTTTTCTAATGCCAATGGATATTATCTTTCTCAAGCTAAATACTCTCCTAATATTTTAAGTCACGCGGGTTTTACTGATTGCAAAATAACTCTTACCCCTACTAATCCCAATGTCAAACTCATTGCTTTTGATGGCACTCCTTTCAGTGATGCTACTCTATATTGCCAATTGGTAGGCAGTTTTATCTATCTTATAATTATATGCCCAGACACTTCCTACGCAATTCATATTGTTAGTCAGTTCTTATCAACCCCTCGATCTACTCACTACGATTTTGTTCAGCGTATTCTCTACTACATCAAAAGAACTATATTTTATGGTCTTCATTTTTACTCCTCCTTGATTTTACGTGCATATTCAGATGTTGATTGCGATGGATATCCTACTAACCGTTGTCCTACTACTTGCTATCGTTTATTCTTAGCTGACTCACTTATATCATGGAGAAATAAAAAACAGACCGTCACTTCTTGATTAAGTACAGAAGCTGAGTATTGTGCTCTTGATGATACTACACATGAACTTATTTGGCTTCGTTGGTTACTTGAAGATATGGGAGGCTCTTTCTCTACTACAACTGTCTTATGTTATGATAATCAAAGTGCTATTAAGATTGCTTACAGTGACATCTTTCATTAACGAGCCAAGTATATTGAGATTGATTGTCATTTTGTTCGTCACCATATTTTATATTCAACTACCCGTCTGCTTTCTGTCACTTCTGTTGATCATACTGTTGATATCTTCACCAAATCTCATCCTCCATGATCATTTCAAGGCTTAGTTACCGAATTCAAGTTGTCCAACACTTCTTCATCTTAATTTTGATTGGGGATATTAATGTATATATATAAATTACCTATATATAATTCCCTCTTCATATTTTCCCATTATATTTCCTTTCATGTTCCCTCTTCATGTTTCCCTCCATATTTCCCTCTCCTTATTTTTCTCTTTATTCCCACTCAACTCTCTTATAAATAGGTATCTCTTGTAACACTTGTTAATCATCAATTCATATACAATATTCTCTCATTCTCTCTCTTTTATATTATCTCACAAATTTGTGTATGGAATTTTGAGTTCGTATTTAGGGTTTGAATATGAGTATGTTTAAGTTTTAGGTAATTTTTTTTATTGCACACTTGGTAGGGGTTGCTGGTTTGATGATAGTGGAGTGTTGTCGACGGCTAAGGGCGAGTAGGGGGCTAAGATAGTGAGCTCTCTCTATCTCTTGTGTGTGAGAGAGAGAAGGGGGGCATTGGGCACAATGTTTCAATTTTTCAAAATTTGATTCAATTTTAATTTTTAACATTTTTTTATTAATTTCTCTCATTTTCTTAATTGTTTTATTTGTAGGTTATGTTATGAACATGACCATATAATAAAGTTCAACAAAAAATGTACAAAACTCAAAGTCAATTTATAAAAGGTACCAAAACATAAATTGGGGTGATGTGGGATATAAACATTTCATTTGTTTAATGGGTGGATTAAAAGGGTTTGGGTCCATAAGTATGGGTGTAATAAGGTTAGGGGATATAAAAATGGATTTATATAACACCCCCTAAAATATACAAGTACAAGAATTTCATGGTTGGCAACCCACACTTGTCCATTCAAAGCAAACATTGAGCTAGAGAAGGAAAATCGACTGAATTGGCTTTGCGATTGTGCCCATCCTGGCCTCTCTGCAATACCCCATATTTTCATGAATTTTATTTATTATTTATTTGGAAAGAAATAAATTAATAAATGGGATTAGTTATTACTTGTCTGATTTGGTAATGATAAAATGCATAATTTAGATGATAATTATATTTGCATGTGATGTGATTTTGTGTTATGTGTCGTCAATAAGTAATTGGTGACATTAATTATATGATATGGGACTGTGCTACGCGTATAATAATTAAGCGTGTATTTTATTTACATTGTGAAGTATTGTTGTCTGACTGTGAGGTATTACCATATGGGTTGGACTCTAGAATGTCACGGAGGCCCGAATAAGTGTTTTGAATGTTTTGGAGTACTTTGGGTATTATTTTGGACTCATTTAGAGGTCCAAAATTAGATCTTTTGGTGACATGCGGGTTTAAACTTATTTAAGAGTTTTAACACTCATTATTTGGACACATCACACACAAAACACAAACCCTAGCTGCCCTAGAGATTTGGGAGAAGTTGGGAGGAACTTTGAGGAGGAAGAACAAGGGATCAAGAGGAGTGTTGATGTAAAAAATTAGATTATCTCTAATTAATCAATCACAGATAAAAAACAAACAAGATAAAATATTTTTAAAGTGGTTAAGCCTTAAAGGAATAGCCTACGTCCACTGTTTTGTTATTGCTGACTGTTTGAGAATTCTCGATTACAGGTTTTACCAAGAAATTCCGAGTCCCCTTACAATGAGGATGATACAATGTATTTATAGCCCTCAGGCTGTAAATGTGAAAGGGTAATACATAGCTGTCCAATAGGAGTATATATCTTTATGATAATAATGATCATTTAATGCGCAATTGATTTGTTGACTATCCAGACATTAGTGCCCTGTACGAGATGCAGCTTGGACCGCCTAAGCTGCTCGGATCGCCTAAGTAGCTCGGTATTCATGAGTTTCTCGGTACAGTAAAGTTCCTCAGAGAGCACCTGTTGCTCGTAGTGTCTGAGTTGGTCGGGGACGTTGAGTTCCTCGAAGTCAAGGTGTTGTTCAGAAATGTTTGTAAGTGCCATGTAGATTGACACGTGTCTCCACTTAACTGATCCACGTCAGCAGACTAAATTTGGTATCAATAAGGAGGAATCACTCGTTTGTACCGTTCTGGAAAGAAATATTTTGCTTTACTACAGAAGCCCCCAATGTTTCACAGTTCAAGGTTGAGGAGTGTGGAACATTCTTCTCAAAATATGGCGGGATTAAATAGTCATCCTGAATTTTAGGAGTGTTTTCCTTGTATTTATTTTTCCTTTCAAATTCATAGATACAGACTTTTTGAATTTTTCCCACTGCTTTGGTCTCTGTGCCTTTTTTGTCCTTTTAGCCGCCGGTAGCGCATACGTCTTTCTTTGTAATCATTATTTTTAGCCCTTCCCAAGGTAAGGTATTTAAGCGTTGCAGAAAATCCTATCGTCTCTTACTTTTTCAAATCTGTATCTTTGATCTCTCCATTTCTTCTCCATCTTGTTCGTTCATTTCTTTCATCGTTCGTTATCAACTGATCTACCCTTCTTCTGTAAGATCTTCTTCCTTCTCTTTTATTTTCTTTGTTCATCATGGTTTACCTTATTGAGTCGCTTGATAAATTTCGTTCTGATTTTTCTATTCCTTCCTGGGTCATTTTAGAAGAGCTTTCTGAGCCTTCTGACTATTTTCGTTTGGCTGAGGGACATTGGTTCCCTAGTCTCTTTGTAGCTGAATGTGGCTTTTCTTTTCCTCCAAACCCCTTGTGTTTAGAATTCTGTCAATATTTTGACGTAATAACTGCAAAAATAGCCCCCAATACATGGAGAATAGTTAATGGAGTTCATAGGTTAAATTAGATTCATGGAACCCATTTAGGAATTCTAGAGATTATGTTTTGCTATAGATAGGTTGTTAGTGATAGTACTTTTTATTTGAAGACTAGGTTTTTAAATAGGGCTTTAGTTGTCAATCTCCCAGATGCCAACAGGGATTACTTCGAGCATGGGGTTGTTATGAAAAATTGCCAACATGCTCCATTAACTGAAAATGATGTATATCAGGGTCCCAGATGCCCTCCCTATGGCAATGGGATAGGTTGTTTTTATTTTATTTAGTTTTTGAAATCATGTTTTCTTTATATTCGATAAAATGCGTCACTGATATTTTGACTTTTATATATTTGCAGTTGGCAGCAAAAGAAGGTCTCCAAAGGAGACAGAAGTTAACTTAAAGCATCTAAATCTTTTCTGGGGTTTGCATCAAGTTGTTACTGATGAACATATCAGATCAGCCTCGTACTTGTTGCAGTACAAGAGTTACACCTCGTCTTTCACTGCTCGTCCAGTGATAAGTAACATAGAACCAGCACCAGTTTTTGAAGGTTCTTCTCCTGAATCGCATATTCCTCTCAGTGATAGAATTAAGAGAAGAAGATCTCCTTCCCTCTTCGATAATTCTGCCTCTACTGCTGGAGAGGCAAAGAAAAGTAAGCAGGATGTCCCAGAAGAAGGGACAAGACAAATTAATGCACCTCCTCCAGCTGCTACTAAGAAGGTTGCCGAGAAGCCCCATGTGGCTCCAAGCAAGATTACAGTTGTTTCCCCTCCTAGCGAGGTTATAGTTATATCACCGACCAAGACGACATCCTTGGTCGAGAATGTTCTTGCTCCTACGAGGAAGTTGAAGAAAAGCTCCTCGGATAAAGTGGCTGAATCCATTTCTCAGCCTCTAACTACTGGAAGTGGTGTTCCCACTTTCGTGGCTCTGAGCTCTGCCATGAGCTCTGTGAAGTCTTGGATTATCCCTGAAATCCAAGGTCTTGAAGACATTCTTTCCCGAGATAGGGTTACCACCTTGGCATCTCAACATATTGCCTCAGTAAGTATTACTAATCTAAACTTTCACTTTTCAATATTATGTATTTTCACTGGCTTACAATTGTTTTCTTTTTCTAGTTGGTAACTTGGTTCAATACCATTCTGAAAAAGGATGAAGCTATTAAAGCTTCGAGCTCCTTGTCATGTGTAGAGGAAGCTCTTGTAGGTTCGACATAATCATTAAAGGATTATCGTCAGAAGTATGACGAAGATAAAACTGCTTGGGAAAAGCAATTAAAAGCTATTGAGCAAGAGAAAGGGAAGGCTGTGGAGGCCTCTCAGGAGTTGGAGAGGAAAATGAAAGAATGTGAGAAGAAGAATACTGAGCTTGAGGAAAAGCTCAAAAATGCGGAGAGCTTGAGACCAAGCTTAAAGACGCTGAAGAGGAGTTAGGCAAACTCCGTGACGCGAATCGCCAGAAGGAAGAGGCAGAAAAGAAATTAAAAGCTGTCGAGGAGCTCATGACTGAGAGGGTTTCCTCAGAGAAGGCGAAGAGGAAACTTGCCGTTAAGAAGTCCTTCAGTACTGGCTGAGACAAGGGTTAGAATAAGGATTTGGCTGCCATGATCTCACAAATGGAGTATGGCAGCCTTAAATATTTTAGGGACGGTTGGGTGGCTGCTCTGAGAGAGATGAATGTTGATGAGAATTCAGACCTATTTCAGCGACACATTCTTGGCCCCCTTCTTCTCCCGGGGAAGAATAAGAAGACGAAGCTGCTTCTGAGGAATCCTCTATGATGATCGAAGCTGCTTTCGAACAACTCCGCATCCCTCCGAGCAACCTTCTATGCCATCCGAGCAACCTACTTCTTCGTCTCAGCCTCCCGAGAAAGTTTTAGGAGACAAGGAGAAGATGTAGAGTTGTTCGGACTTTTTCTCTTTGCTTTTTTTGTTAAATGTAACTCTGGGCTATGAACTTATTTTATGATGTAATAAAATTTGAAGTTTTTGGTTGTGCAACTTAACTCCCTTTTTCTTGCTCTGCTTTTATTCTTCTTACTCTGTCTGCATTTTATTGATTCTTTCCATCTCTTTTCTTTACTAGTTTATGGCTAGAATGGAACTCTTGTCAGCCCATGATACAGATTTGATGAAAAAATGTAACGACTACTTCAAGGCTGGCCATGCTAACTTGAATGAATCTCAAATTGATATCCTCGATTCAGATGCTTTAGAACGAGCAGTTGAAGCCTACCAGTATTTGAAATGCCTGCTCGACCGTGCGGTTACTAATAATGTGGCATACTATGAGATGATTGAAGATCTCCAGGGTACCCTCGAGGAACTTCAACAATAGTACAAGGAGTCTACTATCCTTCTGCATCAACAAATATGATAAGAAATATCAGTAACTAAGTGTTGATAAGGGATATGATAAGTTGTTTGCTGCTTACGATATAAAGGAAAGGACTTTGAAGACCAAGGTTGAAGAGCATAGGCAGATCGCCAAATTGTTAGAGCAGGAAAATAATAATTTGCGAGGAGAGATATCTCAGTTGAAATCTGCAGCCTCTACCTCGGGAGCCTTGGTTCCTGTCAACGATGAAGGTTTTTCTTTCTTGGAGGTCGAAAATGCCAATCTGAGAGACGAATTGGAAACCTTGAAGAGAACTGGTCCTTCTACCTCTGCTCGCGGACGAGCAAGAGCTTCTCGGGGACGATCAAGGGCTGCTCGGGTTACTATTGAAGAAGCTAGAATGTAGGCCGCCTTGGAGAATCAAGCATTCCAGTTGGTGGCGAAGAATCAAGCATTAGATGAGATGTCCAAGAAGATTCTGAATCTGGACGAGCAACTCTCTGCACAAAAGTCTTCCTTAGAGAGTAAAGAACTTTTAACGAAGAACCTCCACGAGCAACTGGAGAGGTTAACCTATCAATTCCATAAGCAGCCCAAAGAGTTATGGATGGCTGGTTATAATGAAGCCCTCTACCATCTAGATGATCGGATCCAAAATGCAAATAATGAGGGTTATAAGCAAGGATGGCTGAATGCTTTGGGTGTGCTGCAGTTGGAACAGGGTCACTATTTATGGGATTACTATGACCCTGGGTTGCTCGAGTTATCGGTGCCACCTTTCAAACTGGATATGAGCTGGATTCCTGCTCGAGCCATTCCTCAGTGTCTGATTTCAAAGTATCTCGGTGACTACAGTCTTCATTCCAATTTTGAGATATTTTTCCCTGAACACCTACTTAATCGTCCCTCAGTAATGAATGTCAGGATGCTTAAAGATCTAAATTCCATCAATTCCCCCTATGCCTTAGACGATCCTCCCGCTGGTGAAGAGCCTGTTTCAAAGGCAGAGGGGAAGAAACCAATAGAATAAGATTCTTGATGTAACAATTTTTTATGTATTTCATTCTCAATGTATTTTGTTTTGGATTTAATGAAAAACTTCTAGTTTTCTTTACAATCTTAATTGTCATTGTCTTTGGAAATATTTTGTAAGACATTTTCTAATGAATGTGCATGTATATCTGTTGAAAAGATAATGATATTTTATGCTATTTTAAATTGTTGATCAACTAGAGTTGGTGAAAATTTATTGTCGACTATCTGAATTTATCTGACGACCAAGCAGAGTTGATGATATTTTAATTCTCGACCAACTATGGTGGTAGTTTAAAATGCCATAAGTATCAAAAATTTATCACTTTTTAATTTTAAGCCCTGAAATGGCTTTCATTTGTTTAATAAACTATTTTCGACCAACCGAAGTTGGTGGTTTTTATTCCCGACCAACCTTAGTTGGTAAATTTTTATTCCCGACCAACCTTAGTCAATAGATTTTCTTCCCAACCAACTGTAGTTGGTATTTCTGGGAAATTTTTATTCCCGACCAACTATAATTGGGGAATTTTCTTCCCAACTAACCGTAGTTGGTATTTCTGGGAAATTTTTTATTCATGACCAACTATAGTTGGTGGATTTTCTTCCCAACCAACCGTAGTTGGTATTTCTGGGAAATTTTTTATTCTCTACCAACTATAGTTGGTGGATTTTCTTTCCAACCAACCGTAGTTGGTATTTTTATTCCCGACCAACCTTAGTTGGTAGATTTTCTTCCCAACCAACCGTAGTTGGTATTTCTGGGAAATTTTTTATTCCTGACCAACTATAGTTGGTGGATTTTCTTCCCAACCAACCGTAGTTGGTATTTCTGGGAAATTTTTTATTCTCTACCAACTATAGTTGGTGGATTTTCTTTCCAACCAACCGTAGTTGGTATTTTTATTCTTGACCAACCTTAGTTGGTAGATTTTCTTCCCAACCAACCGTAGTTGGTATTTCTGGGAAATTTTTTATTCCCGACCAACTATAGTTGGTGGATTTTCTTCCCAACCAACCGTAGTTGGTATTTCTGGGAAATTTTTTATTCCCGACCAACTATAGTTAGTGGATTTTATTCCCAACCAACCATAGTTGGTGTTTCTGGGCTTGATGCGTAGTGTGTAGCACTAATACTCCGAAAAAATTTCAACAAAAGGAGAGAATTGGGCAAAATATCCAAAACTTTATTCATATCGAAGAAAACTGCATTACAAAGAGATTAAATTACTGATAATATTTGCACAGATGCTCTGCGTTCCATGCATTCTTAAACTCCTCTCCTTCTAAGGTTTCGATTCTATATGTCCCTGGTCGAACAACCTCTTTTACTCTATAGGGCCCATGCCAGTTAGCTTCCAATTTGTTGTGCTTTTGAATTACTTTCTTTAGCACATAGTCTCCTTCTTTCAGGTCGCATTTCTTTACTCTCTTATTGTAGAATAGATTTGTCCGTTGCTGGTATGCAGCGTTTCTGATTGCTGCTTCTTCTCTAACTTCCTCGAGCATATCCAAATCTAATCTTCTCATCAAGTCACTGATAGGAGAGTTGAAATTCAGCACCCTGTGTGTGGGGAGACCCAGCTCGGCAGGTATAATAGTTTCACTTCCAAATGCCAGCATATATGGAGATTCTCATGTGGCTGCTCGTGGAGTAGTACGATAAGCCCATAATACAGAATATAGCTCGTTGATCCAATTTGCCTTTGCATCATTTAATCTTTTCTTCAAGCCATTCAGTAGCGTTCTGTTTGTCACTTCAGTTTGTCCATTGCTTTGAGGGTGGCCTGGTGCAGAGTGGGTTTTCAATATGTTCGACTGATGACAATACGCAGCAAACTCCTCATTGTCGAATTGGGGTCCATGGTTTGTGATGAATGCATGAGAAAGACCATATCTACAAATGATGTTCTTCCATATAAATTATCGATAAGGGGATCAACTTCCACCCACTTAGTAAAGTAATCCACTACGACGATGAGATATTTAAACCTTCCTCTGGTCATTGGAAGTGGCCTGACCAAGTCAATTCCCCATATGGAAAATGGCCAAGGGGAAGTAATGAGTGTCAACAATGCTTGGGGAGTTCTTCGGATAGTGGAGAAGCGTTGACATTTGTCACATTTTTTGGCATAGGCTATGCAATCAGCCCTCATTGTCGGCCAATAGTATCCGTGCGTCATTATCCTTTGCAGAAGTGTCCGACCTGCTACATGGGCTCCATAAGACCCTTCATGGACTTCTTCGATCAAGTCTTTCACCTCGGTGGGATGTACACATCTCTGCAAGCCAGCTATAATTCCTCGTCTATATAGAACACCATTGGTCAATACATAACGAGCAGCTTTAAACTTCAGTTTCTTGGCTGCGAGTTTGTCAGTTGGTAATTTCCCTTCCTCAATATATGCCCTGATGGGATCCATCCAAGATGGCTCTAAATCAAGGGTAATAAAGTTCATCATCATATCTTCATCTATGCTCCGACTAGCCAAGACTTCAATTGGGATTGTTCTTCGTAGCTCGGTGCGTGTGGCTGAAGCTCACCGAGCTAAGGCATCTGCTCTTGCGTTCTCCAATCTTGGTATTCTAATTATCTATACTGCAATCAGGCTTGATAAAACTTTCATTGCTTTTGTATGATACCTGATCATTAATTCTCCTTTGGCTACATATACTCCCAGCATTTGATTTACAATTAACTGCGAGTCACTGAATACAATAACTTGCTCTGCCCCCATGGATTTTTCCAAATTAAGACCTGGAATCATAGCTTCATATTCAGCCTCATTATTAGAAGCCTTGAATTGGAAGCGCAGAGCATACTCCACATCGACCTCATCCGGGCTGTTCAAAATAATCCCTGCCCCACAACCTGTAGTGCAAGATGAGCCATCTACATATAAATTCCATATAGGTACCTCGTCTTCAAATTTTTGATCGGACAGAGTTCCTCGGTGGAATATTTACTGCTTCCTTTTATCCTCCTCTAGTACTTCTTGCTACTCGTCGACCATCTTCTCTTGCTCGTCGACCAACTTCTCTTGCTCTTCGACCAACTTCTCTTGCTTGTCGACCAACGTAAGTTGATCGGGGTTTAAATTCGATGTTCATGTAACATCCACAGGTTGGTCGATATTCAGCTTTTGCTCCTCGTGCATGTCAGGATAGGTGAACTCTGCTATAAAATCAGCTACTGCTTGCCCTTTAAGTGACGATCTAGGCTCATAAATTATGTCATATTCACCAAGTTCTACTGCCCAGTACATCAATTGTCTTGACTTTTTCGATTTATAAAGAGCATGCCTCAACGGCATATCGGTATACACAACTATGGTATGAGCTTGGAAGTATGGCCTCATCAATTTACTCGCTTCGATCAAAGCTAGCACCAACTTTTCTAGTCTTGGATATCTGATCTCTACTCCTCGAAAGTCTTTGCTAGTGTAATAGATTGGTTTTTGCACTCTATCCTCCGTTCTTATCAATGCCGAGCTAACTACATTCTCTGACACTGCCAAATACAAGTACAATCTTTCCCCCATCACCGGCCTTGATAACAATGGAGGTGCTCCCAGATATTTCTTCAATTCTTGAAAATCCTTCTCGCATTCGGCATTCCATTCAAACATTTTTCAGAGTGTTTTGAAGAATGGGAGGCATCTATCTGTTGCTCGTGATATAAATATATTAAGTGTTGTAACTCGCTCGGTGAGACTTTGTACTTCCTTCTTCGTCATTAGATATCGTAGTCCCAATAGAGCCTTGATCTTCTCTGGGTTTGTTTCGATTCCTCGTTGGTTGACAATATACCCGAGGAACATGCCTTCTCGTACTCCTAATATGCACTTGGTGGGATTCAGCTTCATTTGATATTTATCTAGTTGATCAAAGGTCTGGCCTAAGTCAATTAGATGGTCAGTAGCTCTCTTGCTCTTCGTCGGCAAATCATCAAAATAAACTTCCATATTGTAACTGATTTGTTCTGCAAATACCTTGTTCATCAGCCGTTGATATGTTGTACCTGCATTTTTCAAACCAAAAGGCATAACATTATAACAATAAGTTCCTCTAGGGGTATTGAAAGAGGTACTCTCCCTATCTTCAGGTTTCATTTTAATCTGGTTGTAACCAGAATAAGCATCCATGAAGCTCAACAACTCGTGTCCCGAGGTAGCATCCACTAATTGATCAATTCGGGGAAAAGAAAAATGATCCTTTGGGCATGCCTTGTTAAGGTTGGTAAAGTTTATACACATGCCTTGTTAAGGTTGGTAAAGCAAGCTTTTTGGAGATTCTCGACCTCCTCTTGTATGGCTTGGTTCTTCTCGGGGCTGAACACTCTTCGTCTCTACTTCACTGGCTTGATCTCCTTATTCACATTGAGCTCGTGACATAAGAAATTTAGATCTATTCCTGGCATCTCCTCATGACTCCAAGCAAAAGTTTGTTTTCTGCTTTTTAGGAAAACTATCAATTCCTGTTTTAGTGAGGCATCTAACGACGAACCTATTTGAGTTGTTCGTTCCGGGTGCTCGTCGTCCAAAATGATATTTTCAGTAGCTTCCGCCACCTGACCTTTCATGAGCTGCAATTCGTCTCTAGGATCCAATGTTTCAATCTCTGCACCTTCATCCACTTGGTAGGTGGTAGTCTTTTTCCTAGATTCCTCCAGTTCTTCTTGCTCGGCGATGAGTAATAACATTCTCGAGCAACTTTTTGGTCACCCTTTACAACTCTTACTCCAAAATTGGTTGGAAACTTCAGACATTGATGTACAGTAGATGGTACTGCTTCGAACTTCTTCAAACCTACCCTTCCCATGATGATATTGTAATCTGACTGGATATTTTATCCATCACAAAGAAACGTACTATTTATGTTCGACAAGCAGGCCATGTGCCGATGAACATATCCAACTTGATCGTCCCAAGTGGAAAGACTTTCTCGCCAGTAAACCCGAGGAGGGGCCTGTGATAAGGTTCCAACTGAGACAACTTTAGATTTAAACTATCGAAGCATGAGTAGAACATGATATCCGCCGAGCTACCATTATCCACCAGTACTCTTGAGATTATTACTTCCTTCATCCTCATTTTGATCACCAGTGGATCATCATGAGGATATAGTACACTTGTGAGGTCGTTCTTGGAGAAACCAATGACCAGTTTTTCTTTGTTCACCTTCCTCGGGTGATCATCCTCAGCTAGATTTATTCGCTGAATGTATGAACAAGCTTGAGCTTCATTGAGGTAAGCTTTCATTTCCACAGTAGGGTCCCCCACCTCCTGCATCTCCACCTGTAATAACGTTACAATCAAATGATCCAAAATAAATTAAAAATACCTCACGTTCTGGCTGTCTTGGTCTCTTGGGGAGATCGGGGTCGTCTTCTGGATCATCTTCATGATCTCTTTTCTTGTTTTCTTCTGCTCGACGAGGAGATTTAGACCTCTGTCTTGCTCGGTCATTGCTTTTTCCTTTATTTCTTCGATCAACATACTTGGCCAGCTTTCCTCGTCTGATGAGTGCTTCGATTTCATTCTAGAGAGCTATGCAATTTTTGGTCGTGTGACCATGGTCTTTATGGAACTCGTAATATTTGGCCTTATTCCTCTTGTCAGGATCTGACTTCATTTTCTCAGGCCAGTTTAGTTCCTCGTTGTTCTTGATCTCTTCAAGGACATTGTTTATGTTTACTTTCAAAGGAGTATAATTTTCAAATTTCTTCAATATTTCCCATGATGGCTTTGCTTTTGACTGCTTATCACCACCATTATTCTTATATTCTTTCTTTTTAGCTATTAACCTCCACATTGGTCTCTTTGGTGTCCATGTTCTTCTTCGTAGCCATAGCCACCTTGGCATTCATGATCTTGGCCGCTTTTGCCATTAGTTCTGACATGGTTCTGGGTGGATCTTTGGACAAAGTATAGTACAACTTATTGGGCAACAGTCCACTCATCAAAGTAGTAATTGTTGTCTTTTCCTCGTAATCAATAACTTCGAGCTTCTCATTATTGAAACGAGTTATGTAATCCCTGGTGCTCTCACCTATTTTTTGTCTAACACTTAACAAATGTGCCACTCGTTTAACTGGTTTTGCTCCAAAATAGAAATTTCCAATGAAGAGCTCGGCCAATTGAAAGAAAGTTGAAATCTTCCCCTGAGGAAGATTATTGTACCATATTTATACAGATCCGGTAAGAGTTCCCGAAAATGCCCTGCATCTCATCTCATCTGGCACGGCATAGATGTCGGCAGCAGCTTGGTATTGTTCTATATGAAGGACAGGGTCAGTTTTTCCATCATATTTAGGGGTCACAACAGGTTCTTTGAACTTCGATGGTGTGGGAAAATCCACAATTGCCCGTATAAAAGGCGTCCCTTGGACAAAAGTTCTTTGTAGAGGATTCTTGGCCTTAACAATTTCCCCTAGTCTATCCTCCAACCTTTGAATAGAGCCTTTCCATGCATCCTTTCCCTCCTCGGGCCTATTGGTTCGAGCAATTGATCGTGTTGAAGTCACTTCCTGGGATCTATCTTGTCGAGCAACTGGTTGTGATTGGGCAGAACCCTCTCTTAGATCAGATGGTCATCGAAAGTTTCTCGACACAGCCTTAGGAGGACTTTTATTATTCCTAGGGCCCAATCGATCAAAAGGAGAGATCCTACTTAATCTCTCCAATGCACTAGTCCTTTCTGGAGAGGGAGTGATGTGTTGTTCAGTATTTGTGGCTCGTACTGACGAAGTTCGACCCGGTTGATAAGAAAAATCATCAGATTTCTCAGTGCGATATGAATCGCTTTGCCTAATACGCGAAGAAATTAAACGGGTATTTCTTTGAACACTTCGTTGTCCTAAATGGGTCGACGCTCCACCCTGGATAATTTGCATGAGTTGTCGCATAGTCTCTTGCATAGCCGTCTGGCCTTGAGCCAAATTGGCCATAATTCCAGCCAGATCTTGGACATTTGGAGGAGTGGATGGATTCGGTGGGTTTCCAGCGTTTCAATTACTGGATTCAGGGTTATCAGCCATTGATGATAAATTATTTTGGTGAAAAATGAGAATTTCAGTCGTTTCCCACAGACGGCGCCAATCTGTTGATGTAAAAAATTAGATTATCTCTAATTAATCAATCACAGATAAAAAACAAACAAGATAAAAGATTTTTAAAGTGGTTCAGCCTTAAAGGAATAGCCTACGTCCACTGTTTGGTTATTGTTGACTATTTGGGAATTCTCGATTACAAGTTTTACCAAGAAATTCGAGTCCCCTTACAATGAGGATGATACAATGTATTTATAGCCCTCAGGCTGTAAATGTGAAAGGGTAATACATAGCTGTCCAAAAGGAGTATACATTTGTATGATAATAATGAGCATTTAATGCGCAGTTGATTTGTTGACTATCCGGACATTAATGCTCTGTACGAGATGCAGCTCGGACCGCCTAAGCTGCTCCGACCACCTAAGTAGCTCGATATTCATGAGTTGCTCGGTACAGTAAAGTTCCTCGGAGAGCACCTGTTGCTCGGAGTGTCTGAGTTGGTCGGGGACGTTGAGTTCCTCGAAGTCAAGGTGTTGTTCAGAAATGTTTGTAAGTGCCACGTAGATTGACACGTGTCTCCACTTAACTGATTCACGTCAGCAGACTAAATTCGGTATCAACAAGGAGGAATCACTCGTTTGTACCGCTCTGGAAAGAAATCTCTTGCTTTATCACTATGTAATATGTAACATGTTTATGCTTTCATTATCGTGTATTTAATTTGGGATTTAGAAGCGTGTATAGACATTTAATATGTTGTCTTAATCATGTTTATATTGGATATAATTGGGTTATTAAACTAAACCATTATTGGGATTGTAATCTTTTATTGGGAACCATAAAGTGATTCGTTTTGATATTTGATTACGTGATTAGAACACAAGTTTAGGATTTAATTTCATTTATATGTTGATTGGTTGATTGGACCTGAAATCGTGCTTGTAATTCCTTCGTATTATGTAAAGGAGGAACTAGGCATTAATTTGGGGATTTAAATAATTAGGCCTTTACTTGATATTTTTTTATCTTAAAACGTTGTAGAAATAGTTTAGAATCATAAACTCGTTATTAGGTTTGAATATGGTGAACTTTTGGTTGCTTAATTAGAACTTGAGGTTCATTAATGGAGGTTTTAGTTCGTTCTTGCATTTTTAGGACGAATGGGCTGCTTTCATCAATCTCATTCGAACGAAATTATTGTCTCGTTCGAAAGAGATGAGTGTTTTTGTCCGAACGAGGTGTTTGGTAATTCGAATGAGGTGTGCAATTTCATTCAAATGAGGCGATATGAGTGTTCGAACGATAGGTGTTGTCAGCAACATTTTGGGGAGCAAAGAAAGGTTTTGAATTTCTATGGTATAATAAGTTATTGAGTAGTTCTTGTGCACGTATTTAACAATTTAAGACGTTAATTAAGCCAGAGAATATCGAGAAGAGATTATGGGTATAAGTTTTGAGTGAATAAACCTTATTAACGACAATCCGACGTAGGGGATTTGGACAGTTTGGGTACGCTTGAGAGCACGCGTTATATATATGGTATGTTGTACAGTTGAGCATAGTTAAGGATTTAAGAGATGATAAACCTAATAATTTATTGGATAATTCGACGTTCGGGAATTTGGGATGATTTGAGTATAGTTGAGAGTCCGCGCTATCCTCTCTCTCTCTCTCTCTCTCTCTCTCTCTCTCTCTCTCTCTCTATATATATATATATATATATATATATATATATATATATATATATATACTATTTTGTGAACATACTAGTTACTCATGGAGAATCTATCGATTGGGTTTTTAATGATTTTGGTTGTGATTGTGTACTGCACTCTCAGATGAAAATTCAGGACTCTTGTGGGGGTTAATAATCTTGATCACATGTTTAGGATAGTCACCGCCTCGTGATGTGGGACATGAATGGCTCGATCCATCGAGCGAACTAGATGATGGTGTTATCGCCTGGTGACTTGTTAGGATCATATGTACCGGATGGTGATCGCTTCGTGATGAGAGACGTGGACGACTCGATCCCTCAAGTTGGTTTTGTTATGGACTAACTAATGGTGTTAGCACGTAATGATCCCATCGTTCTTATGTGTTTTTTTTTTTTTAAATCCATTAGGTGAGGGACTCCTACGGATTTATCGATAGAAGCAGGAGAAGATCCCCCGACAGTAGATGTCGCCTTCGTGCGATTGCTATGAGACTTATATACATATATAAGATATTAGTTCGATGTCACATTTTAATTTAAAGACCGATGTCACATTTATGTGTGTTTTATTAGGAAGTTGTGTACATCTTATTATACAGGTGATATGAGTGGCGGTTTATTCAGATTCATATTGTGTAATACGCTATAGTTCATTGACAAACACGTTTAATCAAAAGACTTTAAGGGAGAGAAAATATTACGTTATGAGATCGTGAGTATCTTACGAGTATATATATGTGTGTGTGTGTGTGTGTGTTACATGTGTAGTTAATTGTATCCAATGTTAGTATTTTATTACATGGTAATACTTACTAGTATAGTGATAAAGACTTTTTAGTATTAAATTATGCATTGGGTTGGGACACTCGTGTAGTATTTCACTTATTATGAGGGTTGAGGTATCTCTTTCATGTGAGTATCGCTGGGATGACATGTTTATCTTAAATAGGTCGCACGAATATTACTGTTTTGATATTGTTAGTTATTTCTTGCAACTTTAGGGCTCTGATCCAAATCTGTAAATACCCCCCCCCCCAACGCACACACACACACACACACATGCATTATTATTGTTATATACATGCATAACAGAGTTAAGTAGTCAGACTTGTTGTGGTTGGAGATTCAATCATCATCCTTAGAGTAGGAGTTGTTGGTTCAATAGTTACTTGTATCCAGGAGTTGTTTTTTAAGAGGTGGTTACAGTTGTACCATTCTTTTTAGTTGCGACATTTATATGAAGAGATTTGTATGATAGTGGATCCAGATTTATTGGAGTTTCAGTCTATCTCAGTTCAGTTATTTTTATTATCATCCTTTATAGAGTTTTTACTATAAATATTTTTTAATTACTGTCATTTTTATATTTACGTTGATGCTGAGAATGATATAGATTGTTTATCACTCCCTGTATTTTGCGTCCGGTCTGAGCAACTGGGCATGAAAAAAAAGGGGGTGTTACACCCTCAAGGTGGCACACGAGCTCTATTAGCGGTGGTGGCGCTCCTGCATATGTGTGTTGGCAAAAGGACATAAGCAAACATGTTATATGATCTGAGATGTTTGAATGTGTATATAGTAGAGTCGACAACTTATTTTACTCAAAACAGGCAAAAGGGGGATCGCTTGTAAGGAGGAAGCTAAAAGACTAATAGTGCATGTGAAATCAAATGAGATATGGGCTCGGAGACTATATTACGACGTGGGAAGGTGTTAGGCATCCACTCAGTCCTTTCTGTCTCTCATGGACTATTCAAAATGTTCGCCTTCTTCTAAATGCATGAATATGTGTGTATATGGAAAATGTGTCGTGTGTGAAAAGTGAGCAAAGTGAATATACATGAGTATAAAAGTGTGTGTGTGTGTGTGTGAGGAGTGGAGTCATCATTTCTACATCGTGCGAAGGATAAGAATGAATCCTCCTAAGGAGATAAAATGCAAACAGAGTCCCGAAAGCGTAATCACAAAGTGAGTACGATAAATGGGATCGCTAAAGAAAGAGTAAAATAACTAAACATGAGTAATATGCTTAGTGAAATGCGTAAATTGACCAAAAATGTGAGCGACACCCAAAAATCGTAATCTCACGATGGAAAAGTGAGTACGCATATATGGGACCACTAAGAGGATAAAAATATAAGAGAACTAACTACATGAGTAGAGTGTACTATCTACATAAGTGAGATGATAGTATACGAAAGTAGACTAAATGAAATTAATAAAACGGACTTGAATCTCAAAATAACTTCATGAAGCTTATATATCCAAAAATGGCATCAAAGTTCATGTAATTCGCAAGATGATCAAGTTTAGGGTCTAACCCATAATCCGAATTAAGGCTATCTCTTTGATTTATGAAAAATTGGTGAAATGTGGTGAAAGTTTAGAAAATGTGAGAACACTCTAAATTGAAAATTATGATTTTAACTCCCTTTTTTCGGGATTTTGGTTAATGAATATATATATATATATATAGATAGATAGATAGATAGATAGATAGATAGATAGATAGATAGATAGATAGATAGATAGAGAGAGAGAGAGAGAGAGAGAGAGAGTAAAAAGGTAGGATTAATGTTAGAAATGGAATATTACAACCATAAAGGTAGGGCAATGTGATGTAAAGGAATGTATGAGAGAATTTTGGGAAAACGATGTATGATAACTTCAAAATTATTGTCGCACTGAAATCGAGGTCTTGTGCAAATGAGGTAATTGTTTTTTTATATAAAAAAATCCTAAAAGGAAAAAAATTAATTATGCCCTTAAGGATCTGTCGATCGGCATAGTTCTAATCCTTCTTTTCATAATGCTGGCATGACTTGCGTGCTAAGAAATCCATACTTGCATATACACAAGCACATATGATTTTTTTGCCATAACTTTTTAATTATAATTTTGATTTGAGCATGAATGGGGCCGTTAGAAATAGGATTCAGTGCTCCATAGTTTTGTGGGGGTGTTGGGATATGGTATCTACAGATCCCCTCGATGAGTGAGCATAGGATAAGCGAAAGGCCCACGAAAGATAGACACTCGATAGAAGTTATAAGCATTGAGTCCATTTGTATCGTAACTATGATGGGGATTGGTAGTTGTGAAGGGGACTGGGGCTTTGTTGAGATACCAAGGTGAGTCATGACCACGCTTAGGGTCGTGGCCTGATTCTAGGGGTCAAAGATTGATTCTGAGGACCAAAGTAATGTATGCGAGGGTTGTAACCTAATTATAAGGGCTTAAAGTCCATGTGTGAGGAGGGCTTGGAGAGTATGTTGATGATGAATGCAGATTGATTCTTAGGGCCTAGAGAATTTGTTACTAGGATTGCAGCCTAATTTTGAGGACATGGATGGTGTGTGGTAAGGATTGCGACCTGATTTATGAGGGATGAGGTTTATTATGAGGAACTAAGTGTATACAGACAACATGGGGATCACGACCTAATTTTGAGGGCTAAGATTTATTCTAAGGATCTAAAGTATGCGACGAATATAGGGATCGCTCCTTAATTCTAAGGGTCAATGTCTATTCTGAGGACCTAAGTGTATGTGACCAGTATAGGGATCGTGGATTTCGAGGTCCAAGTCTATTTTAAGGACCTAAATGTATGCGACGAGTAAAGTGTTTTTTACTGACACATAATTATTTTCACAAATTTAAACTACTATCTATATATCTTGATGTAATAGGGGTCTTATGGGAAAAGCATAATCAACATAGCGCCTAGTGTAATGACTTCACAATTATGAACCCCATTCACCAATGGTTAGAAAAAATAAGACAAAGAACCTAACTCGATCTTAATCTTAATTTTTATAAAATATTAATATGACCATAATCACCCCGTATTGAGTTTGGTACATTTTTCGTTAATAGTGTTATACTTAACGTTCACATGACTTGTTTAAAACAATTAATAATTTAAGAAAATAATTGAAAAGTATTAAAAACTAAAAATTATAAAATTTAAAAGTAAAAACAAATTAAACAAAAAAAAGAAAAAACATGGCCCCCCCACACCCCACGCCACCATTGCCCTTCTCACCCCAACCCACCTTCGTCGTTTTCCCCCTATGCAACCCCACCTTTAGTTGTCCCTATCCCCACACCGATGACCATCTCCCCACCCAAACACCCCCACAAACTCTGTGTGCGTGTGTGTGTGTGTGTGTGTATATATATATATATATATATATACACATACACACACAAAAAAAAAATAATGCTTAGTTGCGGTCATCACGTATGTCTTACTATCCGGATTGTATATGTGGCAACAAAACCAAAGGTTGCTCTGTAATTGTTAATTCTCTCCCTCTCCGCTTAACGCTACATTATTCGCTCTCTCACCTTTTAATGTATTTCTCATCTCCCACTGTCACACGCGTCTCCTCTCACTTTCACTCACTTATAATCATAGCCAACTTTGTACAATTCTTTGTAGTTATATTTTTCTTACAATTGTACAATATTTTATAGCATAAAACTCTCAGAAAGAAATCATTATTCCTCAAATTTTATTTACAAAATAATGAATAAAAAATCAAACTATTTTTTTCTCTACTTGAGTTCAAAAGGTAAACTATCTAACCTAACATTATTAATAACTTTATTTCATATAAATTAAACTATTAAAAATCTAAAAATTATCCAAAATAGTAGGAAAATCAACAAGTGCATTAGAATTTCCACAACTCCAATCTGTCAAAAAGAAAAACATAAATAATTAGAAAAATCATTGCTACAAAATTTAATGTGACAAAAAATAAACTATAAAAAATCTAAAATATATCCAAATTAGCCTGTAAAAAATCAAGAAGTCCATTTGAAAGTCCATAACTCCAATCAGATAAAAAAATAAATTCAATGTCATAAAAAATAAAACTTTTAAAAATCTAAATATTATCCAAAATATTCTAGAAAAATCAACAAGGTCATTTGAAATTTCACAACTCCAATCTGGCAAAAAAGGAACCATTATTTTTTTAAAAATTTTTTGTTTTTCTTTTTTGACAAATTGGAGTGTAGAATTTCAAATGGGCTTGTTGATTTTTTGAGACATTTTTGGATAAATTTTAGAATTTTCATATTTTATTTTTTAATGTCAATAAATTTCATAGCAATTATTTTTTAAAACATTTTATGCTTGTGTATGTTGATAGATTGGAGTTGCTGAATTTTAAGTGGGATTGTTGATTTAAGACTAATTTGGATACATTTTATATTTTTAACAGTTTACTTTTTTATGACAATAAACTTGAATTAATTATTATTATTTTTAATATTTTAAGTTTTGGGTTTTTGAAAGATTGGAGTGGTAAAAATTCAAATGGTATTTTTGATTTTTTTAAACTATTTTCGATAAACATTTATAATTTTAATAGCTTACTTTTTTATGACATTAAATTTGTTTTTCTTTTTTTAACAGATTGGAGTTTTGGACTTTCAAATGACTTCTTGATTTTTTAAGACTATTTTTGATATATTTTAGATTTCTTATAGTTTATTTTTATTATCACATTAAATTTTGTAGCAATGATTTTTTTAAATATTTTATGTTTTTCTTTTGATTGATTAGAGTTGTGGAATTTCAAAAGCACTTGTTGATTTTTTCCTACTATTTTGGAAAATTTATAGATTTTTAATAGTTTACTTTGTACTTCACTTTGGCAAAAATGGTTTCGCACACTCTTTCGTAGAAAAATCACAACTAATTAAAAAAAATCAGAAAAATATGCGGTCAGCGCCCACGCGATCGTAAAACAATCTACAAGCAAGTCCCCCAAACTAGTTCGCAAATTGTGGTCAAACAGGTTTGCACATACCAGTTTTTCCCAAGTCGGTTGTTTTCTCATGACGGGATTCTTCAACCCAAAACTTCTCAAACCAAAGATCCCCATAATAAATCAACAAATTAGAACGTGATATGGATGAAGTCCCTAAAAGATCATAGGGTCATTCTAAATATGTTTAAACATCATACTCCTTCCAAGATTTATATCAAATCATCAAGATCTTTCAAGAATCTATGAACATGCAAATTCTAGATTTCGTCTTACCCTACAACAATGATTCCCAGATTTGTTTGAAGGGTTATATTATTCGTTTCTACATCGAATCATCAATTTAAGCCGCATAGACTTAGATTTAGTACGAGGGCTACGGATCTAAATATGGATCATATGATTATCATCAATTTCTACATCAATCAAATGTTCTCTCGATATGCAGTCCCAACATATGATTAAATCTTATTCTAAGAATGGAATCAACATTAATACAAGAATAGTACAATTTGAATAAGAATGACAAGAGAATCCTTTCCTAAAAATAGTGAATAACCTCTTCTTTTTTTCTTCCTAGGGTTGTTCTTCCTCCTCTTCTCGGGTGGGTGTTCTTAGGGTTCTCGGATGTAACTCCTAATGGGTGGTTTAATCCTTAATAAATGATATTAGTCTACACTTCCCAAGTTGGACTTTAGGCCCCAACTTTGGACCCCCAAATGAGCCCAAATACATAATCCAACTAGCCTGATAACTACCCAACTCATATATATATATATATATATATATATATATATATATATATATATATTCCAGGACCATTCTTAAGGGTCTAAAATGCCCGAGCAATCCCGTAATACCTCTCAAAGTGTATCCCGAATAATTCTATCCAAAAATATATTTTAATTGTAACGTGACATATGTAATTACTTTTAATCAAAATAAAATCCCTTTCTGACTTATTCCAAATCATTAAAGTCCAACTCTAAAGCTTATAAATAATATCGAGTCTAATTACTCACAACTTTGATTAATTAATTTCCATTAATTACTATTTTACTCAAAAATTATGGGGTATTACATTCTCCCCCCCCCCCCCCCCCCCCCTTCCGGGCTCCCATAATGGAATTCCTTCCTCAAAATTCAATGTAGCATAAAATCACATTTTATTTTACACCGTTAACTTATGTTTATACCCAATTAGCCCATACCCATATCCTATGAGATAAATGAAAATGCTCATCTATGCCTATCATAACGTAACTGGGGCACCCATATATTTCACATTACATGCATGCACACACGTACCATTAACAAATATGAATGACATTTATACATCTAATTTGTAACATTCACACTCAGCATAACCATACATTAAGTATACCACCACATATGTATATGTAATAAGAAAACAACTATCTTCGTATCCAATTACCTTCAACCCGTGATTTTTGCCAATTTCGTGTGTGGGACGTCTCGCAAGCTAAATCCAAACAAGGAACCCTCCCGATACACTACTGCACGACTTAGTCAGTTATTGAGATCCACAGGCCTAAGACTAAAAAGGGAATCATAAAAATAAGTGTTTACATAAATCATTTAAATTTCAATTTGTGCCCATTACCAACCGAGGCCTCATCACGCTTAAGAAAACATTACTACATAGCTTCGTCAGTCACCAAGACCCAATTAGCCTAAAACCAAATATAAATCAATATGTTAACCATAACATTCTAAAATTTGCCAATTTCCAACCAAACCACTCATCCTTTACAAGAGTTATGCAAACTCCTTTAGAGTCAACCGAACCTATCATGCCTAACACTTAAATCAACACAACCTAGGTAGGACATACTCTGTCCATATTAAATTTATAGTGCACTTAGTCATTTCTAAGTCTCCAAAGGTATACCCATTTTAATCAGGTCTACCATCACCACTTTGGTAACAACGTCACGATACAAACATTAAATATGATCATATAAAATCTCAATAGTCGAAGCTATCACTAGACTCACTTCTACTTTGTTGCTTATAACTTGCTAAGGCAACACTTTTCCAAATCATACCATTACGTTATCTTGAAACGCTTTCCCCAACATAAAGGACCCTTACTCTAACCTGAGCATAACCCGATTTATCCCATAACTTCAAGTTTATTCACATGCATCTACCTTCTTCAGTTATTTAAGATTCTAAATCACACTCACATGTGGCTTCCCTAAGCATACTCAAATTTCTAAAGGTCCTTGTATGACTTAAGTTCTCATTTAAATTCATTGTTTCAAAACTAAGCTCACCCATAAAAAATTCTCACAATAATCCTCACGACTATAGTGAACACCAATTTCTAACCGATCTTGTCTTCTAGACATGACCACAACTCATAGCAGTCCACATAAAATTAACATATTCCAAGTAACTATAATTCCATTCCCAGGAAAATATCACACTCCGACATAGCTAACCAATTGGAAAAAAATAAACATAAGCCTCCCATTATACATTTTTATGTATCCACGCACCAACGAAACAATGTTCCTTCTCACCCACGGCAAGTCAATGTAAAGTACTCTCACAAATACAAAATCTATCCTTTCCAATATATTGACAAAACTCAAGTGAACACTAAGTCCCAATATCAAACAAAACATATCCCACATACTCCAAAATAGGGAAAAACACATCATTTACCATCGATGCTATCACTAGTCTCTTTTTCCCAAATAATTTTATCTATAATCCGATGCCCATCTCGTTGTGGGTCCTGGTTTACACGAACTGACCTCTGATGGTGCATTATTGTACATTACCACCTCTTCAAATTCTCTAAATGTCTTCCATTAAATTACTATACACTAAATTTCCCGAACTCCTCGAAATTCTAGCAAGTTAGCCATACGAAGGTCTCTATGTCTCTCTCTCTAAAACTAACCCACCATTTGCCTGAACGAGTAGTAACCAATCGTAAAGAATACAATGATTCCTAATCATTGGGGTCTACATCAAAGGATGCAATGCATAACGCGAAAAGCTTAAACACGGATCCTAAGGACACTAGAACCGTGCTCTAATACCAACAGTAACAACTCCCATTTTCTCATGTAAAGGCTCACCAGGCTTAGTACGCCGAAGATGGGGATTATTAACAATTTATACCATTCTCAGCACTGAATAAAATAAAAGTTTATTTATTTTATATCAAAATCCACAATAAGAAAATACATCTGAATAAAATTGATTTAACACATGAATAATAAAAATGGAATCATCATACAATGTCCATAATATAAAGCTAACTACAACTGATATAAATAAACTCTCAGGCATCTTATGCCCTTATAAGTCCCAATGTGAAGTAAAACGACAAAATACTGAAGTACAACCTATACTAGAAACAATGGAGCGAAACCCACTATGTCCAAAGCAACTACAAATCTGATCCATCGTCAGTCCTGCTATCCCTATCATTAAGAATTCCTAAGGGGAAAAACATTTATAACTTGGGTCAGAGACCTAGAGATGCAAGGATTCTTCACCGGTAAATATGCAAATTATTGCTAACTCATACTTCACGTCTCTCCATCGGCGCTCACACGCAACGAGTACCTCACCTCTCATCTAGTAGCAGTCCTACTTGTATCCTCAAACAAAATGCTGATTGTAACTACCATTATTTAATCTGACATGTAAAGAATAATCCATCTAGCTATGCTTTAACTAAAATCAATGTTTTATACTTAACACTCGAGCCCCTAAATGGATTTCATAATGTGGCTATTATTTTGATATAAACTCAACATCTATTTTCACTTCATATAATATCCCATAACCTGAGTTTATCTCTTCAAATTATTTGATATTTAATTCATACTTCTCATAATCTACCTCATTAGATTATAGGTTGCATTCCCTTAGACTGCCAAATTATTAATATCATTAATAATTATTTACCACGTTATTCATTCTCTTTAATTATGGTATATATTATTAGACTGAACAATTATTATTCTCATTAATAATTGTCTACCACCTTATTCATTAGGACTCAACTTCGTCCTTAATTAACCACATCATTATATTAGCTTTGAATTGTTATCATTAAGCATTATTTACATCTATAGACTAAGAAAGCACATTCCCATCCACAGCACACCACAATGTGTAAATGGATATATATATATATATATATATATATATATATATATATATATATATATCAAGGTTTTAAAAAATGCGAGCCGTGACCGAGGCGGCGAGGCCAAGCCTTAAGCCTTAGAAGCCTCAGCGGGCCTTAAGCGTAAAATGACGTGAAAGGCATTTAGGACTTTTTAATATATTTTAACATTTTAACTATAACAAGGCTATTAAAAATACTAAAAACCTTAAAATATATCTGAATATATGCAAATGAATATACTTTTTTTATATACAAAGAAAAAACGAAAAAGAAAAAAGAAAAAACACACATTTTTTTGGACGATAGACAGAGAGGTATGCGATACCATTTGTCTTTTGATTGTTTTGAATGAGATATTGGTCCCTTTTTTTAAAAAAATCTTTAAAATGCAATATCATTTCACAAAAGTCTTTTTATTTTTAAAAAAAAAGTGCTTCTTAAGCTTTTTACCAAGAATAAGGCATAAAAGGTGTAAAAGACTTAAGGCGGGACATTTCTCCCAAGCCTCAAGCCTAGGCGCGCCTTTTAGAACAGTGATATATATATATATATATATAGATATAGATATATATATATATATATGACACCCAAAGGCATATACCATTGGTGTCTAGTATGTACTCTATCGGCAAGTCCAAAGGAATCCCTTATCCTAAGGACATCATAAAACACGCATAAGTTAGGGGAGGTCCCTACGCAGGATACCCATTCACGGCCCATACCAAGCGGTGACACACGCTGATCAGCATTAACACCTACCTTTCGTAGTTGGTGCCTCTACGTAGTACCTATATGACCTACATAATTGCCAAGCCCACCTGTACCGGCGTGTAGTACCCAGTCCAAATGCACGAACCCCCAAGCCGATAGGATAGTCCACGAACATTGATATGTCCACACAAAATAATATGATACATATTATCATCCAATATGTATAAGCAATTACTCTATAACTACGTTAACCCAATAAAATCTCAATTCATATAAAATGTAGTCTTCTTTGCTAAAACTATAACATTTCAGTCAATTATTCCATAACTCATTTTAAATCGTTATCCCATGACTACTTCCCAATTAAATATTAAGTCTCATACATTTCCTTTTAGACTTAAAATCACATTTACTTCATCATTTATTTCCCTTTAAATATATAGGCACAATTATTCCTAAACTAACCTTTCCAAAACATTATAGGTATAGGTATGTCCAAATTATCCTTCCTAAATCATTATAGGTATCGTTCTTCCCAAACTACCCTAATGACGTGACCAAAAATGTGTGTAAAGTGCGTGCTTATATAGGATCAAGTGCAAGCCTGTCACTCAAGTAATAATCCGATACGTCGGGATCGTCTCCACAGTGAATTAGGACAAAAATTTGTGACAACGTAGGAATAGAAGACTAACCCTAACTTGATTCTCGAAAAGAAAATAAAAAGATGATTAATTGTAAACTTAATGACTACTAACTAAAAGTGAAGGAAATTTAAACTACTAACTAAACGAAGTGCATAGAAATAAACTACTGTAGTGAAGTAAATATGAATAAGGGAAAGATAGGTTAGGATACAATCACCCGAACCCTAGTACATTTATCGAATATAATACTAGCTTTTAAATTGAAAATTTGATTGAACCCAGTCTTTATTAATCCTAAGCATTAAATAATACTTGCAATGAAGAAATTATGGAATTAAAGCTTCGAACTTAAATAATTATTGCAGAAATTAAAACCTAGGGTTCTTTGTTGCAAAAGCTCTCTAAAACTATCAAAAAGAGAACTCCCTAATGTCTGGGAATTAGTTGGAATAAATACTCTACGAAATTATAAGAGTTTGAGCTAGATACAACTCTAATTTTGAAAAAGATAAAATTGAAATTGAAATTCGCCACCCAGACCGGTCCGGCCTGGTCCATCGGTTGGGTCCGGTGAATACTAGATCGGTTCATTTTTACTTGAAACCGGATCGGTCCGGTTGTAAATCTTATGCAGGAACTTATAAGCTTCTGGATTGGATCATTTTGGGGAATAGCCAGATCGGTCCGGTTGTAAATTCTATTCAGTGTCTCAGACTCCTCTGAATTGGATCGGTCTGAATGTCCTTTTCTCTCTGCTCTTGTGGTGATTTTCTCTTATCTTTGAAACTTTATAACTTCTAATCCGGGACTCAGATTTGGACGTCATTCTTCCTACGTGCTTGTAGACTCGAGATCTTCAACTTTCATGTTGGTTCCTCTTCCAAATGTAAAGTTACTCTTTTGCCCTCCTTTCTTTCTTCCTTGGTTTCTTGGTTTTGATTTTCCTCTTCTCTTCACTTGTATAAAATGCCTGTAAAAAGCATGAAGAATACACGAAACTTGATGCACTCTATAGGAAATGTCAGTAGCAAGGATATGAGATAAATCAATGCATTTTACATGTTATGAGGTGATAAAAGCCTCTAAATTAAGGGGATAAATCGGAAGAATTTATGCCTAATCACCTAACCAGCACAATTATAGGTATAGTTATCCCCAAACTAACCTTACCAATACAATTAATGATTTTAGCGTGTTGTCCTCTTGACTTGTACTTAAATCATTCCATATTATTAATAATTATTCTCTTTCGGTTACCTTTTCGATAAGGTTTATATGTACATATATAAGTAATCCACTAATATGTATAAGTAGTTTCACCATAACAACTATCATGATCGATATTACCCATTTAAACTTAGCCCGCTAGGCTTAGGGTGCACTTCTACTTAATATCTTCATACGGTAGTTATTTGAGGGAACTAACCATTAGTTCAATTCTCAAGCATCCGACTTATCTCTAATAAGTATTTATTTTATTCAAACATACCTTGAATTAATTATAATAGTCTCATCATATCACATCATTTATCTTCCCCTACCAAAATCTTCAAATCATCTAGGCATATCCCTGCCTTTTAATATATTTATTCCGTATAACGTTATTCAAGTGTTCTATATAAATCGTTTCCTTTATATAGTTACTTGTGTTTTAAGTCATCACCCATGCACTACTATAACTGATTGGACATAAATATTGTATATTTATTCCCCTAATATCCGTGCATTTGTGAACCCGAGTGATGTAACCTATATGGATTTGACGCACATTTATGCTACTAATCTTCTTTGGCAAGTATTTCGTGTTTCGTGCTTCTCTTATTGGTTTTACAGGTTAATTATGCAAGCAGCGCAAAAGAGAAAGCGAGACTACGAAAGAAAAGCTAAGAAGGCAAGTTCAAGGGAATTTTGATAATTCTGCAGCCAGATCCCGAAGGAGGATTCAACTAGAAAGTTGAATAGCTCGGAACAACGAGAACACTGGAAGAAACGGCACCCAAATCCGAGCTACGGTTGATGAGTTATGACCAGTTGAAGTTGGAGAAAAATCCAAGGAAGAAAGGAAAGAAAGTAAGAAAAATTCTAAGTGTTGAATAAGCACCCCAAACCAGCAAGCATTCGCAAACCCAAGGGAGAACCGGTTTGGGGGGCGAACCGGTTCGGGGTACATGCAAACCGGTTCGGGGGGCCTGATGCGCGAATTTTCTCCTTCATTCTGATTGGCTCTAAAGTGTCCTATTAGGTTAAAACTCTAAAAATAGAGTAGAAAACGTAGAAAGTAAGAGAGGAACAGCCGTTCTGGGTATATTGGAGTAGTTTTTGATAGAGAAAAGAGAAAAAAACATCTAGGAACATAACTTTGATTAATTTCTGCAAGATCCATACACTTCCGGGTTTGTTTTCAAGTTGTATTTCACGCTTTATTTTTATGATATTTGGTATTCTTGCATGGTAATTTCTATGTATGATTTGAATGAATTTCTACATTTATAATATTTAGCTACGTATATTGATCTAGTGTTATCATGAGTTTGTTTGCATGCAACGTCATTATTTTATGCATCCTTCAGTTTAATATGTCCGGCTAGGTTTAAAAGGTTGGGATGCATGAACCCAACCTAATGTGTTAGTGCATGTGTATAAAGTTAATCCGATGAATTTAATGATTGATTATGATAGTATCGCATAATTACATAATAATTACAGATCTTTATATCTCGTTTACCTCTGGGTACTCGTGATGATTTAGAGTACAATTTGAGTGTCATTATCGCGATACCGATTTACTCATCCTCAGATTAGGTATGACGCGGGCTTGAACCTCGTACACATAATGCTTGGGAGTACTAAATTTCGGGTCAGATCAACCAGATGAATTTATGATTAACATTATCACTGCACTACACTAGGGTTGGGGGATTGTATTCCCATCATGTTTCTCTCATAGGTTAAAATAAAAAGGTTTTGAAATCATCAGTCATTCTCCATTTCGGTAGATTAATTTAGTTGCTTCTTTGCTCATTTTCATTATCGCATTTAGTTTAATCATTCCCAAAACCCAATCAATTTTTCCTTTTTCTTTAGAGTCAAAGTGAGGATCTTTCTGTCTCGTCCCGTCGTCACAACTTCGTTGTCCTTCTTCCCTGTGGATTCGATACCCGACTTACCAGGATTACTACTTGAGCGACAGGCTTACACTTGAGCCTAGAGTGAACGCACTTCTGAGACACATTTTCAGTCGCGTCAAGTTTTTGGCGTCGTTTCCGGGGAATTAGGTAGACTTAGGATTAGATTGAGTCAATCCAAAGCTTTGACCAAAAATTTCAAAATTCCAAAAACATAAAAAAAATATATAAATAAAAAGATTCACCATCATCTCTCTTAAGCGTTAATGCAAAATTCTGAAACCACTCCCACACCCCATAATACTCCAACCAGCATTCACGAAAATCCACTTGTTGAGTATAATCCTGATAGTCCACACACTCCAAACGCCCCACAGTTTTGGATCCCACCGCCCACACCGTCGCACTCAGTCTCTAGTAACACTCCCTTCCCTTTCTTAGGACATGCCTCCGAGCACACTTCAAGCACACCCAGTGAGAGCGCCGAGTCGATAAGTGAAGGAGAGATTTCATAACACGGCAGTGCACCCGTCGGTGAGGAAGAGCCTCCGTACCGCCCGTTGAGAGAATTTTTATATCCCGAGCGCACTGTCACTCCGGGATGCATTATACTCCCGTATAATGCCGGGCAGTTCCGTTTCAAAAATGGAATGATCCAGATGCTACCGCATTACCACGGTATGGATTCTGAAAAGCCATTCCTCCATATTAGGGAATTTGAGGACGTGTGTGATACTCTAAATGATCAAACCTGCACACAAGAGGTAATCCGTCTCAAACTCTTCCCTTTCTCGCTCAAAGATAAAGCTAAAGCCTGGCTATGGTCTTTACCTCCAAGCTCGATTCCATCCTGGAATGAGCTACAGTCGAAATTTCTCAAGAAATTCTTCCCACGATATCGAACAATCTCTATAAAGGCTCAAATTCAAGCATTCAGGCAACACAAAAATGAGCCATTCCATCGATGTTATGAACGTTTTAACGAGCTAGTTGCTTCATGCCCCCATCATGGATTTGATCCATCGCAGATCATCTCCTTTATCTATAATGGGTTGAATCTTAACTCCAAAAAACTTGTTGAAACTATGGGAAGCGATCCGTTTGTCGATCTAGATGCCCACAATGCTGATCTTCACATGAGGTATGTCGCCGAGACTACCCAATCCTGGGATACCTCCGACCCAAACGCTCAAAATCGAAATCGACAAGCGACCACTACTCATCAGCATCCGGTCTATTCCATGTAGATAAGAATTCTATGACGGATAGCCGATTGGAGACTCTTGAGATAGGATTTCGAGACCTATGCGAGATATATGGAAAAGGACTAGCTGGACCCATTCCGAACCCTGTCGTGAAAGTGTGTGCGATTTGTGAGGCGGGACATTCAACTGAGGAATGCCCGACGATACCCGCCTACAAGGTAATGTTGCAGGAGCAAGTTAGTGGTATAGGAGGCTTTAAGGGTAATTTTGGTGCCTCGCACGGGAATTCATACAACCCTTCATGGAAAAATCATCCCGATTTTAGCTACGGGAAACAACATGCCGCAATGAACCCTCCTTCGCATGTTGACCCTCCTCCACCACAATAATTTCAACAAGCACACATGCAAGGACATGTGCAAGCACCACCACCTCACGGAAATTATATCCCACCACAGCGGAGAACTCTCGAGGATACCATGAATCAATTCATCGCAAGCCAGACCGCAACCAATGCCAAATATGATCGTCTGATTGTCGACATAAATGCGAATTTGTCAAAAATACAATCCTCGTTGAGTGTTCAAGAGAAAGGTAAATTTCCTTCCTAAGGCCAACGACCTCCCCAAGGTCAAACTAGTGTTAGCTCCACCTCCACTGAACATCAGGAGCAATGTCAAGCCGTGACCACTCTTCGTAGTGGGAGAGTCGTTGATTTATCACCTCCTCCACACGACATCACAAAAGACAAGGAGATTTCCCCTGGCACGAAAGAGGCCGAAGATGTCCCCTTGAATGAGAGTGACAAGGAAGACGCTAGTGAGCCAGAGGTGGTAGTGAAATCACCCTCTGCAACACCATTTCCTCGAAGATTGATTCCCGCTCAAAAGGGGAATCCACGTGATGAAGTGCTAGAAGTACTTAAGCAAGTAAAGCTGAATTTACCCTTTCTTGATGCCATCAAGCAAATTCCAGCTTATGGCAAAGTTATCAAAGATTTGTTAACGGTAAAAAGGAAGATGAAGGTAAAAAAGAATGTCTTTCTAGCCCAGAACGTGAGCTCCATTCTACTAAATGATCTCTCGCCTAAATTCAAAGATCCTGGTGCACCCACTATATCCTACATCATTGGAGATAATAGAATTGAGAAAGACTTACTTGACTTGGGGGCAAGTGTAAACATACTCCCTTACTCCATTTATAGGCAACTTGATTTGGGCGACCTCAAGCCCACAAAGGTCACTCTCCAATTAGTGGATCGATCAGTGAAGATTCCACGAGGTATAGTCGAGGATGTGATTGTCCAAGTTGACACTTTCTACTTCCCGATAGATTTTGTCATTTGGGACACGGAGCCCTCCTTCAACTCGAGCAATCATGTTCCCATCATCCTTGGGCGCCCTTTCTTGGCTACGACTAATGCAATCATCAATACAAGGAATGGGCGAATGCAACTCACTTTTGGGAACATGACCTTGGATACTAACATCTTCCACATAGCCCAAAATGCAGGGGAGGAAGATGATCTTCACGCGGTGAGCCTCATCGACGAGGTAGTAGAAGAGTACTTTGAGGAAAATTTCTATGGCGACGCTTTAGAGTCCTGTTTAGCGACGAGATATGAGTGTGAGGGGACGTACACCGTCTTCGAGAGGGAGGTTAAAGAATTGAGAGAATTACTCGATGAGAGTACGTCGGACGAGGACGTGAAAGAGGTTAATTGGGTTTCTATATTCGAGGAATTACCTCCAAGGGATACACACATGGCTCCCTCCAGTGAAAAATTTCCAACCCTCGAATTAAAGAAACTCCCCTCCCATATTAAATATGCATATCTAGGAGAGGATGAGACATTTCCTGTTGTTATCTCCTCTACCCTAGATGAAGGGCAGGAGGGTAAATTATTAAAAATTTTGAGGAAGCACCAAGGTGCCTTTGGTTGGTGCATCGCTGATTTGAAGGGGATAAGTCCTTCGATTTGCACTCATAAGATCCATCTCGAAGACGATGTCAAGCCCTCTAGAGAAATGCAAAGAAGACTGAACCCTAATATGAAAGAAGTTATGAGAACCGAGATCATCAAATTATTGGATGCTGGGATTATCTACCCAATCTCAGATAGCAAATGGGTGAGCCCTATTCAATTCGTCCCGAAGAAGTCAGGTATGACTGTGATTGAGAATGCTAAGGGAGAGCTTGTTCCCAAACGCACCACCACCAGATGGCGCATTTGCATTGACTACCGGAAACTCAATGCGGGAACTAGGAAAGACCATTTTCCCTTGACATTCATTGATCAAATGCTTGAGAGAGTTGTGGGCCACCCTTATTATTGCTTCCTTGATGGTTATTCCGGATATAACCAAATTGAGGTAGATGTACTTAATCAAGAGAAGACGACTTTCACTTGCCCTTTTGGTACGTTTGCCTACAAACGTATGCCATTTGGCTTGTGTAATGCACCCGCGACTTTTCAAAGGTGCATGTTGAGCTTATTTAGCGATATGGTCGAGAGAGTACTCGAAGTGTTCATGGACGATTTCAGCATTTTTGGCACCTCTTTCGATCATTGTTTAGACAAGCTGGAAAAAGTACTCACCCGATGCGTGGAAAAGAACTTAGTGCTGAATTGGGAAAAGTGTCATTTCATGGTCACCGAGGGAATAGTTCTTGGCACATTGTTTCATCCAACGGAATAGAGGTTTATAGGGCTAAGATAGATGTCATAGCTGATCTTCCCCCATCGAAATCTCTGAAAGACGTGCGCTCCTTCTTGGGCCACGCGGGGTTTTATCGAAGGTTCATTAAGGACTTTAGCGCCATCGCAAGGCCCTTAAGCAACCTACTCATGAAGGACAACCCGTTTGAGTGGACAGAGGCATGCCAAATCTCCTTTGATAAGTTGAAGAACATGCTCGTGTCCGCTCCCATCATGCAAGTTTCGGATTGGTCCTTACCATTCGAACTTATGTGTGACGCAAGCGATTACGCGATCGGGGCTGTTTTGGGCCAACGTAAAGATAAGCAAGCTCATGTCATCTACTACGCTAGTCGGACTCTTACCGGACCTCAACTCAACTACTCTACCACGGAGAAGGAGTTGCTATAGGTAGTCTTTGCCCTCGATAAGTTCCGGTCCTATCTCATTGGTTCTCCTATTACTATTTTCATCGACCACGCGGCTTTAAAGTATCTACCTGCGAAGAAAGATTCCAAGCCGCGCCTCATAAGGTGGATCCTACTCCTATAAGAGTTCAATCTTTCCATCAAAGATAAGAAAGGAGTAGAAAACGTCGTTGCCGACCATTTATCTCGGCTTTCGTCCGACGTACCTAGTGATCCCGTACCCATAGACGAACATTTTTCGGATGAGCAGCTTTTCGCCACCTCTTCATATCCCTGGTTTGCGGACATAGTGAACTATCTTGTCACGGGAGCCGTCCCTCCCGACTGGACACCACAAGATAATAAGAGGTTTCTTAATTGGTCGCGCATGTTCTTTTACGATGATCCCTTCCTCTTTAAATATTGCGCCGACCAAATCATCCGACAATATGTACCGGATGAAGAGATCCCGAAAGTCATCTAGTTTTGTCATTCGGAAGCGTGTGGGGGCCACTTCTCGACGAAAAAGACGGCCGCTAAGATTCTGCAATGCGGCCTCTATTGGCCCACAATCTTTCGGGATGCGAATGACGCTTGCAAGTCATGCAACAAGTGTCAACGGATGGGAGCCATCACTCGACGAGACATGATGCCTCTTACCCCTATACTCATCATTGAGATATTCGACTGTTGGGGTATTGACTTCATGGGTCATTTCCCTCCATCCTTTAGTTTCCTATACATCCTTGTCGCGGTAGACTACGTTTCTAAATGGGTGGAAGCTATAGCTACCAAGACCAATGACAACAAAGTGGTGATAAAGTTCCTGCAGGAACACATACTTTCCCGCTTCGGTGCACCGAAAGCGATAATTAGCGATAATGACACGCACTTTTACAATAAGCCATTCAAGAAGCTCATGAGAAAGTACGGTGTCGTACACAAGGTTGGAACGACATATCACCCACAAACGAATGGGCAGGCCGAGCTAGCAAATCGAGAGATCAAGAACATTCTTGAAAAGACCGTCAATCCTACCCGAAAAGATTGGTCCCTTAGATTGACCGATGCACTATGGGCCTATCGTACCGCATTTAAGAACCAACTTGGCATGTCCCCTTTCCGTTTTGTGTATGGAAAACCTTGCCATCTTCCCGTGGAGCTCGAACACAAAGCGTATTGGGCGATTAAGCAATTGAACTATGCCTTGGACAAGGCTAGTGAAGCCCGCAAGCTTCAATTGAATGAGTTAGAAGAACTACGCAATGACGCGTATGAGTATGCCAAAATTTCAAAAGAGAGGATGAAACTCGCTCATGATAGCATCATTCGACCAAAAGAGTTTCTCCCCGGGCAAAAAGTTCTTCTCTACAACTCTCGGCTTCACCTCTTTCCGGGCAAGTTGCGGTCACGATGGTCTGGCCCATTCGTCGTGAAGAACGTTTTCCCCCATGGAGCTGTTGAACTAGACGATTTAAAAGGGGAAAACACGTTCAAAGTAAATGGACAACGCCTAAAGCCATACCTAGAGGCGTGTGCAGAAGAGGTCGACATAATTTGGTTGTCGGACCCCGTTTATGGGGTCAATTGAGCTGAGAAAGTGAGGTCGTCGCACCCCCGACGCGTATGGGGTGAGTTTGTGTGTATAATAGTCGTGTGTGAATAGGTTAGTTAGGAGTCAGGAGCATGAGTCACGAAAGAGATCGGTTAGCACGCACTTCGAGGGAGCTAGCACGCAATTCGAGGTTGAGTTTAAAGAATTTTTAAGGAGCCCGAGGGTCTAAAACGTTTTTAGGGGCCTTACGCACAAGTTATAGGATGAGAGAACGCCTTGAATTGGAGAGAAGAGAGAATCCTAGCATCCGGTCCAGCATCCTTTCCTGAACCCCATCCAGAACCGGTTCGTGGGGCGAACCGATTCGCGGTACCTCCGAACCGGTTCGGGGTACCTGGCAGATTCCCCCCCCCCCCTTAATTCCACATTCATCCCCTTCCCTCCATTCTTCCCCCCATTCTTTCCCCTTCATTTTTCCTCCCTCCAAATTCTTCCCTCCTTCCAATTTTCATCCTAATTCAATCCCTCCATTATTTCCTTCCCACCCATTCACATTTCCCACCAAAAACCCACCCCTCTACACCTATAAATTACCACTCTCCCCTCCTCCAATTCTCACACCAAATATTTTCCTCACTCTCTTCTCCACCATATCCTTTCCCCTCTCACTCTCTCTTTCCTTCAACATGCTGCGTCCTCGCCGCACCAATCTCTGCCCCAAGAAACATGATGATACCACCATCCTTGATGACGAGGGTAAGGGGGTTTTTCGAAGCGTCCAAGAATGTCATTGGGCCGAGCAATACTTCTCAGCTACGCGCCCCATCCACATAGAACGCTTCGTTAATTGGGACCAACTTCCGAACGATGTCACCGCCTGATTTGATCGTCGCGGGTAGTGCTCTTTCCTCGCCCCAATGATCACTCACGTGTTTGACACCGCCATTCGCCAGTTTTATGCGACCTTAGTTTGCAAATCCTCTACACTTCATGAGGCATACCTTGATGGTATCACCGTTCCATTTTCGGCGCCATCATAGCACGCAAAATGCGTGCTAAAGGGGTGATCCTCCCCGTGCCTTTCCAATATCCTAACAATGGTACCCCCAACACCAAAGACGAATGCATTACTCGCATGGCACCCGGGGAGGAATGGGTACACGAATCTTTTCCCATTGGTGGTTTGGCCGCTACGGTGCGCTTCACGCACCCCATTGCGTGTGGCGCCATCCACCAAACCACCAATGACTCGGTGATCCGGTTACGTCATGCCAATTTCCTCTACCACTTTTTGGACCCCGAGAGCACCATCAATCATGCCCAGCTTTTCTACGCGGACATCCTCCATGCCGCTTACGACGAATGGGTCAAAACTTCACTCCCTTACGCCCGTTTCATTACGGAGCTCTTAATGGAAGCCGGAATCGATGACCCGGGGGAACAAATTCGACTTCCCCGCCCCATTGGAGGCACGTCCACCATTCGAAGCGAGCGCCAAATGCTGGTATCTCATCCCGACCGTCCCATTCTCCACGAGGATGCGGACGATGAGGATCTTGATGCCCCAATGATGGAAGTCGATGAGGACGAGTTTGAGGAAGATGAGGAGGATTCGGAATTCGAGCCTCCGAGGGCCAACTTTGAGCACCGCCTTTCGGCCGTTGAGTCCCGCCTCAACGGGTTCATCAACTAATGTAATCAAGATCAAGCGGCTTACCGAAGGGACACCCGGATGATGTACCAACTCCAAGTCCACCTTCACCAACTCAACTTCGGCGGACCTCCACCCCCCTTCTTTTATGACCCGTATGATCCCAATGCACCCGGGCCCTCACATCCACCTCCACCATGAACCCATTCCTGTTTTTATATTTTGGTGTGGATGTTAGTTGTTGTAGTGATTTAACTTTGCTCACAGTTTCTATCCAATTTCTTATGTAACACATGTTTCCCCATTGTTATTATACAATCTTGCATTTTTCATATTTGTTTGTTTTATTTTTCCGCACTTATTATTCCCTTTGAGTTAGATTTTCGTCCTTTATTTCACTTGAGGACAATGCAAAAGTCTAAGTTAGGGGGGGGTCACAAGTGCGTATTTCTAAAACTTCACAAATTTCAAAATGCCCAAAAAAATTCCAAAAAAATCATAAAATTTTGAAAAATCCAAAAATATTTTTGTTCAAAATATGTAAAAATTGGAATTCAAATTTTTCAAAAATATCATCAAAAGTCGAATTGGAATCTCAAATTGTAAACATCCAACATACACAAAGCCGAAATTGACCAAAGATGGAAATTGAGCGAAAATTGACGACTTAACGAACGAATGTGGAGATTAACGAACCCGGTGAGATTCGAGCCTATCACGTTTTGCGAGTTTTTAAATCAATCCGAGTTAATTGTTAACTCAAAGTTCTTTTTAGCGCTTAATAAGTTGTCAAGGATCTCAATCCTTTCATTTTGATCGGTTTTAAAAAAACAAATGTGTGAAATATTGCCTTGAAAAACGTGCCAAATTAGCCTCTAAACTGAAATTCACCTCGAAACGCATATGATAACGCAATTGGCATTTTGGACAATGAAGTAGGCCCTCGTTTGTCACCCAAAATTTTGGCCAGAAAAAAAGTAGCGAAAAATCACCCTTTGCAACCCAAATTGAGCCGAATAATTTTCCCTTTCGTTTGACAACCCAAAAAAAAAATAGCCAGAATTGCGAAAAACAAAAAATTCAGATTTTAAGTCCAAAAAGTGCATACAAAAGGGGCAAGAAACAAAATAGTATGCTCAACAAAAAAAACAAGAAAAGAAATGAAAAAAAATAGAAAAAGAAGAAAAAATGAGCAATAGCCCGGAAAAAACACAATTGGACATCATTAATGACTTTTTCAATTCCAGCCTTCTATACCTCCTTCATTTTACCCAATGCAACCTTCAACCCGAAAAAGTTCTAACCGAGTCCGAATTGCGAAAATTGATTACCGTGTGGAGAGTTAAGACACCAAAAGATAACATAAGAGGTTAAGTGCGCAAAATAGAGGCAATGTTCCCATTTTTTTTAAAAATCATAATCTGTTGATGAGATCCTTTCACCATAAAGTTTCCGTCTTTCTAACTGCAGGCGTGAATTTGCTTCCAGTACATTTACTCTTTACATCACTCATGCCGAGAGAATAGCCATAATCCGAGAGATTCGTTTGTGAGAGCGTTCCGTGAGAAATTGAAATCAAAACGAATTTTTGAATAAGTAACGTAATGATCAATCGGTGGAATTTGGCGGTTATATTTTCGGCTTCGCACACACACACTATGATTTGAGACTTGTACATATGACTTGATGATGACTATTTTTTGGAAAAGTTTGAATTGCTCAATTTTTGCGTGTTTTTAATTTTCTTTGTGTCAATAACGAATTTTGTGGGTACATTCACTGCAAACCCTCATGAGACACAACTCGTCCTACTAGGGTGACCTAGGGGTTTAAAGGCTTGTTGCATACGCTAAATGCAATCGTTTTCCAGCGAAAAAGGTATTCTATCCCAATAAAATGTGATTTTCAAGAGTTAAGCCTTACTACGATTCTTTTACATTGCTCGGGATGCGCAAAGTTCTAAGTTAGGGGGGTTTGATTGGACATAAATATTGTATATTTATTCCCCTAATTTCCGTGCAATTGTGAACCCGAGTGATGTAACCTATATGGATTTTATGCACATTTATGCTACTAATCTTCTTTGGCAATTACTTCGTGTTTCGTGCTTCTCTTATTGGTTTTACAGGTTAATTATGCAAGCAGCGCAAAAGACAAAGCGAGACTATGAAAGAAAAGCTATGAAGGCAAGTTCAAGGGCATTTTGGTAATTTTGCAGCCAGATCTCTGTAATAACCCGTCCTTTTTGGAGACGATTAAATTCCATAATTAATTATAAATTGGATATTTGAGGAATTTCTCGAAATAGTGATTTTTGGGATTTTCGAGGATTTAATGATTTTCGATGGAAGTTGTGATCACTTTTTGGACTATATAGGTCGCAATAATTTAATTTATGTCGTCGTGGAGAAAAATTGACGAAAAGGTCAGATTTTAAATTGGAAAACCCGCATTTACTTTTATGGGTTAGAATAGTGATTTGTGATCAAGTACCTCGGATGGGAATTTTGACTGCGCCATAATTCTCGGAATGTCCGAGATAGTCGGAAAAGAGTGTCCGATTGTCGAAATTGAGTTTCGGGTATTTTTAGAGGTAAAAGTAACTCGTAATTGGGTAAACGAGTCGTTTTTGGGTTTTAAGGGTTAAAACCCTTTTCTTCCTATTTAAAGAGGGAGAGGGGAAGAGAATAGAAAGAAAAGAAAGAAGAGAGAGAGAAGAGAGAGAGGAGGAGAGAAAAAGAGGAGAACGGGGAGATTCCGGCCAAACTCCGCGGGATTCGACTCGAGGTCGTCGGATTATATCCACGAGGCAAGTGTTTACTTGCTTTATTTGTCTTTAAGCATAAATATCTCATATCATTGTTGGTATAACAAACCCTAATGATTTTGGGTTGGGTATTCATGGATAAAACGGGTTTTTGGGTGTTAAAACGAATAAACCCCTAAAAATGATAAATTGGAGAACTTAGGTTTTTCTTGAAATTAATTGGTGATTCCGGGTTCTAGGATGTTTAGAACCCGTATTATAGGTGTATTTGTAGTTGGTTGAGGTTGTAGGACGTTGGGTTAGGCGACAAAAGCTTGGGAGAAGCTTTAATGGCCGAAACCGTCTCGGAGAAGACGATGAACAGTAGAGGCAGCGTGCTTACCGAATCGATTCGGCCTAGAGGCGAATCGATTCGGCTCTTGGTCAAAAAATAAAAATTGTAGATCTTTTCGACGCGGTCGCGTGGGCGCCGACCGCATATTTTTCTGATTTTTTTTGGATTTATAGTGATTTTTCTACAGAAAGTTGTCCGAGATTGAAATCATGAGTTAGAACTTATTGGAGATAGATATTAGGGGTTCTTAAAAGGATTGTTAGGACCTCTAAAGAATTTGATGGATTAGGGTTCCTACTTTTAATTGGGGACTTCTAAACGATTATTTGGACTAGGTATAGTCTTGGGGTTTAAGGAAATAAAATCCTTAACCCGTTAAGTTAAAGTTGTTCGGGTGAGAGAAATCCTGAGGATAATTCTCGTAGGCATATAAGCCTATATACTTATGCTTATAGAAGGCATAATTATATCGATTATCATTAAATATATCCTAGGAGATAATTTGGATAATTTGGGGGTATATATATATATATATATATATATATACTTCCCTTAGAGAAGAATATCATCATTGGAGATATCCAATAAATCCTTAGAATAGGATTGAAGTATATAGTGATTATTAAAGTAAGAAATACTTTGGATTTAGAATCATGCAACTATGAATGCATGATTACGATTCCTGGAGGGAATCTTTGGGATATTTGGTCATCGCTAGATGCTATAGGCCACTATGGCCGTATAAATATATTCTAGGAAGAATATATAGGATATGTATATACTGTGTGTTTTAGGTATATATATATGATGATGGAAATGATTTTGAAAATATATAAATGAATATTTTCAAAATGGAAAGAGAAATGTTTTTCATAATTAATAAAATATGGATTACACACCTCTCTAAATCGCTATCATATGGGAAGTTGCGTTCATATGGTGAAGCCCCCTGGCTAATGACGCAGGGTGGATATAGTCCTATAGGCCATGTGAGCGTTTATTGTTATATTTTCTGCGATGGTTAGGAGATCCCAGGTGTGGTCTTGACTATCCCGCAGGCACATGGTCGCTTCCCGACGTCTTTCGTTATAGGATCCCAGGTTGTCTTGGAGGCCCTGGAAGATGATAGCCATTTAGGGGCGCGCACCGTGGAGATATCCGGACGGGCGGTCTTAGAACGCGTTTATTAAAGCAGTTCATAATAATGGATTTGCTTTAATTACATTTCCTGGATATAGGAAGGGAAATGGGTTATAGATACAGTGGCTTCGGTAACACTTCCCGGATGGAAGAAGGGATGTGGAAGCATATGGTCAAAGCATTTTTATGATAATGAAAATGTCTTTGAATACATTTCCTGAGTATAAAAAGGGAAATGGGATAATTGATAAAGGAAAAGCATTTTTATGTTAATAAAATTGGCTTTCAAAAAGTATATGATTTGTTAAAGAAATTCATGATAATGAATTGGCTTTTAAATACATTTCCTGGATATGAGAAGGGAAATGGAAGTTTTTGAAATAAAAAGGATAAGTATTTATAAATACTTTATGTATCAAGTAATCCTCAGTCCGGGAGATATTTATATTATCCGGAAGTATATTATAGATGTATGTATATGTATAAATTGGGTGTCGAGGGTCTAATGAATCCCGACGATCGACCGTGCCGCATAGTAGTGTATCGGGGGGGTTCCTTGTTTGGATTTCGCTTTGCGAGACACCCCACGCACGAATATGGCACTGTGTTGAGACTGGGGAGAAGTTTAATCCTTAGTGCTCTTATATTATTATATGTTATGATATATATATTATATATCTTTCTGTACTGAGGGACTGGCGGATCTCAAAGATCGACCTTGCTGCATAGTAGTGTATCGGGGGGGTTCCTTGTTTGGATTTCGCTTCGCGAGACACCCCACGCACGAACATGGCATAGCATCGAGATTAAAGTGAAGTTTAGCCCTTAGTACATTTGTTTGACTATCTAGGTTAGATAGTGGTTGGGTATTAGATTAGTTTAGCAGGGTAGCTTGACTAGGAGGTTAAGGGATGCGCTAGGTGTGCACTGTTAGAGGAGAGGTGAGGGGTATCTCATGAGAGTGCGATACCAATTTAAATATGAGATAAAACTATTTTTCTAAAAATAAAGCATTTATGCACTTGCAAAATATTTTCTAAACATTCGGGCTCTGACCCGTTTGTCTACTCTCCTTTCTTTCTCTATACTGTATATATATAGGTGTCCAGACACAGGGACGCCTGGATGGAAACTCTTTCGAGTCAGACGTCTGCTGCAACAGCTGTGGATGCTTGCAGGTTATTGGTAGACGTTTCTTTCCTTGTACTCTAGATAGGAGATATTGTATAAACACTTGAGCCAATGGCTCAATTGCATTTATTTATTCTTTCAGTACAGCATTCGATATGGTTGTATTTTGGACCGAGTGTTCGGTTATTTTAGTTTCCTTTCTTTTCTATTTCAGTTCATTAAGCATTTAATTGTGAATGATTTAATTTGTGCGCTAAAAAGAGTAGTTAGATAAAAGTTTTTAACGGCCACCTAATAGGATATTAGTAATTAAATGGATTTTAGACAGTGATGCTAAGAATGATCCATATGAAACTCCTGTTTTGATTTAATATTGGAGTGATCGCCCGGTATCTTATTAGGCGGGTTGTTACAGATGGTATTAGAGCATCAGGTTCTAGTGTCTTTAGGAATCTGTGCGGACGTACTACGCTTTCAGCGTTGCTCTCGATTTGTTATAGAGCCTCAGGAATAGGATTGTTGATTTCTACTGCGAGATTACGTTCTCCTGCCATATTATGAGATTATAGAAATCTTTTGCGCGCTCGTTTGAGAATCGTGTGCGGAGCTTGGATGGCAGCAGGAGTTGGAGCTTAGCTAGGGGAGCTAGTAGAAGGTTGGGATGAGGACCTTAGTAGAGGTCACTCTCTCTATGGTAATTATTAAGGATTATCTCAATGACTACTAAAGCATAGTAGTTCGAGTACCATAGTGCCGCCATAGTAAGGTGTGGTACTAAAGTTGGATTTCCCCGTGGAGACAAGGAGTAGAAAGGGATCTTACGGATGGTTTTAACCGTGAGTCCCCATGAATCAGCAGGATGAGAAGAATGCAGTTTTGGGGATTATTCGCCTAAGGTTTAGCCAGAGGCCGACGGTGAATAAGGATGAAGATGTTGTTATGAGTTTTACCTTAATTGAGGAGGTATATTTGGCGTGACTAGATAAAGTCGCGGTATTAGTTAGCCCTGGACTCGTGTGTGTATTTTGAGTTGTGGCGGTATTGATAACATTATATCATGTATGCCTATGTGTTTTCCGCAATAGCGGAATTTTATTTCTCTTCATTCGCCATAGAGGCGGGTGATTATATTTTGTATATATACGTATACGGTATATGGTGTATCGGAGCGATAGCTGGCTAATGATGGCAAGTCTATCGTGTCCGCAGTTCCTGGAGGGAACAGGTCGTTATTGTGGTGTCTCACCTTGATACAGGTTGAGTACACCTTTGTTATTATGGATTTATGGAACCTCGATGAGCAGAGGCTTCCTTATTATTGGATGGTATATGTGGCAACCTTATAGATATAATTTAAGGCCCACAAAATCGTTGTTGAGCGGTAAGATTTAGCTCAGAATTGGTTTGCGCAAGGACTTACAAATGAGTGCGAGCGCAGGGTGGTATGACTCTTAGTTAGAAATAGGAGTTCAGATCACCTTTTGTTGGATTAGGGGATAGGGTTATCCCGGTTGCATGTTTTAATGACTGAACTCCACAACCAACGAAGTCAAGGGTTAATGTGTGGAGGGGTTCCTTGTTTGGATTTCGCTTTGCGAGACACTCCACACATGACTCTTAACGGCGTCGGGAGTGGGGAGCTGTTATGGGATGCAAGGATGTTGATCTTGTGGAACGGTCATATAGTGTGGATGAACCACTATAGGCTATGAGCCACATAATGTTAATATACTTATGGAAATATGGTGCTATGGAAAAGCACTAAAGTTGTCCCTTCGCCACATATGGGTGGGTGAGGTTGGACTTAGAGAGATTTATTTGAGGACAATAGTCAGGCCTTAATGAAAAGGCAAGTTTTGAGGAGTTACATTTTGGGTATCATGTTCGTGACACTTTCTAAAGAAAGTGGGCACTTGATTTGTTAGGTTTCCTTCTGTATGGGCGGAAGGATAAGATAGTAGGAATGCGTTCATAGGCTAGCCTAGTAGGATTTAGGACGTCCCGCTTCTGTGCCTTGGGTCGTTATATCTCGATGACCGACTACGCGAGGGAGTAGTGTAACGGGAGGGTTCCTTGTTTGGATTTCGCCTTGGCGAGACGTCCCACGCATGAAACCAAGCACTTGTCGGGAGTTGAGAGAGGCCTTGGGCACTAGGGACATACTTAGGATTATATTAGTTTCGTGTAGGTAGGGTAACGCATAGATCGTAGCATTTTTAGGATATAGGTTCGCTAGTATTAGCAGCGCCGAGGTTAGGAGTATTGAAATGCGCGGGTTCGGAGGACCCATAGGTGAGTATTACACCGAGGAAAGGAGATCCTTATAGGGAGAGAGAGATGCGTGTTAGACGTTCGTAATGTTTGTGCTGATATGCACAAGTTGGAAAGGTGTATAGGCACCTTTGGTAAGGTGGTTTGATAAACCGCCTAGTTACGATAGGAGTGGTATACAAGGTTGTAATTCATGCCGATAGGCATTATAGATGATGGGTATTATGTGACGTATAAGAGTCACTTTGCGATTGTGGTAGTCGTGTAGCATATGGTTGGGAACCGTTGGGTTGGTATTGTTTCCCTTGAGGTATTAGGATTTGGAGTGATCCTAAGATTGGTGGTGTAGGTCGCATCTGAATTTCGAGGACGAAATTCCGTTGTAAGGGGGGGAGTGTAATAACCCGTCCTTTTTGGAGACGATTAAATTCCATAATTAATTATAAATTGGATATTTGAGGAATTTCTCGAAATAGTGATTTTTGGGATTTTCGAGGATTTAATGATTTTCGATGGAAGTTGTGATCACTTTTTGGACTATATAGGTCGCAATAATTTAATTTATGTCGTCGTGGAGAAAAATTGACGAAAAGGTCAGATTTTAAATTGGAAAACCCGCATTTACTTTTATGGGTTAGAATAGTGATTTGCGATCAAGTACCTCGGATGGGAATTTTGACTGCGCCATAATTCTCGGAATGTCCGAGATAGTCGGAAAAGAGTGTCCGATTGTCGAAATTGAGTTTCGGGTATTTTTAGAGGTAAAAGTAACTCGTAATTGGGTAAACGAGTCGTTTTTGGGTTTTAAGGGTTAAAACCCTTTTCTTCCTATTTAAAGAGGGAGAGGGGAAGAGAATAGAAAGAAAAGAAAGAAGAGAGAGAGAAGAGAGAGAGGAGGAGAGAAAAAGAGGAGAACGGGGAGATTCCGGCCAAACTCCGCGGGATTCGACTCGAGGTCGTCGGATTATATCCACGAGGCAAGTGTTTACTTGCTTTATTTGTCTTTAAGCATAAATATCTCATATCATTGTTGGTATAACAAACCCTAATGATTTTGGGTTGGGTATTCGTGGATAAAACGGGTTTTTGGGTGTTAAAACGAATAAACCCCTAAAAATGATAAATTGGAGAACTTAGGTTTTTCTTGAAATTAATTGGTGATTCCGGGTTCTAGGATGTTTAGAACCCGTATTATAGGTGTATTTGTAGTTGGTTGAGGTTGTAGGACGTTGGGTTAGGCGACAAAAGCTTGGGAGAAGCTTTAATGGCCGAAACCGTCTCGGAGAAGACGATGAACAGTAGAGGCATCGTGCTTACCGAATCGATTCGGCCTAGAGGCGAATCGATTCGGCTCTTGGTCAAAAAATAAAAATTGTAGATCTTTTCGACGCGGTCGCGTGGGCGCCGACCGCGTATTTTTCTGATTTTTTTTGGATTTATAGTGATTTTTCTACAGAAAGTTGTCCGAGATTGAAATCATGAGTTAGAACTTATTGGAGATAGATATTAGGGGTTCTTAAAAGGATTGTTAGGACCTCTAAAGAATTTGATGGATTAGGGTTCCTACTTTTAATTGGGGACTTCTAAACGATTATTTGGACTAGGTATAGTCTTGGGGTTTAAGGAAATAAAATCCTTAACCCGTTAAGTTAAAGTTGTTCGGGTGAGAGAAATCCTGAGGATAATTCTCGTAGGCATATAAGCCTATATACTTATGCTTATAGAAGGCATAATTATATCGATTATCATTAAATATATCCTAGGAGATAATTTGGATAATTTGGGGGTATATATATATATATATACTTCCCTTAGAGAAGAATATCATCATTGGAGATATCCAATAAATCCTTAGAATAGGATTGAAGTATATAGTGATTATTAAAGTAAGAAATACTTTGGATTTAGAATCATGCAACTATGAATGCATGATTACGATTCCTGGAGGGAATCTTTGGGATATTTGGTCATCGCTAGATGCTATAGGCCACTATGGCCGTATAAATATATTCTAGGAAGAATATATAGGATATGTATATACTGTGTGTTTTAGGTATATATATATGATGATGGAAATGATTTTGAAAATATATAAATGAATATTTTCAAAATGGAAAGAGAAATGTTTTTCATAATTAATAAAATATGGATTACACACCTCTCTAAATCGCTATCATATGGGAAGTTGCGTTCATATGGTGAAGCCCCCTGGCTAATGACGCAGGGTGGATATAGTCCTATAGGCCATGTGAGCGTTTATTGTTATATTTTCTGCGATGGTTAGGAGATCCCAGGTGTGGTCTTGACTATCCCGCAGGCACATGGTCGCTTCCCGACGTCTTTCGTTATAGGATCCCAGGTTGTCTTGGAGGCCCTGGAAGATGATAGCCATTTAGGGGCGCGCACCGTGGAGATATCCGGACGGGCGGTCTTAGAACGCGTTTATTAAAGCAGTTCATAATAATGGATTTGCTTTAATTACATTTCCTGGATATAGGAAGGGAAATGGGTTATAGATACAGTGGCTTCGGTAACACTTCCCGGATGGAAGAAGGGATGTGGAAGCATATGGTCAAAGCATTTTTATGATAATGAAAATGTCTTTGAATACATTTCCTGAGTATAAAAAGGGAAATGGGATAATTGATAAAGGAAAAGCATTTTTATGTTAATAAAATTGGATTTCAAAAAGTATATGATTTGTTAAAGAAATTCATGATAATGAATTGGCTTTTAAATACATTTCCTGGATATGAGAAGGGAAATGGAAGTTTTTGAAATAAAAAGGATAAGTATTTATAAATACTTTATGTATCAAGTAATCCTCAGTCCGGGAGATATTTATATTATCCGGAAGTATATTATAGATGTATGTATATGTATAAATTGGGTGTCGAGGGTCTAATGAATCCCGACGATCGACCGTGCCGCATAGTAGTGTATCGGGGGGGTTCCTTGTTTGGATTTCGCTTTGCGAGACACCCCACGCACGAATATGGCACTGTGTTGAGACTGGGGAGAAGTTTAATCCTTAGTGCTCTTATATTATTATATGTTATGATATATATATTATATATCTTTCTGTACTGAGGGACTGGCGGATCTCAAAGATCGACCTTGCTGCATAGTAGTGTATCGGGGGGGTTCATTGTTTGGATTTCGCTTCGCGAGACACCCCACGCACGAACATGGCATAGCATCGAGATTAAAGTGAAGTTTAGCCCTTAGTACATTTGTTTGACTATCTAGGTTAGATAGTGGTTGGGTATTAGATTAGTTTAGCAGGGTAGCTTGACTAGGAGGTTAAGGGATGCGCTAGGTGTGCACTGTTAGAGGAGAGGTGAGGGGTATCTCATGAGAGTGCGATACCAATTTAAATATGAGATAAAACTATTTTTCTAAAAATAAAGCATTTATGCACTTGCAAAATATTTTCTAAACATTCGGGCTCTGACCCGTTTGTCTACTCTCCTTTCTTTCTCTATACTGTATATATATAGGTGTCCAGACACAGGGACGCCTGGATGGAAACTCTTTCGAGTCAGACGTCTGCTGCAGCAGCTGTGGATGCTTGCAGGTTATTGGTAGACGTTTCTTTCCTTGTACTCTAGATAGGAGATATTGTATAAACACTCGAGCCAATGGCTCAATTGCATTTATTTATTCTTTCAGTACAGCATTCGATATGGTTGTATTTTGGACCGAGTGTTCGGTTATTTTAGTTTCCTTTCTTTTCTATTTCAGTTCATTACGCATTTAATTGTGAATGATTTAATTTGTGCGCTAAAAAGAGTAGTTAGATAAAAGTTTTTAACGGCCACCTAATAGGATATTAGTAATTAAATGGATTTTCGACAGTGATGCTAAGAATGATCCATATGAAACTCCTGTTTTAATTTAATATTGGAGTGATCGTCCGGTATCTTATTAGGCGGGTTGTTACAATCTCGAAGGAGGAGTCAACTGAAAAGTTGAATAGCTATGAACAACGAGAACACTAGAAGAAACGGCACCCAAATCCGAGCTACGGTTGATGAGTTATGACCAGTTGAAGTTGGAGAAAAATCCAAGGAAGAAAGGAAAGAAAGCAAGAAAAATTCTAAGTGTTGAATACGCACCCCAAACCAGCAAGCATTCGCGAACCCAAGGGCGAACCGATTTGGGGGGCGAACCGGTTCAGGGTACATGCGAACCGGTTCGGGGGGCCTGATGCGTGAATTTTCTCCTTCATTCTGATATGCTCTAAATTATCCTATTAGGTTAAAACTCTAAAAATAGAGTAGGAAACGTAGAAAGTAAGAGAGGAAAAGCTGTTCTGGGTATATTGGAGTAGTTTTTGATAGATTAAAGAGAAAAAAACATCTAGGAACATAACTTTGATTAATTTCTGCAAGATCCATACACTTCCGGGTTTGTTTTCATGTTGTATTCCACGCTTTATTTTTATGATATTTGGTATTCTTGCATGGTAATTTCTATGTATGATTTGAATGAATTTTTGCGTTTATAATATTTAGCTACGTATATTGATCTAGTGTTATCATGAGTTTGTTTGCATGCAACGTCATTATTTTATGCATCCTTCAGTTTAATATGTCCGGCTAGGTTTAAAAGGTTGGGATGCATGAACCCAACCTAATGTGTTAGTGCATGTGTATAAAGTAAATCCGATGAATTTAATGATTGATTATGATCGTATCGCATAATTACATAATAATTGCGGATCTTTATATCTCGTTTACCTCTGGGTACTCGTGATGATTTAGAGTACAATTTGAGTGTCATTATCGCGATACCGATTTACTCATCCTCATATTAGTTATGACGCGGGCTTGAACCTCGTATACATAATGCTTGGGAGTACTAAATTCCGGGTCAAATCAACCAGATGAATTTATGATTAACATTATCACTGCACTACACTAGGGTTGGGGGATTGTATTCCCATCCTGTTTCTCTCATAGGTTAAAATAAAAAGTTTTTGAAATCATCAGTCATTCTCCATTTCGGTAGATTAATTTAGTTGCTTCTTTGCTTATTTTCATTATCGCATTTAGTTTAATCATTCCCAAAACCCAATCAATTTTTCCTTTTTCTTTAGAGTCAAAGTGAGGATCTTTCTGTCTCGTCCCGTCGTCTCAACTTCGTTGTCCTTCTTCCATGTGGATTCGATACCCGACTTACCGGGATTACTACTTGAGCGACAAGCTTGCACTTGAGCCTAGAGTGAACGCACTTCTGAGACACATTTTCAGTCGCGTCAATAACATCAACCCATCCCGGTTTAACGATGTATATAAGTTCATAACATTATCAATAATATCTTGGAAGAAGTCTTTATACCTCACTTAGGCAAAAATGGTTAAGCACACCCTTTCGAAGAAAAGTCATAACTAATGACAAAAATCAGAGAAACATGCGGTCGACGCCCACGCGATCGTAACAAAAAAATCTACAAGCATGTCCCCCAAACCGTTTCACAAATTGAGGCCGAACCGATTCTCACATACCAATTTTTCCCAGGTCTACTATTTTCTCATGACGGGATTCTTCAACCCAAAACTTCTCAAACCAAAGATCCCCATAATAGATCAATAACTTAAAATGTGATATGGATGAAGTCTCTAAAAGATCATAGGGTCATCCCAAAAATGTTTAAACATCAAATTCCTTCCAAGATTTATATAAAATCATCAAGATCTTATAAGAACCTATGAACATAAAAATTCTAGATTTCATCTTACCCTACAACAATTTACAGATTTGTTTGAAGGGTTATACAATACGTTATTACATCGAATCATCAATTTTAGTCACGCAGATATAGATTTAATACAAGGGCTATAGATCTAAATATGGATCATACGATTATCATCAATTTCTACATCAATAAAAGGGTCTCTAGATATGCAGTCCCAACATATGATTAAATCTTATTCTAAGCATGGAATCAACATTAATACAAGAATAATACAATTTTAATAAGAATGGAAAGAGAATCCTTGCCTCAAAATAGTGGAGAACCTCTTCGTTTCTTCTTCCTAGGGTGGTTCTTCCTCCTCTTATTAGGTGGGTGGTCTTAGGGTTCTCAGATTTAACTCTTAATGAGTGTTTTAATCCTTGATAAATAAGATTAGTCTTTAATTCCCGAGTTGGGCTTTTGGGTCCTAACTTTGGACCCCCAAATGAGCTAAAATACATAATCTAATTAGCTTGATAACTACCCAACTTATATATATATATATATATATATATATATATATATATACCGCGTGACCATTCTTAAGGGTCTAAAATTCCCGAACGAGCATGTAATACCTCAAAGCATGTCTCGAATATTTTTATCCAAAAATATATTTTATTTGTAATATGACACACGTAAATACTTTTTACTCAAAATAAAATCCCTTTCTGATATATTCCAAATCATTAAAGTCCAAATCTAAAGTTTATAAATAATACCGAGTCTAATTACTCATAACTTTGATTAATTAATTTCATGGAATCAAATTAATTCCTATTAATTATTATTTTACTCAAAAATTACGGGGTATTACACAAAGGTATAGTATAAATCATAGAAGAGGAAGAAGAATAAAATGATGATTTATATAATGAGAAGGAAGTGAACTTTATGATGCCAAATGAAGTGGGTATAGGAGAATTAAGAGCTGGACAGTTTGTAATACAAAATCCACAAGATAGAGAGATAAGTAAAGATCGGATATTACCTCTTGTACATAAGGAAGAAGTATAGCAAAATCAATATCTAGACTAAAAAATAAATACACATGTGAAATAATGTAATTCGATATAGAAATAAAAGATTTTGAATATAATGTAGGAGAAATAAACTCCATAAATTTTGATAATATACTAAAGCATAACAAAGATAATAAATATAAGTGTATACATACTAGAAGTTTGAAAGTGAAAATAACACCCTTGTTTGATAAAGGTCGGGATGTATATGTTTATGCATTTTTATGTGATGTTAGGTAAAGAAATTTTGGAAAATCAATAATTAGTGGAACAAAGAGTAACTTATGTGGATGACGATTATGATTTAATTGTTGACAATGATATTATGTTAGCCAAAAAAATGGGTTCATAAATACGTTTCTAACATTAAAAAAATGTAGGCATATATACACATGATACGACTTTTACTTTAAGAATAAATTTTAAATATAATTTATAAATTATATGATATTATATATCCTTCAATGCAACATATAATGCTAGAAATCGATAAATTTGAACCAATAAATGGAATACAAATGGATAGTGTTGCATGTAAGTTCTACTCATCTACGTGGACCAATGAGAAATGGACACCCGTTCTCCTACGTGGTGATCTTCATAATAATTACTTATGTGGTCGGCTCCTGAGACAATTGGTCGTCCTGGTCGACCAACTTAAATAATATTAATCATCGAGAATGTCAAAAGTCGTTTGTGTGGAGTCACCAACAGTCATTGTACCAGTGAATATCAACAATTATATTGAATATCAATTGTCATATTTATTGTATATGGATGTAAATGCATGAATATATAAAGGCATTCCATCTCTTGGATCCCAAACACTATAAATACATGTTCTCCCATAACTCAAAGAGGAAGAAAAGCATTCTCAAGCACACCATACTGTGTTATTGTAACCACCAGAAATAAAACAAACAGTGGAGGTAAGCTTTCTTCATAGTCGAATCACTTTAAAAATATTTGTCTCTTATGTGTTTAATCATATTTCATATCATACTTTATCTATGATTAGAAATCTAGATCTAGTCCATTTTTTTACATCAACAAACTGGCGTCATCTATGGGAAATGACACAAGAAATCTTTCCTTCTTGTTAAAAGGGATGAAGATTTATATTCACAAGACAACGATTTATATGAAGCATCATCAAAATCTAAGTCTTTATGTCTTCACATATAAACGATTACATTTTATATACATATTATTTCATTCAATCATGAATCTTGCGTATCTACATTCACGAAAAGTATATTTTTGAGAATCCACATAAAACTGACATTGTAATTTTGAATAAATTGCATCATTAATCCATGCTTCATTCTTAAAGATTTATTGAAAGGATGGAATATAAGATCTGTATAATTTGTCGGCCTTTAACTATACTGGTGGTCGGTAGCTGACTTACTGGATTTGTAAAATATTTTACTAGGTGGCGTTCTTGTGGATAGTTTTAAAAACTGTGACTTGCTAAAATGTACTCTAGTTTCCCATCCCTTGATGTCGCCCTTGATGGGATAAGGCCGGGGAAAAATGCCCCATGAAATGAATTCTAAGAGCGTTGTTATTTCTTTGTAATGACTGTTTCTGCTTTTGTACTATCCTACCGAAGTCATTGGTTGATCTTTATTTAAACTTGTGAATAGTTTTTAACCATCTTGCCGACTAGGTAATCTGTGTAAACTAGTTAGTCGGGTCAGTGATTAAATAACCTCCATAAATGTTTAATATTTGATTCATGTTTGAATCATTTATACGGACTTAAATTCTACTAATGTTATTCTTAAATAAAAATGAAAATAGGTATATTGAATTAAGTTGTAGTGTTAGTTATCAATGGCAACTAAGTGTATTAGGAATGTATAATTGTTCCTGTATTTTAACTCGATCATGTAAAACTTTTTGTGTTTATGAGTCATACATGAAGTTTGATTGTTAGGATCTTGTCCGTGCATTAATCAAGTATGGTCGGATCTTGTCGTCCATAAAACAACAATAGATTTCCTAGATTTGGTGAACTTCTTATTTGTGACCTATCCGAAGACGAGGTCATACAAGAAGTTTGATTTTGGTCGTACAGCTGATGTGCTTTGCTGAGATGTCTTCAGTTCTAGACCAATTTTTATGGGGATACGATTCGTCTGCATTTTCTTTTGTCCGACTGATATTTCGTGCAAGTTAGTATTATCTGTAGATTGAGTACTTCTTGTTCGTAACTTATGAAGTCTAAAACTTTTTTGAAAGATGGAAAACTTATTTATGTATTTCTGAAGTTGGAGTAGTATTGTATTGTTGCTAGTTTCTAATACTGTTGCTGGTGATATGTTTTATATCGCCATACCCCGATAAAAGAAAACAAAAATGAGGTATAATTTGAATGGTTGAAATATCTCCCATTAGAGTCTACTTGTCAGGCAGAATTGTGAGCTCTCTAACGAAGAAGTATGCTCGATCTGATTGAACTATTGAGCTCTTTTTCATAAAAGTCTGCTCGTCTTCCTAGAATTGTAGAGTTATCTTTCGAAGAAGTCTGCTCGGCTGCTTAGGTGCTAAACTCTCTTCCGAAGAAGTCTGCTCAGCTGCATTTTTT